>JAHREE010000378.1:2324956-2354992 GCA_033628505.1 Tringa tobata
TACATTATTTTATGTTACCCGTTAATAGACCTTGACAGTAGTTGACAACAGAATTTTCAATTTTTTGGCTATTTTCCTTACCCGTGCTTTAAACAGCTGGTCATACACTT
Organism: Tringa tobata; assembly: GCA_033628505.1. Classification (NCBI taxonomy): domain Eukaryota; kingdom Metazoa; phylum Chordata; class Aves; order Charadriiformes; family Scolopacidae; genus Tringa; species Tringa tobata. The sequence continues at coordinate 2,325,067 of JAHREE010000378.1, forward strand.
CAAGCAGCCTTGGCAGCGGCACTCCAATTTCTTGCATGGTGTATGTTACAAAACCTACATCCCAGTTCAAAGTGCAGACCTGTTGCTCCAGAAACTGCACTAAAAAATCTGGAGGACAAAAATAATGAGATGTTTAGATTCCAACTTGTTACTGGGAGTCTAGAAAAGAAAAGCAAATGAAACTAATCTACTCAAAGTTTAATTTTTTGTCTGCCATACAGTTGGTACCAACCTTCACAGGTATCTCCTGTGAAGAACATGTAACAGTGTCCTCCAGTCTGCACTGAGGGAAGGATGTGCAAAATCTAACTACTTCCAAAGATGGTATACTCACACTAGGTACTTTAATAAAGCTCTGCCACAAAACTATTCTTTTAAGAAAAGTTCATTAACTTTTGTTTCAGCACAAAAGAACACAGTATCATTTCATCTGCTAGAAGAGCCATCAACACCACTGCATCTTTCATCGTGTCACTAATAAATAACAATATAATACCAAGTTGTCAAAACATGTGAGCATCTCCAAAGCAGAAAGAAGAATCCCGAAATCTCTTGAATTCTTTTTTTAGAATCTGGCCCTGCAGATAGCAGTAGATACTTCAAAAGACAGCACAAAAATTTGGTTGCCTAAGACCTTATTATATGTATAAATAAACATTTTTACTTTGTACTTTGATACAAACAAAAATTACTATTTTCTAAAATGGGATACACACAGCCATCCAAAAATAACTGCTGCTGCCTTATAAGCTCCCCCATTTACTCCCCATTAAGGGTGAAAACTTGTAACTTCTGGTTAAATCCCTTGAAAAATTCTAGGAAAAACATTACCTGTAAAAACTGTAATAGTTTTGTAATCATACAAGTATACTGTGCTTACAAAATCAGAGGCCAACAGGAAGTTTATTTCTACTTTTTGCCTAACCTCCTTCTCCTCAATCCCTTGTCAAAGTCAGTGTAATAATGAGCAAGTATCACAATGCTTTTGTTCCCACTTCCTGGACAAAATTGAGAAGTACTACCCCAGCTATCCTCGAGATCCAACGCCATCACAACTGAAACAATCTGTTGCTTTAGCTACAGCGAAAAATTTCACAAATAACTACAGCAGTTATGGATCACAAGCATGTAAATATGTATTACAAAATTATCAATATTCTTTCCTTTTAGATTTTAAAAAGGAGACATTTCTTAGGTTAAAACATTTTTTAAGAGGCTAAAAAGAAAGCTGAGAGCCATTCATGTAATCCCTTTGTTTATTTACTATGCAGGTTAAACAACTTGCCTAGAGGAAAGTAACGAGGTGTGCCAGCATATATCTTTCCAAGCAATACCATCTTCAGACTAAGTGCCTGCATTCTGTCAGCAGGGCTCAGAGACACACTATCGCTCAACTCTGAAAGTGAAAAGAAATAATTTTGAGAGAACTTCAGACAAAAAGTTCCATATTTAAACACAACTGCCCTGAAGTACTTAAATTCACTACTAACACACCAAAAACGTACACTATTGGCAGTGCAGTAATAGCATGTGGAAGAAAAAAATACAACTTTTCGTGCGGTGTAGGCATAGATATTCACAGGTTTTTATGTTTCCTTCAAGTTCCATGCAAATCTACTTCAACCAAACGAAAAATCCACCCAAAATCCCACCACCAACCCCAAAACCAACAAACCCACAAAACCCCCCTCACCACATAGCTTTTCCCTCAAATCACTGTCCATGTTGTTTTCACAATGACAACCTTGAGCACAAAATCCAAGAAAAATAAAACAAGAGTAAGAGAGAGTGAATAACTAACTCACGGCAAAGGGTGAGGCAGATTATCACAGCTCAGCATGTCACCCAGGCTTGCAGAGCTGTGCCCACTGCTATGCTTCTCTATGAATGGATAAAACCCTTACACAACCACCCTGTCAACATGATATAACCACTGAACTCCCTGAAAATTCTTTAATCTTTGTCATGATAAATTTAACGTTTCTATTATAATTTCCCAATATTGAAACCTTCAGACAAAATTTCACAGGTATTCTGGAGTCCATATATAATGGCATCTAAGAACAAGAAGGAATGAAATAACTTCTTCAATATTATCTGGAACGTGATTATTCAAGCAATACATGCAATATACTCCAATGTATACTTAAAAATATTACCTTTCTGTCCTTTAGCCACACAAGCTAAAGGTAATAACATTTAATGAATTACTTGTTAACTCTGCTTACCAATTACAGAATAGTCCAGAAAACATGCATCTCACATGGACAGCATATCAGTAGCAGCACACAGTAGCCTTAGAAGCTTTAATTGTACCATTTTCCTATACTTCTAGTTTGTTCTACTTCTACTCCATTAAGACCTACCTTTCTCAATGATTTCTTGCCAGAGCGTTTGCACCAAGATAGGATCAGAATGACCCGCACAATGTATAATTGCAAGCTTACACTCTGAGAGCTTAAAAGGGTCAGCAAATTCTCCATACAGCTGAAAGAAAAATTACCAGGCTTTACATTTAAGTCAGTTAAAAAGGAAATTTTTAAATTCAGCTTTTTGTTATTTTGTATGGTAGACATCAGGCTACTAAACTTGCAACAAAGGAACTGTTGCCAAACACTACATAATTATTTTTTTTTTTTACTACATTTAGTTTCACTTCTTAAATATAATCCCCAATTTTATATGAAGTTATAATTAATACCGTTAATTTTCTAATAAGTCTAGGAGACAGGGAAGAAATTAAAGCACTCAAGATTGAAGGAATATCAAAGTATAGAAAAAAGACAGTCGAGAGTAACATGCATTCTGAGACCAGGAATGCCAAACTGTCCTTCTATTACTTTTCCTACTCAGCTTTTCCCCCCCCTAAATGTGATAAATTGACTTTTAATACTGAGAAATTTTAATCACCTTGGTTATATCCATCAGCTCTGCATCAAGTTGGGAGATTGCGTCTTGCACTGAAGAATGATGGGAATACTGCCTTTGTAACGTTTCTTGTATTTGAAGCTGGATCCTTGCAACCTGATTAAAAAGAAAAATAAAATATTTCAAGATTGGCTTAATTTAATTAAATATTAAGAATACACTGGAATTAACAAACTTATTTAGATGTAGAAATGTTACTATCTTATATCTCAGAGTCTTCTACCAACTGCATAACCACCATGTCAGGAAGAAAACACAGAAAACTGATTCTACACAATTGGTAATTAAAATATCATGTGCCAATGAGGCAAGTGAAATAATGCATTTACAGTAGCTTAGATTAACATTTTTCTTACTTCCATTTTCTCTTCAAGTTCATGCAGGAATTCACCATCTGCAGCTATAGAGGATATGGCAGTAGAACTTTTGGCACTCAAAATGGCACGAGCAATGTACTCAAGACGCTGCTGAAGAGAAATTTCTGTGCTGCAAAACAAATATTCAAAAGAAAATGGGTATTTAATATAATTATTTTAGTGTTAGTTATATTCTAATGAGACTCTAGGAATTAGTGTGTGACTCCTGATTTTACTAAATCATGCAGGACATTATCCAACCATATAATCCCATCTTTGTTGCACGCTCCATTCTAGTGTACTTCTCAATCCACTGCTCCACAGTTACACTATCACATGATAAAATTCTGTGTAAGAAATAACTACTTAATACTTGCAACATGAAATAGATTGCAAGCTAATGTATAATACATAAAACAAATATATTATTTCTTTCCAATAATGACCTAGATTAAAAGCTAGTATATTCCATTCTTTCAAAATTTTTTTAGAACACGTCCTTGGGCGCTGGCCTTTTCTCGTCCTTGGTCTTTTCTTAAAATACCTAGAACATACAGTTTTGATTTGAATTTGTTTGACTTTTCCCCAATTACCTCAATATATGCAATAGATCACACATACTCCATACCTATGCAGGTCAGCCAACTTAGCCAAGACTCTGGCTGCATTACTAAAATTTCTGTTCTTTTCAAAGTATCTCCACAGTAAATCCATATAACGGACTTTGTTTTGGTCAATCTTGGTCATCCGCACAAGGTAGGGTTCCAAAAAGGGGGCAGTAACCTGCAAAGGCATAAAGGCAACAGTTATACTCTTGCCCTTTCCTCTTTTTACTATTAACCTTCCAGTTCACTGGATCCCTCCAACAAATTATTTTGTTGTGTAGAGATGAACTCACCTGTAACAGTTTGTCCGCCAAGTCAACCTGTATCAACCAGTTGTAAAGTGCAATACTGAAGAGTTCATCTGTTGAACGCTGAGCCAGCTTTAGCATTTGTTCAAACTAAGGGAAGAAAAGGCCAAAGCTGTCATTCCAGAAGTGCTTACATTACATCAAGCACTGAATACGTATGCGATAATACTTCGCTTCACGTTATTTACATGTCATCATTTCTACACACACTGTGTACATAAAGAAGCCAACTGATGACAAATCTTGACTTTTATCTAGTTTTCTAAAGTATTCCATAATTAAAAAAAAATAATAAATTCTACACCCCTTCAAATCACACTATTTTGTGGAATGCAGTCATGATTTTTTTGTAAGTTTCTTACATGATGCCCTGCTTCTTCATTGCTTAGCATGTTGGGGTCAGATGACAGCACCGGAGGACCTGGCTTTTTGGGTACACTGGGAGACTGAGGAGCAGCTTTACTTTGATTCACTAACTCCTGAAGGGTGTCAGTGATACACTTGTAACTGTTCAATCTGTAAATACAGCAAAAGAAAATAAAACCCTCACAATTTTCATTGCAACTATTTATGAAACACTCTTCTCAAATGTTGTTATTGTATGCCTTTGTAAACACCATTATTAAAATTTAAAAAGGAATATAGTTTATTGTCAGGTGGTTGCCACAATCTACTTTGTTCTCAATCATCTTTCTAAGGAGTACTTCTGTAACGTTCTCACAATGTTTTCTGCATCTATCAGTTTACTCTCTGTTCCAGATTAATTTGGTGCCATATTAATGATAGTCAAGGACACCATGCATGGCAAACCCACTTATATTATGTCCCTTATTATAAAAGGCTTGTTTGTCATTACCTGTATAACCATAAACCCCAAAAGAATTACTTTTCCAGTCACTTGAAATAAAATACCTCATAAAAAGGTAATAAGGTATCCTGAAAACTTACCTCTCTTGAAAAGCTTGGAGTCCAACAACATCCTCTTCTGGTTCTCCATTTTTATAGAAATGAAGGCCAAGGCCTTGGGGATCTTTCTTCTCAGCAGCTGTAAGAGAGAGTTCTACTACTCCCTCATAGAAGCGCACTAGAAAAAAAACCACAGCAAATATCACAGTTCATTATTGTATTAAATCTATGACAAAATGTAAATGACATCAAGCACTTCCCATTTTAGCAAGCAAGTAAAAATAAACCTTATTCACTCTAGTCTGCATCACATAAAGGTTTATGCCTCTACCTAACCTGTGGGATTTTATCCAAGTTTGAAGTCACATATTTGTACAGAGGCTGAAATCTTGACTCTTACAACAGTTACATCTACATATAAATTCTGTACTAGCTTCTAGAGCACAAACGAGGATTCTGAAACATCTTTCAAACAGCTTATTTGGTATAACACTTTACCTGCAAAAGTACAGTCATTTACCCTCTGCTTACATACAGCCCAACAATTTTCCTAAAAACTACAACATGAAAAAAGTGGATGGGAACATTTTTATACAGAAGCGAGGTTTTTGATTGATTGGTGAAATCTAGAAAGGCTTTAAAAAAGAACAGGTTGATATATATTAATTGTAAGAGCTATTAAGAAACCGCTTATGGTAAACACTATAAAATGAGTTGAAAGTTAGTAAACAAAACAAAGAAGAAAGATGATGGCATAAAAGGATACTACAGAAACTATTTCCCAGAACATGATCAGTGATTGGCTCTTACCTTGCCTATATTGAGCACAAACATTAGCAAGGTCTACTTGATTGCTGATCTTCTGGTACTCTTTCAGTGACTCTCTTAGCATCTTCTCTTTTTCCAGTTTGCTTTGAGCCTGTCGAGACCGTTGAAGCAGTTCATTTGCCTAAAGACACATGATGTGAAATTATTCACATGAAAACATCATGAACAGATCATGGACATTGTTCTCAGTTCATAAGCTACTACTCCAAAACTTCAAAGGTGAAAATAGTAAAAACTTCATCCTTTCAAAAGCACTTTCATCACTTGACAACACAGGTTTCCAGCATAAATACTATACAATGGCAATAGAGAGAAGCGCTTAAGACTTCAACAACCAACTGGGTCCCTATTCTCCCCTCACCAGTCACTTTTCTCAAATTTATTTGAAGAGCTTCAAAGAGTGAAGTTCTTAAAATTATCTTTCCAAAAATTCCATGAAGTCAGGCAACAGACAGAAAACAACAGACTATGCTGAAGAAAGACAGGAGTAAGAACACATTAACATCAAGAAAAAAGTTTTATTAGACACAGCATTGGAGGCAGAGACCCTATAAACACTACAAATAACTGCAAATGCTTCAAACCAGAGCTCATGTAATTTTCAGTATTAATCACCTTCAATACATAAATATGCGCATGACCTGTCTTTGTTAGTTCTTGTGCTCCTGAAACTACTTGAACATAATGGCTTCAAGCTGCAACAGGGTAGGTTTAGACTGAACATTAGGAAAGAATTCTTCACAGAAAGAGTGGTCGGGCATTGAAATAGACTGCCCAGGGAGGTGGTTGAGTCACCATCCCTGGAGGTATTTAAGAGCCGTTTAGATGCGGCGCTAAGGGATATGGTGTAGGGGAGGACTTTGTAGAGTAGAGTAGATGGTTGGACTCGATGATCCCAAGGGTGTCTTCCAACCTAGACAATTCTATGATTCTATTCTATGATAATGATTTACAAGTTGCCCAATTTACCTCAATTGGACATGTTGTAAAGTTGTGTTTTGGTGCTGTAAAATTTGGAAGAGCACTTACCTTGGAGCACACAGCATCATCAGTGCTATAAAGAAGAGGACAGATATCTTGCAAATGGGCAATGATGCCATCCACAGCAGCGTTATCTCTGATATAACAGTTTATGAGAGAAGCAATGAGTGCTCCGGTCAACTCTCTGTCTCTAATCACCAAATCTTTGAAAGCAGTAACCTTTAGATGTTCTTGAAGTTCCTGAAGTTAGAAAGAATCTCATTAGTTTACCAAAGTTTTTAGTTTATTCTCTTTAGGAATATCACAGCAAAATTAACTGTTTCTAGTAAATAAAACCACACAAAACTCCAAGGACTGAAGTGCACAGCACAGAAATACGTTATTTAGAATATACACTAAATAGCAAAATGGAAATAATAAAGAAAGCCCTAACAATGAAGCCACTAGACCCTTGGATGTCAAAGGACAGTGCAAACTCCTCTTAGCAGACTTCCTCTGCCATCTTCACTATCTGTGACTTTTGTTTCAAATCTCTGCGAGTAAGAACAGAATTAGCAGTTCCCCTTACTTCACAGGGCACTGTCAGAATGCACACCCTGTAAATTGAGTATGTAACAGTTCTTAATAATGGGAACCATCTGAGTACTGTCATAGATGAAAAAAAAATGACAGAGGCACAAAAGGTTTTGAGGTCTGTACCCTTTATGTTTTTTATATTACATTACATTGAAGGTTATTAAATTTTTTTAACTATTAGGAATATTTTCTCACATAGAGTTGCCATTAGTGTCTATGTGTGGTCTATGGATGATCACTAACAGGATGAAAATACTATTGTAAAAATTCTAAAACTATTGAAGACAGAGGAGAAGGTTTTATTTGTTAAACAGTTAACTCCTTTACCAACACAAGAGAAAAGCTGCCCATGTTAGAAATTGTGCTAACTCCCCAAAATAACAGTGGGAAGAGCTCCATTTGGAAGGTTTAAAAATTGTTCATTATAGTGTCAAAGAATATAACTCCTCAAATAATCTATTTTCCTATCAAGTGCTAGGACAGAATGCCTAGTATGCAAATTAATTGCTTCTTTAACAGCTGGATGCAAATTCAACATCAGCAGTAGCACCCATAGTTCTTTAACTTTCTTTCTTTACAAACAAGGAGAGGCTGAAAGAAGTGAAATTGTTCAGCCTGGAGAAGAGAAGGCTGAAGGGACAGCGTGAGAGATCTTAATATTTATGAGACAGTGTAAAGAAGGCAGAGCCAGACTCTTCTCAGTGGTGCCCAGTGACAGAACACGACAAAATGACCAAAAGCTGAAGCAAAGGAAATTACACCTGAACATAAGAAAACCCCTTTTTACTCTAAAGGTGGTTGAACACTGGAACGGGTTGCACAGAGAGGCTGTGGAGTCTCCATCTGTGGCAATGTTAAAAATCTTACTGGACATGGTCCTGGGCAATCTGCTTTAGTTGACCTTGTTTTGAGCAGAGGGGGCAGATAATCTCCACAGGTCTCTTCCAACCTCAGCTGTTCTGAGTGCAAAAGTCTGATACTCTGCAACCATAGTACCCTCCACTGTTAAAACTTAACCAGCACTAAGGCAAAAGTTGAACTCCTCTCAGCTGAAAACTATTGGTCTATTCTTTCCAGCACGTTTTGCAGAATGTGCTTAAGATAAAAACACAGTAATTTATAAAACCGGACTCACTGTTAACTGTCAAAAGTAAAATAAAATCTATTGTTAGTAAAACTTCCAACTTGCTAACATTGGATAATGAGGTCCATACTACATGTGAGTCTCCTAAACATAAACCCTTGCAACCTGAATAAAAATCTGTATGTGGTTAAAAATTCATGATGTTTCTCAATTAATTAAAATAATACTTCCTTGGGAATACTTGGGTAGCAAAAGAAAATCAGCTGTTAAGTACAAACAAATTAAGATTATATGATTCAGATCGTACCTTCTGAAGCTCGCCTACAACAACACTGAATTGGTGCTCACACAGCAACTTCCACAAAGCCAGCGCCTGGCAGGTTTTGCGTACAAGCTGCTGGATGCCTTGAAGTGAGGTCTTCTCAGTTAGCTGTGCCTCAGCTGAAAAAGTAAAGCGATTGTCAATAAGTAACTGTTCTACTTTTCAAATTATCATGTAAATTTTTGAGGTTTTACAACAAGAATCTCCTTAAATTTTTAACTTTTTTTTCTCTTCCGTTCTTGACTAATGATTTCTAGCTTTCTTTAGAAGAAAGTGCCATGTTAACATTTTCCCCAACCAAATACCATCTGTTAACATTTATTTCAAAACTCTGCAATACAGGATTACTTTCTGAAAAAGAAGTATGGCTTCATGTGAGTGCACTGGTTTTACATATCAGTCTTCAATTTTTGCTTATACATATTCCATTTATGATCCATTTTTTGTTTGATTATGTGTATTTGCTTTTAGAAAGTACAATTACAATTACAACTTGGGTCAACAGTGTTTACACTATCTTTAAAGGAACAACAACAACTACTCCAAAATCTAGTAATATTAGAACTTGGTAAGATGTATTATATGCACTGAAAGAAGAATAGATATACTTATTACCTAGGTGGAACACAATTGCAAGAATTTATGTCTTTACTTTTGAGTGGTTACAGTTCAGATACGAGGCAGCAGTAATCATATTGTGTCATTTAGCAATCTAAAAGAGCTTATGGGCTTTGGAATGCATAACAATGAAAAAAGTATTAAATATCCACCAGTTCTACCTAATGACTTAAAAAAAAATCTGCATTCACACTCTTGAAAGTGAGCAGCACAGAAAAAGAAGTAGAAATTAAAACCTGGGATTATACCCACAGGGACCACTACCATCTTCAATTCTGTGTACACATCAGCAACACCTCCCAACTTGCCTGCAAGTGCTGGGCAAAAGTTATACTATAAGAGGAAATGAGTTCAAGTGGGCTGTGTGACGGGCCTCTTACTTCTAAACAAAGTTTTGTAGACATTTCAGTAACTGTAACTTTGGCAAGTTGCACTGCAGTATTTCTTTTTAATAGGAGAACATGCATGCTCACTTGTCTCACAAATGAATTGCTTAACAATTGCTATCCTACTGCTAAGCAATGTAATGAGAAGATGGAACAATCTTATGAAATCTGGAGAGCATCAGGAGGAAAAAAAGAGACAGGCAAGCGTACAAAAAAGTCTCCAGTTTTGTATTTCAATATTGTCTCAATGGTGAAAACAATATAAAGAGAGCACATATCTACAGAAAATTGAAATTTAATTCTTTGCATGAGAAAGAATTTTAAAAGTGCTTTCAAGTTGAAGCACTTTTATTTTAGTTTAATAAACTGAAAGATACAACATGTGTTTTGCAGTGGCTCACGACCACCAGATGTTACTGTGCTGAAACCCAAATTCTCTTCATAGACAGACACTCTCCTTTGTGGACTGCTTGCAATATTAAACCTTTCAGTACCAAAATGAAAGGTAATATCTATAGCGTGTAAAAAAGTCTCTTACCACAGTCAACCTAAAGGCTTGAATGTTTCTCTATCTAGATTTGAGTTTTCATTCTGGGTATATACTTAATCTCTACTACAGTCACACATAAATGATGTTTTCACATCAATCTCACTGCAAAAGGACTGCTCCTGATGGAACGGTATGATATGGTATGGAACCAAAAGAAAATTGCTGGCAGAGTTAGTTTCCAAACTACAGTGTTTTTTCTGAAGAACTTATTACTGAGTATGGCATATTGATTAATGCCAAATTTGTATGGAAAAATGGCATTCAGAGGTTTTAACAAGAAAAGTAAGAAAGGCAACATCCAAACACACCATTCCCTGATACCTCCTGTTCAAAAGTAATTACATACCATGGTATTTCCTCTGGAGTTCTTGCTGGACTTGCTGAGAACTTCCACCATCGGGCCGCATGAAACCCAGAAGCCTCTGTTGCAGATTAGCTGATGTGCTGAAACTGCAATTCCAAAATAAAAAGAGATACTAGTATGATTTACTAAATCTTTTAAAGATTAATTAACAACTCATTTACCATGTGGACAGCTGAAACTGGAGACCACACATACATTTCAACTCAACACAGATACAGATGGTATAGGATTTCAAGAGCTGGACACGAAATACCACTAGGAAGTTTAAAACACAATGAATAATACCTTGGGTTTCCAAGGGCTCCTACTGTAGCAAACTGTGAATTTCTATCCAGAAATTCTTGTAAACCTTTTAGTTCTTGTAGTACACATTCCAGTACATGGGATGGAACACTGCTTTCTACCTGCAAACGAAGACAGACTTCTTTACAGAAAGCTTAGTTTCCAAACTTTTATCCAAAAATTTAGTTTTAAGCTAGAGCCACTAAAAAGACAAACACAAATAAACACAAAATAGTAATGCTATTGCTAGAACACAACACAGTCATTGAGGAGGGATACACATGTGAAGAGTCAGTAGTCCTCTGAAGATACACAGTATTCAAGATGCTACTTTATTTGCTCCTTTGATAACCAAATCAGCTGTGTTTTACTACTTCCAAGTCTGAACTAAAACAACGATTGGGCATTGCTAAGACGCAGAGTCTTAGCCGAAGTCTTCAAGAGTCTCCTAGTCACCTTATAAACGGAGAAGGAAAGCTCATGTAGCAGTTAATTTGCATTGTTGAAATTACTCAGTTCAGGATTCTATTAACATCCACAGTCAGAAAAGATTCGGCTATTTTGATCACAGACAAAAAGTGAAACATCAAGATGTTAGTGAGGAAGACGCTGGAAATTTTTTTCATGTTCTTACATAACTGCAATGTTTATCCTAACCCACTAAAGTATTTTATTTTTAGGCTTTGTCTGGAAGGGGTACGCAGAAATTAAGGAAGTGCTATCTAGCCATTGCCAATTAATAACAGAGATCTCTGTTAAAAACAGAGTGAGGTTTCTTAAAAAGTAACATTCAAAATAGCAGCTTAAGAAGATTTAAAACCTAGAATTACTCCTCAGTTAAGCGAACAACATTTAAGAAAACATTCAAATGATAATGATGATTTTTTCCCTTATCAGTTTATAAGTGGGAACAGAAGTATAACGGGCTTAAAACATGTACTATAAGGAACTTTTGAAAGTACAAAATAATCTTTTACATACTGCAACAACTTCTCGATTGCCACTTTTGAAAACTCTCTCCAGAACTATACTGCCATCCCAAATATTTCTGCAACACAAAACAGTACTGTGTTAAAAGCCAAGTAAATTAAGCAAGTATTTTTGCAAGTCTTCCATTTATAATTTTCTAATAAAGAAAAGATAATGCTTTTTACTTCAAGGTCAAAAATAAGGATTTAATTTGGATGAAAATTAAAAATGCAAAAAAAGTTACCATTATACATTTCTGAATGCTACAGATGTAGATAATTAACAAAATATCAAATTCTAAAACTTTAATCAAATGACATTCGATGGTCTGAAATACTTTAAACATAGGCCAATGTAACTCTCTGGAAATATAGTGTAGGCAAACAGACATCATAAAAAAAAAATTTCTTTCCCAACCAGCATGCAGAGAGATTACCAAGATATGAAGAGCTCTGTTCTTGCTTGGGGTGTTTAGTAACACAGGACTCAACTTCCAAGTAACTTCCAAGAATCCTCTTTAGTCTTGCTTAATTGCTCTGATTTGAGCATTCTGTTTAAAGCTTCTAAACAGAAAGGACTTCAAGCCGGGACTCATAAAATCCTTCTGCATTTCTGTTTCATCCTTTAGTAGGAGTTTGAAGCATATAGCTCATAGGTTTGGCAAACAAAATGGTGGTTTTCAGAATTGTGCAAATATATATATCTCTACTTGATTGCAGGATGAATGTCTAAGCAACTTTCTTGTCTTAGCTGTTCACTGAATGTATTATTATTAATAGAGCTCTAAAGACAATGTAATATATCAATGAGTACTTCATAAACACAACATAAAAAAGCACTTTACTCATTTCAAATTGAAATGCTTTAAAGATAGAATTCACCACCTACAAGCACTAGGGGAAAGAAAAACCATGAAACAAATTGAGTGACAGAATCTCTTTTAAGACAAACACCTCACCCAATAATCCGAGCAAAGTATATGCAGATGCCGTTGTGTCTTCCAGAAAATACTATCTCGGGACCCATCATTCCACTGATGGAAGTACCAGGATGAGACATGGAATTCCCAGAAGGAAACATGGGAGTTGACATACTAGGAGGCTGTATACCTAGTGTGAAAGTAGGTAAATATTACTCACTTGAATGTAAATAAAAAAGCCTAGTTGAAAAAAAAAAAAAAAAAAGAAAAAAAAGAATTTTCCAGCAAAGGAAAAGGGTGCATTACCTTGAGCAGGTGTTGTCAAAAAGCTAACAGGATACGGACTGTCAACAGTCAAGGGGGGACCTAAAAGGGAAAAGAAATAAAGGTAAGTTTGTTAAAAACAAACAAAAAAAAAAGTGCAACCCAAAATACAACCCACAAAAGCCCTGTGCCAAAGCAGCAAAGTTGGTAAAGTTAGAACCACCCCAACAGCTTTTTCCAGTTAAATACTGAACTGCATTCATTTCTTAACAGCCTTAAGTTCACTCCTTAAGTGAGCCAAACAGATATGCTTTTCTCAAGAGCAGTTATTAAGCATTTTTTAATCCAGCATTCATGTGTTTTTTATTGCACACCATCTGCTCCCTGCCTTGAGTATAATACTGTCCATGTACTTTGTCTTGTTCTTCACCTTCTGACTGCTACCATTCCTGATATTGGCACCTAGTCTCAAAGCACTCACTTTCAGTCTTTTAAATCTTTTTAAAAAATACCAGTTTTACCTTCAAAGCACTTGACTGGAAGAAACTGGTATTATTACTCTGAATTTTTACATAGGGCAGTTGGACAAACACCACAGCAACACTGTTAACTTGGAACATTCAGTTTGAGAGTCCTCGGCTCAGATTCAACCCTTGCAAACTAAGTCTGAATAGCTGATTTAAGACCCCAAAATATGAGGAACACGTCCGGTCATCTACAAAAATGTCCATATACCATCACCATATATGATGATGTATCACAGAAAGAGCAAGAAAACTGGAACTCTGGAAATCTGGCTTTTGTCAAAGAGTCAGTCCTTCTTGACTTATTCACTACAGTTCTCTCAACTTGGAGACACACAACAGTGCAAAGGATAACAAAGTCCTTCACAACACAGTGCCAATCCATTCTCAGAGCACATTCTCCTGCGTGCCAAGCAAAGCACAAGCTTGCAGAAAAGCAGCACAGAAATGCATGACTAGACCTTCAACAGAAAAAGAGGCAGCTAAGTTAAAGGTGCTGTCCTAGCTTCAGCTGGGATAAAGTTAATTTTCTTCCTAGTGGCTGTTGTGTTTTGGATTTAGTATGAGGTTAATGCTGGTAACATACTCATTTAGTTGTTGCTAAGTAATGTTTATATTTAGTCAAGGACTTTTTCGGCTTTCCATAGAAGCTGAAAGGGAGCACAGACAGGACGAGGCAGCTGAAGGAATATTCCATACCATACACGTCGTGCTCAGTGTACACATAAATGGGGTTGGACAGGGCACAAGAATCCATGGTTGCTGCTCAGGATGGGATGGGCAACTGATCACTGGGGTGGTGAGGGCAATTGTATTCACCACTTATTATTTTACCATTATTATTATTTTCTCTTCCTTTACTGTTCTATAAACTGTCTTTATCTCAATCCATGAGATTATTGGGTTATTTTCTCCCTACCCTACTGGGCGCAGAGGGGAATGAGTGAATGGCTATGTGGTCCTAGTTGCCAGCTGGGGTTAGACCACGACAGGTGCCTGGCCTTTTAGTGCTAACATTATTGCAATGTAGCTTTGCATGCAAAATTTCAAGGTGTTTTCATCAATTTCTGTCAGCACTGCCTGACCCACCACATGGGACATCCACAATATCAGAATCTTAATTTCAATGGCAGTTCTCTACCCTTTGAGCAAACGGAGTAAGGAGTAGCAGAAGAATGGTGCCATCTTCTACCTGGACCTGTCACTGAAGCAAAATGGAAACACATGCTTTGATAATAGGTTTCAAAGAGGCAGATATGAGAACAAATGATAAAAATGTTCGAACATTTAGAGTTGGTAAAATTACATTTACTTCTACAAGGAGTCACGTTATTGATTACAGAGCTTCCTGTCATTTCCTCCACACTTTACTTTCACTCTCAGTCTGCTCCTAGCACCTCTTCTCCCCATAGCTGCTGTCCCTTCTAACTCAGATTTAATTTTACATCCTCACTCCTTGTCTCAGCTCCTGCCCATGTTGCTATTGTTCCACATCATCAGGCCTGGAAAGCGATGCCCTTGATGCATTAAAAATAGCCATCCTTCTTAGTATTTTAATACTAGTTAAGAACTCTGAAAAAGAGGGACAAAACTTCCTCCCAGTTCAGTACACCTTTCTCCAGTACTTATGCATTTGGATATATGTCAAAGACGATAATGAAATAGAATTTCTTTGCATTGCAGGCAATCAAGTTTTTTCCCCAAGTCTGATGTGTAAAATTGAATGCCACATGTCAGATAAGGGTAAAGGATCTTGGAAATTAACAAGTTCCTGATTAAAAAAATAGAATTAATTTAATTCAGTGAGTTCCAAATTCATAGACTCATTTAGGTTGGAAAAGACCCATCGAGTCCTACTGTTTGTTACATCAAAAAGAACAACACCAACCTTGCTACAACCTCCTACATCATTATGAATTTCTTTTTTAAAAACCCTTAAGACCTGGAACTGAGTAACACATGTTAAGGTACAAATTCCTGAAGCACCTGGAGAAATTTAAGTGAATCTGAGCAGCACAGAAAGGCTCCAATAAGCATCAAATTCTGAGGAGAAAGAACAGGCATTATTCTCATTTGTAGGTGGCACTGACAACCTAAGCACAAACCAAGTGCTGAAGCTAGTGTTTTTACAGGGAGAAATCACTCCAAACAACTAATCCATTTCTTTATCAAAAGTTTTCTTCTCATATGCAATATCCGATGAAATGTGACAACACCACCATAAGAAGATAATCTGCTATGGGCACACAACAGCCAACTAATCTTAATCTTTGTAAAGTCTGAACTATAGTATTCATAAATCATTCTCTGGCTGCTGAAGTGCCTTTGGCAGTAAGAAACATATACCTTCTTCACATAATCTTAATGCATTATATGCAACATCCATAGTTAGAGTTCACATCAACCTCCCACTAAATCCAAAAATCACTCCAAGTGAAACGGAAAAACCCCTGTAATTAATTAGCCAGTGAGTGGAAATCAAGAACTATTTCAGGCAAAAAGAACACAGGTACTTGGGAGAATACAAAACACACCGTATTTAAGGAAAAAAAAATAACCTGTACAAAACAATTAAATGCTTGCTACTTACTGGCAGGAACAGGAGAGCCCAAGATAGGTCCAACATTGCTTGGAGGAGGCAGAGCTGATGGAAACCTCATTTGTGCTTCTCCACCATACCTAAAGTTTACATGGAAAGAAAAAAATTCCTCAGACTCCATACACAGTCCATTTAACTTTCATGCCTTCGAGAATCAACAGCAATTTTGGGGTTCTTTTAAAATGGGGAATAAAAAAAACAGCATAACTTTTCAGAAATACCTTTGACCTTTGGCAGAAAAGAAAACTAAATGAATACAATTTATATGAAAAGCATTAACATGTGCAATCACAAAGATAAGTTAGATGAACCACTAGGTATTTTTTTGTAGATGTTTTAAGTTCTGTTGTGATATGATATGATCAGGCTTTAGAGAGAAATTCACCAATTCTCAAAATCAGGCTTTTTAAGGTTTCAGTATCTTTTTAAGGTTTGCTTTTACAGGAAAGTGGAAGGAAGGACACAGTTGAGATGACCTGTGCTTATCCTTCTGTCATACACAAGCAATTTATATACATCTCTCTCCTAGAGTGCTACATGAGAACTTTGTTACGTGTTCCCTTGCTTAACACCCATCTCTCCAGGGTTATCCACATTTTCTCTCAGATCTTGTAATGTAATCGAGTTTACAAAGAGCAACCTATTTACAGCCTACAGAGAGTAGCTGACTTGATCTAACACCTGCACAAATTTTGGAAAAGAACAAGCAAGCTTTAGGGAGCACAACACTTGAACGATAGCACAAACATACAGCGAAAGCTGCACATTTTATCATCACTTTTAAGAGCTATATCTTACCAAACCCCTTCAGGCTACATGCCCTCTGTGGACAGCCAAGAGACTCATAACACACCAATTTGTGTAAGGCAGCTAATTGAAATATAAAAACCTTGCCAAAACCCCATTTTTCCTTCCATCTACGTGCCTTGTAAGGACAGTCAAGAGTCCCATGACACACCAACTTGTATAAGGCAGCTAATTAAAACATACATATCTGCACCATGCCAAGGATATACAGTATTTAAGATATGTAGATGACAAATTAATCCTCCAGAGTGGAAGCCCATACTTCCTCACTCAATTTGGAGTGGAACAAAAAACAAACCAAACAACAAAAAATAAAAAATGAATAAAATTAAAAAAAAATCAATATCTTTGACCAAGAGCCATCAGGCGCTGAAAAGGATAAGTCCACTTGAATATAAATTTCCTTGGAGCAATGGTGAATAGCATAACAAGTGACAATATTAAGAAAAAAATAGCCAAACAAACAAAAAACCAAACAAAACTCAAAAAAACAAACACACCCCCAAAAAATTTTTTTTAAAAACATCTGTCCTTTCTTCCAGCTGCCTAAGTTGGCTTCATTAAAGATAATACTACACATTGCACTTCAATGAACTGGGGTAGTGTGAAGCATAGACAAGTGCATTTCAAGAAGATTAAACTGCATTTTCAATACCTCTACATGTGGAATACAAGCATCCAAGAGCGGAAATAACCAGAAATCACCATTACAGGTAGTCTCCTTTGTTGGAGAGCCCTGAACTAGTGCAGAAGCATATTCTACCAGGCCTAATAGTCTATGCTCATTTTGAAATAATGCTTGCTCTGGCAGCAGGGTAAAGAGCCTGCACAATTATTTAGTGGCTGCAGTGATCCTGCATAATATTCAGAACAAGCTGCAGAATTGAAACTTACCTGAAGAATGCTCGAGTAGCCCAGGCTGATACTTCTCTATCACATGCAGCATTAGAACAGGCCAAGATAAGGCAAGTGGCACAGGCCTGATCCTCCTAGAGCACATTATACTGTTAGTGTGGCAGCTTGTATGAAGGTGATAAGAATTGTATAAAAGTTATATTGCTCAATAACGTAACAGTAAATATTTTTGCACCATTTTATTTAGAAGGCAAGGAAATCATCTCTTCCCAATTATAGACAGGAAGTGAATCATAGGGAGGCATCCCACTATAGCAGGTAAGTTTCTCCTACACGGTTTTCGCAAACTCAGTATGATTATAGGTAGGAAACAATCTCCATGTCTGTCGTCTAATTATGACTAAGAATCATGTATTTTCTACAGAAACATATATTAAGATTGTGTTTGAAGAAAAAAAAATTATACAAACAATGGTTTGCATATTCTAATGACATGTTAAAATATCACTTAGTATGTCCTATACATTACAGTGAACATTCACTACAGATACTAATCAGTGCTAGTTAAAATTGTAATCCATGGTAGTTTTCTTCCTGCTTGTTTGTTATTTACCTTAAACAAAAACACAGACCAATTACAAACATTCCTACTAGCCTTCAAAATGTAAAAACCTCTTGTAGTGGTAGGAATTTAACATTTTTAGAAATTCTTTTTGCCCTGCTAGGAACTGCACTATACTTCTGCGTACAAGAATCTAAGAATTTCAGAGAAAGTGCATTACACTTCAATTTCTCATAAAATGAGAAGATATTTCTCATTGTACAATATTGGTTTATGGAAACAATACAGGACAAAAAGCTAATACTTTAATCAATAAATGAAAAGTTAACTAGAAGTTTATAGCAACAACAAAAAGGTGATAAAGAAAGTGATTAGATTTGCATAAATATTGTAAATCTTTCATTTTTCACAACAGGTCAAAAGCTCTTACCTGATGCAACTTGAAAAACCTCTCAATCTCTTCTCCATCTCCACCTATATTGCTAACAAGCAGATGCCGCAGCTGATCAACAGGTCTGAGTTTATGAAACATAAAGCTCCCCTAGAAGTAACCCAAAATAAGTTAGAATAAAGATGTCTTTACTCTGGCCGTCCAACATACCTCCCCACAATGCTTATCTTTAGCATTCTGAATTCTCCTTTGTTGCATTATTGGATCAAATTATAATGTGAACGGTGCCAAAAGCTCAGTCCTCATTCACATGTAGAAAATTCTCTATCGAGTTTAGGAAAGGCATAAAAAAAATACTGCAATGGCTATAAACTCTCCATAAACTGAATTAATTTTGCTGCTCTTAGCCTAACATGAAGCATGTAGTGCAAATGTATAGCAAGTGTATACAGAAAAGCAAGGCTTTCTCAAAGCTTCAAAACTGCCTAGAAAAAAAAGCATGAAGAATTCAAGATCAAGGCCATAGGAAGACTCTTCACCCAATCACCTTGCCTGCATCCATACTAGATACTGTATCGATTAAAGATACAATTAGTATCTTTAATAAAACTGTTGCAATTAAACAAAAGCAGATTGAGTTTAGAGGTTGCAACACATTAATAATTAAACTTTTTAAAAAATTGCCTATTGGCTAAGATGTCAAGTGACCTAAAATATTGCTAAATGTAATCAAAAAGGACAAGTAAGGAAGTTAATTTCTTTTTTCCTGCCATGGATTTTGTTTTTTAAAAGCCTTTTAAAAAAAAACAATCCTTTCGGACTTCCCCTATGATAAAGAAGAAACTATATATTCTAATTTCAATTGCCAAGAATATTTACTAAAACTGTATTTTCTGGGCAGCCAGCGTCTGTTTCAATTTCATATAATCATGAGTACAGTCAAGGTTAAAAGAGCTTCTCAGACCAGCTGTATCTACAAGGGTCTCTGGAGCCCAATAAAAACTATTAATACACTGTACAAGAGAAGCTGCCTCAATAGCTTTGAGTTAATTTGAAATAGATACAGATGGTTTCAGCGATCTTCTTTATTTCTTTTTTTACATTCAAAATATAGTCCTTAAAACATATAAAAAGTGAATAAACATTTACAGGTTTAAATCAGTCTTCCAACTTTATACTTGCTCTTCTGATTTCCTATATTAAGAAAAATAATACTCACCTGGGCTGAAAGCAGAACAAACTTCTTAGGTGGCAGCATGTGTTGCTGCACAACAACAGGTGAATCAGTTATAGGAATAATGTCTTTATTTAGTGGTGTTACAATCTTCTGAACTTTAAATTCATCGATAGCGGAAAGAGCCCAGGAATGTCCATCAACACGGGTGGTCATCTGAACAAAAGACACATATTATTCTGAAGTCTGGTAACACATGGATTTTGAACATCCATGGTATTTTACCATTTATCATTTAAAATTCCACAGAATAGAATCCACTCTTGACACAAGAAAACCCAAAGAAAATAAGCAAGTTCTTGTATTGTCTAACAGAAGGTTACCATCAAATTTACAGCTATATATACACTGCTGCTTTTGGGAGACAGGGAATAATATATTGCTTCTTTTCAGGGACAGGTATAGAGTTTTGTATTTTAACAACTTGCAAAATGGGATCTTTTAATGCTGCTAAAATATGAACAGCAACAATTTGCTAACTATATCAGAACTAAGTATGAAAGGTATCATGAATTTATTTCTTAAAGAATCAGAAAATGCTGCAACTGAATCATAAAAGTTTACAAGACTTTCATGGTTGGCAGCAGTACTTCAAATATAACTCAAGAAGACATATGGTAGTAGAGACATTTCAGAAAACCATGTATGGTCACAAGGAAAAACTGCTACTCAAGAACAGCTTTCCCAACCAAAATGGCACCCTATCTGTCTGTTACTGTCAAATGCATTGGGGAGAAAAAAGGAGGTCACACTCGGGATATTTACGTGTAAGTTTTTGCAGGGAATGGATCCTGAGTAATTATAAAGCTCCTCTGTAATTTAATGAAGCAGCAGATAAATCAAAACCTGACTTTAAAACTTTTATACAGTCTCTACATTCACTCCAACTCTACTGCTGTTCCTCCAATAATTCTATTTCTGACATGTCACTTCTCTACTTCAGACTTCCTTCAGAGCTAGACTACATGAAATGTTGCATAAGGCAAGTAACTCCCTCCAAACCCCTCTCACAAACCCACTTACATAACAATTAGGAAAATCAGAAAAACACAGGTGAAACAACAAAGAAATTAATCATGTCTGAAATTTAATGAAGATGTGGCATACCAGTTTAAATACAGAAATGCAAAGACAATAGCACCTACATTCTAAACAATCTGCCAAATTTTATCCTTATCAACAAACACCACTATGTACTGAGGGCCACATCTTCCTGTGCTTGTGCACAATATGCAGCATGCTATAAACAAGTGTGTTTTCAAATAGGTTAATTAAAAGTCAAGTCTTAGAAGTCAAGGCAATTGCTTTTGATACATAGCTTGCATCAAGGTAGAAAGTATGGCTGAATTAGGACTTCTAGTAAGAGATCAGTTCCCATTCACTGACGAAACTGACTAATGATTTTTTTCTCTTTGAAGCATATTGATTAGGAGCTTTGTAAGTGTTTCCAAACTCCTCATGAAGGTAGTATTATTCACGTATCTGTTATCAGAAAGGAAAAAATAATAAGTAAATTCCATCAAAATTGTCTAAAAGTTTGCTTTAGTACCTGGGTTTCCATCATTGGCTTTTGAAAAGGGAAAGAATCGTGATTGATACACCACAGGATGTCATTATCCTCATTTTCTGAAGCTGTCATCAGCAAGACCCCTAGCAAGAACACCATTATTAAGTTTGTATTAGAAGCCATAATCAAGCATTAGATACAAATTCATTAATTCATTCCTTATTTAGTAAAAATCAATCTTTAAGTCCTAATCAACTGAACAGTTTGAACAGCAAATAGTTATCTCCCAAGTTTGTATGCCACGGGGGTCTTCAAGAGGTCACTTTTAACATCACTTGCCATCTACTCTAAAAGGTACAAACAAAAATAAACCTGAAATAGGTAGAACATGCCTCCAAAGTGAGATGTTTAAATGGATTACGCATGAAAAGAAATTCCAGAAATAACTTCAAGGATAAAAATCATTATGTATGACTAGAATGGTCAGCAACATACAGACATTTCCCCACTCAACCCCAGCTCTGCATTTCTGCAGCACTTTTAAAAACTCAGCCTACAACCAGAAGTGACATAATGCTGGAACCACGTCGTTGCTGTCTGTATCTTATATGGTATTAGTAGATGAATGAGTTAAAAAATAAGCAACAGTAAGCATACATTAAACTCAGCATGAGAGGCACTAAGTAGCTAAGAAGCCTATTCTATAACCTGCTTTCAAGAACTAATCACACATGGCTAGAGATATGTAGGCAACTATGAACACATTAAATCTATTTTATGGGGAGCTTAGAAGAAAAAAAATTCGATCAACACATGAACAGAGTTCTCTGTTCAAACACAGCACCTTGTATCAGAACTAAATTCTGAAAAATATGACAACCTTCCACTTCCAAAAGAGGTTTTGGAAGTGAAAGGTTGTCATATTTTTACTTCTCCCATTAACACACAGAAGCCACGCTTAGTTGGCAGTTATTCCTACTGCTTCTAACTCCCCAATGTGTGACAGTGACTGCCACACACACAAAAAAAAAAGCTGTTTTCTACTGCTTACCTTTGCTATAAAGAGCTCTGTGAACCTTTGAGGGCTTCTCCACATTAGAAGAAGCTGAAAATCCAGGTGGCAAACGGACATGAACCAAGGTTAACATGGAGGGACGAGCTGTTGGATGCTTAAATGGTGAAGTACTAAAATACAGTCTGACACCTGAACAAAAGACCAAAAAGAAGTCACAATTTTGCTAAACTGTGCAGATTCCATTTATCAGTTTACAAGGGGTGGGAACAGCCTTGCTTTCTTACCTGCATGTGTGATTGCTAGTAGTTGACAGTCTATGGATTCAGAATTTTCAATCACTGCTATTTGAACAATAGGCTTAAATACAGAACGATCTATTGTTCTAAAAAACAAAATAAAAACCCCATACACTCTCAATCCAGAGAAATAAGCAAACAACACTTTTCAAAAAATACGTGAAACTATTGGCCTTAAAGGAAGCCTCTTGTATGTACGACAATTATAATGTACCTGGCAATGCTCCCAGCAGCAGAAACTATAGCATTTTGTGAAAGAGAAGTAACCCTGGTCATTCCTTGACCATCTTGTCCCAAATCGTAAACCTGCAATTCAATAACACAGCTTAGTGATTTGCAGTTCAATTAACACAGCCTCACCTATCAAGCAGCAACTCAAACTTTATTTTTATTAGATCCTCATGTTTCCACATAATTAAAGGGAAGATCAAAAGGCTACTCCTTCCTCAGAAGGAAGTTTTTTAGATCTTCAGCACACACTTTTGTTACAAAAAGATGTACGGAATAACATCCTGACATTCCTACAGAGAATTCCCAGGTACTAATGAAAACTTACAGTTATATACGCATTAGTAACATAGCCAACAGTCATTAGAAGAAGTCACATACTTGCAGCACTCCTTTTTCTGAGCGGGTGTGTAAGATATTTCGTGAGTTGTCAATGGCAATTTGTACTACAGGATCTGGGGAGGGCGACAAAAAAGGGATAACCAGCCAATCAACACTGGATGTGGTGAAAACAAGTTTAAGACAGAATTATCTATAAAACAATTAATTGTAAGTTAACAAAAACTGCAGGAGTCCCACACAGGACTCCTACCAGAAGTCATTTAGCAATCAATTTCACATAATTAGTAGTAAATAAAAAAAAAAAAAGAAGGGTTGGGTGGGGAAGGGAATTGTATAATAATTTCAAATTAATTTTTCACTGAACAGTAAAACAAGATAAAATTATTTACTTAAAGATTCTACTGTTTGCAGTGATTCCACTAAGCACATACTAATTTTGTACTACAGAACATTAACTTTAGCCATAAATATCAAACTTTCCAGGTACTGGTATATAGATCCTAAGATAGACACATAAGCAAGTGACCGGATTTTTATAATCATTAACCACTGCAAGTTTCATTGACAATGACTAAATGTTCTGAATGAGAAAACTATTCAGGAAACTGACTTCTTGGCAGTATTATTTAGAAGGTTACATTAAATTATTAGTTAAGTACCTAGCATCAGTACTTACCGTCCTCTGAGAACGTGAACTGCAGCAATGAGGGAATAAGGAAAGATAGTGCGCTCTTCGAATGATTAATTTTTCTACAGCGCTGGCTAAACCAGCCTGCTTCAGCCTACAATTGAAAACAAATAAAATACAGCATTGAAAGAAAAAAACAAAACAAACAAACCCCAAAAACCAAACTAGGAGTTATATTAAAAAATTAGTTAATAGGACAAGTACGAAAACAAGTAAAAATCTAACTGCACACCATTGATTTAATCGAAAAGTATGTACTATTCAATTGAAAGAAATAGATGATCATTAAAAACTTTTCATAAAAAAGGGTGCAGGATGTCACAATTTTATTTTATTACTACTTCTTCAAAGAAAACGTATTTACATTAATACATCAGAGTTGCATGCAACATAATTACAGAAGAAAAAAGACAGCAACCCTGACATGTTTTAGAACTCTTAGTGCCTAGATCCCACAGCCATAAAACAACGAATATTGCCTGTGTGTAAAACCTATAGTCACCTGGTATGCTACTTCATATAAGCAGCCATCTTTTCCAGCCAAAAAGATACGTCCGTTATCAGTGGACGTTATTGCCAGAATATAAGTGTTGTCAGTAGGCAGCGAATAGAGAGGGTCTGGTAGCAGCTGCATTCCACCAGACATACTGTCGTTGAGTGATCCGGTACCTTAAATAAATAAATCACTTTTAGTTAACAATTTGTTCTAATACATATCACAGGTCTGTGATAAGAAGCATTTTGGAAAACAGGGAAAACTATAGAAGACTTCATAATTACTAACACTCTCAGTTACTAAGCTACTCTCCAGGGTGAACTGCAAAGTAACAAATCTTCTGGTTTTAAAAAATTACAGTAAATTATCTGTAAAAGTTTCCAAGTAAGGAAATGCAATGTTTTTCATTTCTATACATTGTCATCTCCTCTAAATTGCAAAAAGTCTAAAACACAGATTTCTACTTTTTTTTTTTTTCACATCAAGATTGCATAGAAATAGACCAAACAATTGCATTCCTCTCACCTTCTCCAAACAATTTTGCATTTTCTCTATTAATATATACCACAATAAAATAATAGTATCAGGTTCCCAATTTCTGTGGTTGGAATACGTATGCCAAACAGGTTAATGTATTCACCAGTTCCAAGATCCATGCCCACTCTTCCCTCTCTCTCCAATATGCTGTTTAATTGACATGAGCACCTCTTTCAAAAGCTATTTTTATGTTAAACTGGTGAATAATGCAACTCAATGCTCCTACGGGAGTCCAGGATCCAACAAGTGCACACCACATAAAAATTATTACCCCCCATCTGTGACATGATTTAAAAACTAGCAAGGGGCTTAGCAAATGGTCTTGCTTTTCTTTTTTTATTTAATTTTTATTTTAAAATAGCTACTACTAAAACAGCCATGTATGCTTGTTAATGCACAACTGAGAATGAGGGGAGAAGAGAAAATTACCTCCTTGTATATTAGAACAACTGAGTCCTAAAATCACAATATCCACAGGAGTAGCCAGAACAAGCAAGTGTCGTACATGAGGCTGGAAGATGCCTAAAGAAGGGGAGAAAATAAAATTTTAGTTTGCACAACCTCTCCAAGAACAACAATGTATCCAATATATCCATTGGAAAGACACGTGGACTGATCAGAGATAATAGTCATATTTAAGACCTAAGGATATGTCTAACTCTAGAATCAGAAAGGAGTACCAGTCAGCAGTTCAGCTTCCAGTTCATGAAATACAGGATCTTTAAAATGACATTTTTCTTATTAACACGCTTCTTTTAAATTCAACTCTATTGCCAATTCAAGTTTGACTTCAATGTTACCTAAGCAGTAGCTATGAAAAGAACTAGGAGGGCTAGAAACCGGGATCTCATGAAGTTATCACTTGAATGTGTAAATTTTTAAAAAGTACAAATGCTAGAGTATGGTGTGGCAAAAAAAAGCAAGCTTATCAGTGTATATGATTGTTAAACTAAGCACAACTTTTGGCTTGTAATTAATTTCATAGTGTTTCTAAAACCGAAACAAACCCATGCATCTTATGTATCCATATATATGCACACAAAACCCACAGATTTGCACATACGCGTATGTAAAAAAAAAACAAACAACACACAGAAGGTCCATTAACTGCCTAATTCTAGTCACTGTCACATATTCCTTACCTGGCTTTGGTTTCACAAGACCCACTGCAAGAATAGTTTCACTAAGGCCATCAAAATAAGCCAGATCTCCCCTGTCAACAAACAAGAAAAAAAAAACAAAAATCCCTCAGCATAAAACTTGTCACAAAGTATCACATAATACAAAGTATCACCTAATAACAAAGTGAATAAAATCAGATTCTGTGTATTTAAAAATTATTAATACTTATTGTATTATTCTGAAGCCATCTACATCTTTTGCTTTGAGTGAAAGCAGGTCCAGCAGAATGGAATGAGAAGTTTCACAGCAAAACTTTACAATTGAGCTGCTTTGTGCCTCAATAGTCAAGTTTCAAACCTAAAACCCAACTGCAGTATTTTATATTTTAGCATTTTGTTAATTCATACAGTCTACTCTGAATTAACAATGCACTATCTGCAATGCTGGTTAAAATCAAGAGGGAGAAACTTGTATGATTTTTTCCCCATGAAAATTATCTAAATCAAGAATTCCCAACCTTCCCCCCAGCACCTTATGATTAACAACGTGTACTGTTGTTTTATTTGGGAAATGTTTTTAATACAATGTGAGATAATGTAAATGTATGGATAGGAGCTATGTGAGCCACAACGTAAACTTTAATCTTTTTAGGAAATGCAACAAATACACAAAGCAATTCTTACTGAAAGAATTCTTAATATATAAGCAAACAAAGAAGCAAACTTGCGGGTTAGAAACACATCACTGCCTTTTGAAAATATAATGAAATTATTTTCAGTTCTGTACATTCTTAAAATAAGCTAGGCAGGAGAGTTTCAATCACAATACTTCACAGTACTAATACTGATTACTTACCATTATGGGAATGACCAGACACCGTATACATGTATCAGAGTACTTACTAAATCTACTTTAAAAAGTTAGGCAATAGGAATAATTTTTCTAGTTTTTTTGGCATAAGCAAAGCCCTAGCATAAATTCAGCAAAAATGTAGAATATATCCAACCCTAAGCAAAAGCATTTGCCCTTCTTTCATCTCTAGATTTGGCAGCAATACTACTAACTCTTAAAAATCCTTAAGCGCTTATTATTCAAAAGTTTTAGTAAAACCTAAACCGAATCAAGATAAGTTAAACTGAATAGCACACCTCTGTGCTAACAGTAAATAATCTCCCACTACTGCAATAGCTTAATTCTGGTATAATACCAACAAGGTATTATCAGGAATGTGTTCTCTACATACCCATCTTCATAGTTCCATATAAAAATGTCACTGTCAATGGTCAGCCACGCTCTGCTGATTTCTGGAAATACTCCCATCATACAATTGCATTGCATATCTGAAGCACCGCTGATGTAAGGACTAAATGCATTTTGGCTAGCAGAGGCAAAATTCCTTTGAAGAATTTTTAAAAAATTAATATTGCTTTATATACCATAGTATACAAACTACGTACCATAAACATTCAACGTTCTTCATACAGAAACTAATTCCACCAGCAACTCCACACAAATGGAACTTATTACCACTTGGAGCCTTATGAAGGGAACACTGACAATGCCATAGCTCATTATTGGTAGTCTGACAGAAAGACTGGAGAAGAACACTATGAAAGCAAAAAGTTTGTTTCTAATATTATGACTTATACAATGTAACACATCAGTTGTCATAAGGATACGTCCAAATTGCTCCACTAGCTCTGGGGGAAGCGGGACTCTGCGGACTGAACTGATCTCTGGAAGATTAGGTATTGACAGCAAACCTGGTCCTTGCAAAGGATAATCCATATCTGACATACCAGAAACAGTAGGGTTACCTGCAATTAAAAACAAAACAAAACAAGATTAGACTTCTTATAAAGAATGAGAAATTTACAAAAATCTTTATATTCTCTTTGTCTTTACCTGATTGTTTCCTAGTCTATGAAATCTAAATTAAACCAATTGCATTTCCTGTTTTATTTTAGATGAATACTGGCCTTCAGACTATGTAGAAAAAAAGCCTTGATACTGCAGAGAATTTAAGCATAACATTAAGTTATGTGACCATAACTGGTCACAAGTTATGGGTGAACAGACGTTTCTGTAGAAGCAGAACCATAAATAATAAATCTAAGCCTCAAATCAGACACGAGCAAACAGATTTGCAAATGAACTCTAACAATAACTCATTTGGACCCCGCTTTACTGCACTTTTACTGTTGTACTCTCCAACCCTTTCATTGTATGGCCAGACATTAAATATGCCACGTGAACAAACCAGGAGCGTAAGCTTTCACCTAGAAAAGCTGATCTGTGCTCCCGGTATCAAGCTAAAATACCAATATAAAATGATTACTTTATGTAACGCATATCCGTGACACCGCTAAGGCAGTTACGCTTCAGCCACACACATCACATTGTGATGTTAACAGAAAACAGATACTCTTTCCTTGTACCTTGACACTGCTGGATATATACTATTTCAGTCACCTACAGCTCTACAGTGTCCCTTCACAGTGCCCTTTGCGAGACAGTTGGCACCAGTGAAGTGGGAAAGTCTCTCTTCATGTTTTAAGGAGAACAGAACAAAAGTTTGAGATGCATACCTTAAATTGTAACTACATGTGATATACAGTTATAGACAAATGAAAGTCACTCAAAGAGGCTTAAAAGAAATTTTCAGGCTGCCTGTAACTTAGGGATGGTGCTGGGCATTTATGTGACCCCAAGACCATTCTGTGAGAGACTTCCAAAAGGCAGAATGGAAAACAAGTGCCATTTTCTTCACTTTCTGAAGAGCGATGGCCCCGAGGAGCCAACCCAAGCCCATTCCTCCTGCAGCACTCCCCATCGTGGAGAAATCCCTCATCCACAACTTTCACCCACGCACCACAGCGTCCGCTACACGGCCCCCACCCCCCTGGCCAGGCCGGAGAAGTCGCCAGGCTCAGCCCTGCCGCCTGCCCTGGGACGGCAGGGCCAGCAACCGCTGTCTCCAGGGCCTGCCTATGGCGGCGGCCGCCAAAGGGAGGGGGTCGTGCCCCCGCTGAAGGCCTCACGCGTGGCCGTCCCGCAGGGGGTAGTGGCTGAGGCGACGGGAGGCGGAGGGCTACCGAGGGCTCCTTACCAGGCGCCGGCACCGCCAGCAGCTCGGACAGGTCCGGGTAGCAGCGATCATCCTGGATCTGCTGGTCGATGAGGCGGCCCGCCACCTCCAGCGCCTCCTGCGCGGTGGGCGCCGCCGGGCTCATGGCGGTGGGCATGGCGGTGGGCTGCGGACGGGATGGCGGTAAGGACGGTGACGGGGATGGGGATGGGGTCAGGGGCGGCGGGGCCGAGTCCCGGGCCGGTGGGCGGCTCCGCGTTGGGCCAAAAGGCGCGAGCTCGCCGCCCGCCGCGCCGCCACCCGCCAAATCCCGGCAGGCCTTGCGCGCGTGACGCAGTTCCGCCGCGCCGGTTGGCGCTTCCGGCGGGGGGCAGAGCGGGGCGGGCCCT
>JAHREE010000378.1:2359705-2531964 GCA_033628505.1 Tringa tobata
CACCACACAGCTTGGTGTCATCTGCAAACTTGGTCATGGTGCTCTCGATCCCTCTATGTCGTTGATAAAAATGTTAAACAGTACCGGTCCCAGCACGGACCCCTGAGGGACACCACTTGTGACTGCTCTCCATCTGGACTTCAAGCCATTGAGTATCACCCTCTGGATGCGACCGTCCAGCCAGTTCCTTATCCACTGAACAGTCCACCCATCAAATCCATATCCCTCCAATTTTGTGAGCAGGATGTTGTGAGGGACCATGTCAAAGGCCTTACTGAAGTCCAGATAGATCACATCCATAGGTCGTCCCTTATCTACTGACCTAATCACTCCATCGTAGAAGGCCACTAGGTTAGTCAGGCAGGACCTGCCCCTTGTAAAGCCATACTGGCTATCTTCAATCATCTTCGTGTCCTCCATGTGCCCAAGCATGGCATCCAGAAGGATCTGTTCCATGATCTTCCCAGGCACGGAGGTGAGGCTGACAGGTCAGTAGTTCCCAGGGTCCTTCTTTCTACTCTTTTTAAAAATGAGTGTGATGTTTCCTTTCTTCCAGTCCGCAGGGACTTCACCTGACCGCCACAACTTTTCAAATATCATGGACTACATCAGCCAGTTCCTTCAGGACTCTGGGGTGTATTTCATCAGGTCCCATGGACTTGTATATCTTCAGGTTCCTCAGTTGATCACATATTATGTCTTCACTTACAGTGGGAGGGACTTTGTCACCTTGGTCACCAATTTGTGGGCAATCAACATGGGAGCTAGGAGGAAAGGGGTTGCCAGTGAAGACTGAGGCAAATAAGTTGTTGAGAACTTCCGCCTTCTCCTTGTCCATTGATACAAGTTCCCCACTGTTGCTCATCAGGGGGGATACGTTTTCTTTAACCTTCCTTTTCTGGTTCATGTACCTGTAGAAACCTTTCTTGTTTTTTTTACATCCCTTGCCAAATTCAGTTCTAGCTGTGCCTTGGCCTTCCTGACCTCATCCCTACACAGACAGGCAACATTCCTATACTCATCCCAGGATGCCTGTCCCGTCTTCCATTTTCTGTGTAGCTCCATCTTGCCCTTTAGTTTGACCAGCAAGTCATGGCTCAATCATGTTGGTCTCTTGCCCTCCTTGCCCAGTTTCCTACATGTGGGGATTGAGATCTTTTGTGCTCTATAGAGAGCATCCTTAAAGATCTACCAGCTTTGTTCCGCTCCCTTGTCCCTGAGGGCTGTTTCCCACGGGGTCCTATTTACTAACTCCTTGAAGAGTTGGAAGTTTGCTTTCTTAAAATTTAGAGTCCTAACTGTGCTTCTCGTGGGCTTCAAATTTCTTAGGACAGTGAACTGCACTAGGGCATGATCACTGCAGCCCAGGCTGCCTTCAACTTTGACATCCCTGGTGATTTCACTTGCATTTGTGACCAACAGGTCCAACAATGCATCTCCTCAAGTGGGGCTGTTAATTTCTTGTCTCAAGAAGTTGTCATCTAGGCACTCTAGGAGCTTCTTGGAGTGCCTGCAGCCAGCCGTGTTGCTTTTCCAACTGATGTTGGGGTGGTTAAAGTCACCCAGCAGGATGAGAGCCTGTGACAGTGATACTTCCTCGAGCTGAAGTAAGAAGGCATCAGTGTTGTATATACATTCTTCTACATTACGTTGTATACATTCTTCTCAGTGGCAGCCACAATGTGTATTTGTTTCCATTCCAAAACTAATTAAATAGTTTGGTTTTTTGGGAAAAGATACATGGTTTGGTAGTCTGGGAATGCATATTGACTCCTGAAACGCAACTCTTTTGCAAAAAGTATTGTAAAGTTGATCGTTTTGGGGATACCTAATGTGAAGAACTTTGAAGTTCCCAACTTGTTTCTCATATGCTGAAAAAGCTTCTTTTTGGTAAAAGGATATTGACAGTTCCATTGTTGTAGAGTAACAGAGTATCTTTTTCTTTGAGTTAGATTTATTAGATAGTCATATCCTGATTTAGGTTTTTAAATGTCTCTCATGACTATGCAAAACAAAGTTTGTAAGTAGAGGTAATATCTTTTATTAGGCTAGTAAATATAGTTGGAAAAATTAGGCAAGCATTCAGGCATGCAAACCCTTCTCATCACTAACATCTGAGGACCCAAATCATGTTGGGTTTAGTTTATTTTGATTTCTTCCTAAAATAGAATTTCAGTTGCTTATCCAGCACAAATATTTGCTGTGTAACCTACTACATGCTTGGTGTACAGATGGCATGGGGGGCTGAATTCTCTGTCACAATTATATAGTTTAGAACATATTTTCTTAATCCTTTATTATCTTCTTCAACTTCTGCGTTTTTGTTATGGTTTCTAAGTGATAACCTAAGCTTAAAAAAAACCCCCAATACCTCTGTAGTCTTCTTTTTGGCTTTGTTAAATTATCTTTTGCAGTTTGCTCACTTAAAAACTCACAAACATGCTCTTAAAATACAAGCTCCCAAATGAAGTCTTGCAATTTGAGTTTATCTGACTGAATCTGAAAGGAACATCTGATTTCCACTGCAAGCTATCGCTGTAATGATACTCTGTATCTAGTCACAAGGCGAAGTTTTCTGCTTACCACTTTCACGCCTTCTGCCTGTCAGAATACCGCCTACTTGATAGCTGCCAGCAGAGGGAGCGCGTCTATTTTGAATAAACCAAACGAAAGTGGGCTAAATAGCTCTACTTTTCAGAAATTTTCCGACGCCAGAAATAATGTGTTCACACAACTGATTTGGAAAACAGCAAAGCGATAATTCAATGTAATTTTTATAATCTAGATTTGTGACAGTATCAAATATTTGGTGCCTGATTCCCTGTTATTCTTTACCGGCGTTACAAGGCGAGTGCCGTGCTTTGTGCTCTTACTCTGGTTGTGAGCCTGGGCGATTACAGTTTTAACGAGTTCCACCCAGCCAACAGAGGTGCAGAGCATCTGCACAAGCTGCACATTGAAGCAGAATCTTGAAAGTGCTATGTAACAATATATTCTGTTGGCTTCTAAGCAGTGTGGAAATCCATACTAGTGACGTTGTACTGTTGATTTTACAACTCGTCTTAGCTTTTTCTTTGGTTTATTTTGTCCAGTTTTTTGAACTGTCTATCACTATGGTATTCCTTTTTTAAAGCTTTGTTTATACTTTCAAGATGATGGTGGGTTTTCACTCTGTTAATGAAAATTAGTTTACGTTTTGCTGCTAATTTCAGTGTTTACAAGTTTACAACAGGGCTTAACATCTTTTATCTGAAATTCCAATGGAAGTGTTGATGTTCTTGAAATAGTAATTTTAAAAATTTTTCTATGCAGAGAGAAAACCTCTAGTGAAAGTGAAGATAGCTCAGATGAAGAGCTAACTGGTCCTTCCGTGAAACCCCAGACTTCCGCTCAAGGTCCAGCTGAGGATACTGGTGGTGATGATGAAGATGATGAATTCATTGGGCCACCACTTCCACCTGGGTTCAAGGATAGTGATGACGATAATGACAATGATGACACAGAGGAGGAAGATAATGTAAGTATTTTATTCTTCTTTAGTGTTGTAATGCTTTGAGTAGACTCTAATTATGAAGTGTGCTCTTTATGATTGAATTTGCTGGTGAAGTATGACAGTTGTTTGAAATACAGGGGTTTTGTGTTTTTTCTAATCATTATTCAACAAATGCAAATAATTGTTTTCATTTAAAAGTACCAGGATTTTAAAAAATCTCAAAGGAAAATCGTCATCAGTTAGTGTACATTGTTTACTCTTTTTTGTTTTCACATTATTAAATGACTATATAAATACATATTTTATATGATGTGTTTCCTAATGCATGTGTAGAAGAGAAGATAGAGGTGGGCTCGAATCTAGGGAGAGCTCCTCTGAGAAAATGAACTGTGGTAATTGAGGGCTTCCTTTTTATCTTTTTTTCATTTGGTTTGTTTTTGTTCTAAACCTAAACAAGTGCCAGACTGGTTTGTTACAGTGAATATAGATTGTCTTTCCATATATGTTAAATGCAAGAGAACCCCTGACAGCCGAAGTTGGGTATCGCAGATCCTTAGTTGACAAATCTCTCTATTTAGTTGACAGTTTAATGGTTTGGTGTTTGTTCTCTGAAACTTACTGGATTGAATATTTTATAGTAGTGGATTTTGTATGATGGTTTTTAACAGCAATGATAAAAGTCCTTTAAAAAAGGCCTTATGCTGTTGTGAACCATTTTGTAACAGATAAAAACTTGTATGTCCTTTTACACAAATATAAACCTAATACTAAAAGCCAAATTCCCAGGTGTCTGAAGGGTTTCTTGTCAATGTCTCTTCAGTTCTGACTAGGTGTTCAGTTTGGTTTTTCTTTTCCTATAAAATCTCTTCTCTTGCATCTTGTGAACTTTGAAACATAAATTTAGACTACTCAATATGGGTGAGAGGAGCTTCTTAAACAATGGCATAACTGATTTTTAGAGTTAGCCTAACCTTTTGTGATCGCAATTTTTTTTTTTGTTAGTTGATTTTTAAACTGAGTATCTCCAAATTGTTCTTCTTAATAATTAAGAGAATTTTACATGTGTTCGAACATCATAGAGAATTTTGCTTAAAAACCACGGTTATCACATTAGCTAAATAATGGTCATTCATCTTATACCCCTAATTTTTTCCTGTAACTCATGCCAGAAATTATTTGAGTTTTGTTTTGCAAATGAGAATTGAAACAAGTAGCTTGTGGCTTGACCATAATTTTGTTGTAATGCTGGAGTAAAATTTGGGAAAACTTTTCCGCTGGTTCCATGGTCTGTTAGAGATGTCACTTTCTGTAAAATATGTATATACCTTTCGATTGAGTGTGCTGGCCATAGTCTTGCCTACTTGTGGTGAATTAGCAAAGTTATTCAGTTGCATCAAAGAAAGTTTCACAACATTCATCAAGTAAGCTATAGTGGAAGTACACTAAATATTCAATGTATGATTAGTGGAAGGCTGGCATCCTTTGACATCTCTTTTGTTGAGTAATTTTAGTTGAGTAATTTTATTAGGTTCACATGAATCAGGAGTCCTATACATACTACTGTTCCAGTTTCTGGTGTAATCATCTATTTTGTCTCAGAAGTGAGTGCTATATGGATTCCTGAATGTAATCATGTTCAAACTATAGATTAGTGCCAAGTTGTAGCAGACTCCTTCATTTATTCATATTTGTGGAATAAATGAGGTCTTGTAGTAGAAAGTGACTAAATGCCGAGCACGTTTATATAGCATAGCAGTGTGGGAGAATAGTGGTATTTAGTAATTGAGAGATTTCAGGGAGATGCATACCATCTCTTAAGTCATAAAGCTGTGTAATTTTGGAAGCATTCTATATGTTCCACAGGACAGGGTAAGGATTTTAGCAGTAGAGGTAGTTTGTGAAGGGAAGAGGGGGGTATCAGCCACCTAATAGAAAATACCTATTTCTTTTTAATCCCTCTGTGCTATAGTATTCTGTATACCTGTTTTCTGTTGTCATCCATCAAAGATGGCCACACCTTAGTAAGGCTTTGTGCATTGAAATCTTTAAAATGCAGTCTATTATGCATGTAAATAATTTTGGAAAAAACAACTGGATTGTTACTTTAACTTGATGTCGGTCATACACCAATGAGATATGAATTTTTTTTTT
The DNA here is from genome assembly GCA_033628505.1 of Tringa tobata. Classification (NCBI taxonomy): domain Eukaryota; kingdom Metazoa; phylum Chordata; class Aves; order Charadriiformes; family Scolopacidae; genus Tringa; species Tringa tobata. Next base: position 2,365,350 of record JAHREE010000378.1, read on the forward strand.
TAAATATTTATATAATTGCTTGTATGCCTGTTATTTATGGATTCTGAGCACTGAATATAATTATTTTCATTATCTCTCTCCAAAGCTCAGTGGGCATCTTGTTCAGTGAAATTCTTGCTTTACTTCTGTAAGCTTCTCTAGAATGCCAAACAGAAAACAATGTGTGGAAACAGCTGATTTTACTTCAACCTGTCTTTCTCAGAGTTGCTTTGTTTGCTGTTTTAATTTCTAGCAAGATTGTGTTATTAATTTTTTATTTATATGTATTTGAATAATGCTACAACTGTCTCAGCAAAGTGGAGTTGCTGGAAAGCAGAGTTAAAAAACCCCAAAGAAAAGTTTCAGACAGAAAGGTAACTTGCAGACTGGTGTGATTTAAGTTCGTCTGAACTTAAGACAATAGTTACAAAACAGTCTAGAATAGATTTGGTTGAGAATAAGCAGAGCAGCAGAAATATGAGACTTGTGGGTTTTCAGTCTAAACAGTTAATTTATAACTGGGAAGATTTTGTGTCAGCGTGGATGCCAGAGGCCTTTGGGGTCTAGAGCCTCCCCTTACTGCTGCTCGTGAACTCAGTTAGTTTCTTTCCTGTGAAGGGAATCAGGAAGCAGCTGTGCTTTCCTGATTTCCTGTTGATCGATTGGTGATCACAGTACGATCCTGTGAGCCCCAAGGAAGGCAGGTGTTGCTGTTATGAGAACTCTGTGATTCCTTTTTCGTGCTTGTACATCAGGCCGTGGTTGGTATGCATGGGGGCAGAACTGGGAGAGGAGAAATGGAAAGCTCCATTGAATAATTCTTTTGTTTTGTTTCCAGATGTACGGTGAGACTGTCTCTCTTTTGTTATCATATTTTGCTGCTGAAGTAACTTCTTTAAAACACAAGTGTCTTTATTTTTGACCCTGAAGGAAACAAGTTTTTCTTTAATACTTATATGAGTTGCAGTTCTGTAATCTGAAATCCTGTGAACTTTGTATAACATAAAATACACCGAAATACTGGCTTTACCCTGGTAGCTTTCCACTCTCTCTCAAGCCTGACTTTAGATGTGGTTTGGTTTTCCGCCTTTGCTTACCCCATTGTTTTTTTCTTTCTTAGAGAGACTGTTGATAGAGACACTTGTCAAAATTGCTTGCTATGAGGTTAGCATCTTTTGGGTCTAGGGTTGGCCCAGGATTGCCCAGCTCACATTGGGTATTTTAGTGAATAATCATCAGGTGGAAGGAGCAGATGGTGGTTATCTTTGCTGGGAATTTTTCATACTTTATTGGTATTTTTATAGGAAAATGAATAACAGCAGTTAATCACTGAATATTTTTAATCAGCACTGCTAGGTTTTGAGTATTACCCTTTTCTGTAATTTACATGTGATACAAACTGCACATAATTTTTTTGAGGAGAGCCGTAGATATTGCATATATGTGGATTCTGGATTGAGTTACTTTTCTTCTCTGACTTAAGTCTGTGGTAGCTGTTGCAAAGCATTTTTATGTATTTGATTAAATTCTGTGTTAATACTGATGGTAGTTATATTTAACAAATAAATATTTAGATTTAATGACATACTCATTTAGTATAATTCACTTACGTTTGGTCCAGAAGTGATGATCCTTAACAAGGCACAATATGCTTGTAAGTAGTTATACAAATATTTTACAGTGCTTGTTTTGAAGTAGTGTAAGGATTACTGCTGTTTCGAGTATATTTTAAGGACCATAGGTACACTTCTCATCAATTCCCTCTGATATTTTCCCCTCGGTGTAGCTTTCCTTTTTTTATGAAAGATGCATTAATTTGGGCAATGAAGAAAATGTGAAGAAGAGTTGTCTATTTGAATTGTGATCAGTGCAATTGAAATCAAATCAGGTTGGAGGGGGACAAGAGACTAGCCAAAGCACTCATGTCAGGGTTGGTGGACAGACAGCTTTAAATCTAGGACATAAGCATTTTTCAAGGTAATGGATGACACCTATTAAAATACAGTAGTAAGAAAACATGTATTTACTAATCTTTACGTGTCATTAGAAAATGTGCTGAGATCTTTAACAGAGCTTAATAGAATGTTAGCATCTTGTGACACTTCTCACTTGAAGCAACGGGTATAGAGGTGGTGGTTGGAAGAAATTGCTGGGTGGATTTGTAACGCTTTATCTTCTGTATGGAGCTTATTTACAGTTTATTCTTCTTTGGAACGGAGAACTATTTCTCCCTTCAGTACCAAAGGGATACTAATCATGTTGTAATTATGTCCCTGAAACAAGTACAGCCTTGGGCCTCTCCAAGGCTGTACTCTGATTTGGGCATATTTCCAGAATGATAGCATAGCTGTATTCCAAGTTATAGAATTGTTTTGAGACACTTTTAAATTTTTGCAGAGGTTTAACAGGACATACCAGTAACACTCATTTGTTCAGAGTGGAAGAAAGCCATTTCCTGCTGATTTAGATGGAGAATTTAAGTAGACTGTAATTGCTCCAATTAGAATTTGGCTATGGTACCAGGCTAAAAATCCTGGTGTTGTAAAAATAAAGAAATGTTATGGGAATTTTTAGTCATCCTAAGGAGTTATAACATTTATGCTGAGGATTTTCTATCCTGGTAAATGCTGAATTTACCCAGTCATGTTTCATCTTGTCTAAAGAAGAATAAGTGAAGTAAGCTGAACAAAGCAATATTTGTGTGCACAATAGAGACAGAAAAGTGTGGGATTGAGGATGAGAGGCATTATTTTTTAACTACTTCTAGTCACTGGTCCGTTGGTGAAAAATAGGTAGCAATTACCATTGCTTTCAATTTCCTTTTGTGTTATCTTTATATATAATTATGAGGAAAATACTTATGTCATATATGTGCATAATATGTTCTTAGGTCTTGGTAGTATTTCTGCTGTAAAAAATCAGGAAAATGTGTTTTCTTTATATTAAACTTGAAACAACTCATGGAATTTTTGTTAAGGATCATAGATGTGATTAATAGTGTTACAAAGAATGAGAAAGAGTATCTCAAGAGCAAGTTAGACAGGATTTTCAAGCTTCACAAAAATTAAAAGAAAACAAAATCAAACCTCAAAATTGTTATAATGAAGCTCTGTGTGAGAATGTGAGAGAATCAGTCAGAAGCTGAAAGGGAAGGAATTCTTAAGCAACTGAGAGCATCACGGTGTAAAAGAGGAAGCTAGCTGGGTAATACTCTTAGGGAATGTCTGTCTTTCATAAAAAGGCATGGGGTGTTTGCTCGTCTCCTCTCCAGCCCAGGGCCCCAGGCTTTGTGATTACCAGTTGTCCCCAGAGAAAACGAATGTACTTACAAGAGCTCTATTGATCAGTTCTGCACAGCATAGTCACACCAAGACTTCTCTGTTGTATATCATGCCATGCCTTTTTGATGACATAGTATTTGTTTTAATTAATTAGTAGTATGACTGAATAAGAGCAGTTTTAGAATGTTTCCTCTACAGGTGGGTGCTTAGTCCTATGAGTTTGTTTCTAGAAATATTTTGTGAGGAAATAGGCATGTATTTGTTGACTTCAAGGTACTTAAAAATTAGAGGTGACTTTGGTAGTATTACGTAAAACGTGATATGGAACATAATTGTTGTTACTATTATCCTTTTTAACAAAGTTTAGAGATATTCTTATGTCCTGTTTTTACTCTTTGCCAGTTCCTTTAGAGACCCTTTGTCAGGTCAGCCTGACCTGGTGGAGCTTGTAGAAAGCTTTAGGAGCTGCTGGTACCATTTCTGTATTTGGAAAGGGAACTGCTAAGAGTGATGCAAAGTGGTCTTCATCTCTGGGCCAGGTGCACTGTGGCTGTAGATCTCCCACCCCTGAAACATGGGACCCTTGCGCTCATCTCTCCTGACACCCTTGGTTTCTTTATAGCCAGAAGATTTTGTGGAAGCTACTGTCCTTAGAGAGACAGTGGAAATGTTTGGGTTTTTTTTTTTCTGCCAGGTATGTTTGGCATGGGTATCCTTGAGGATGTAGAATTCTATGACCCACCTCTTAAGAAAAAAATTTCTAAATATTTCTAAGCACGTATTCTAGAGGTGTATCTCAGTCACAAGACTCCACTTTCAATATACTATTATTTAACAAGAATATGTAGTTGGAAATCCTAGGATCCTAATTGCGTTCATTCAATGGTATATGAACATCTGATTCTAAATACTACTTTCTTTACTTCCAGTGGAAGTTGAGATCTCTGGAGGTGAAGAAGCTGAAAGGAATTTATTCTTTAAGAACCTAAAACACTTACAAAGTGTCAAAAGAAAGTGGTGACTACTGTTTTACATGGTGCTTTTGTTGGCTATTGCAACTAGTTTACAGTGTACTTGTATAAAGAAGCACAAATAACATATTGTTTCTATCAACGTTAGAATATATAAAATATTTCTATATTTGGAAAGGGACCTCACAGTGGTACTAACACTGCTTGATGCTGTTGGTATCACTGTGGAATACATAAACAGAAGATAGAAGGTATTTTTTTATCTGGCATATGAATGTTATCTTTTTGAAAAAGTTGTTTATACTCTAAACAGAACTCGTGAGAGATACAGGTATAGAGAACTCTTGAATGAATGAAGAGGAAAATAAAGTGGATGCTAACCAGTATTTGAAATATTTATGGTGGGGATGATTAAATAATTTAGAAGGGCTATATTTGAAGGAAGAGTGTAAGTGACATGCAGTTACATTTCCTTTCCGAAACAAGCCTTCACAGCATTTTCAATTAACAAATGATTTATGTTAAGCTGTTGGAACTGCAGACTACTCCAGTGACATCCTTGGAGAGTGATTTTGTTGACTTCTGGGATGTCTGCTGTTTGTTTAAAAGATGGCCTTGGATTTTTATGAATGTGAGAGTACCACATGTAATGTTTTACAACTGCTCCAATGGCATCTCTTATTTACAGGTGGGCACTTAGCAGTACACAGGGACTATACATACTTGGTGCTAACACTGTCCAGATCGCACAACAATCATACTGGGTTTCCTTCTTTTATTCTGGCTTATCTCTTTTTTTTTTTTTAAAATTTATTTTAATACATAATGCAGTTATTTTCAAATTATTAGGACCTTGAATAGTATTTTGCTGAGTTACTTTCATTGTCTACTGTTTATAAATTTTTATTTGATGCATCTTTGTAACTAAGGATTGATGAATGTTCATATAAACAAGTGCTACAGGATTGTTACAAAATTTTTCTGATTTCCTTTCATAAACCAAAAGAATTACTCTCTCCGAAAGAAGTGACGAATCATAAAGAATTATTCGTGTGCATTTTTATTAACCATTCCCTTTTATGGTCCAGTCCTGAGGCTATTGAAATGTATTTAAAGCTCTTAGTTGGATTCTAGTGAGTGTGTGCACTTACTGCTTTTTTGTAAGCTATTTATTCCTTTATTCTATTAGAAGAATTTTATTTTAACTGCAAAAATTATCAGTTTTACATCTGTTGTTTTGTAGAAAAACCTACCTAATGAGCGGTAAGATACAAGAAAACTGAAAAATAATCCATTAAGATCTTATATCTATTTATACGAGGACCCTAAGGTAGTTGAAAAAGTCAAGTGAATTAAATATAGCATTTGGGTTTCAAGTAAAACTTCAGCTTATAAAGCAAAAATTATTTTCATGTCATAAACATCATGTGCAAAAACAGTGACAGTGTGATAGATTACGTAACCTTTGCTTCCCAATATAAAAAAGCAATAGTTCAGACAAGATCTTTATACAGTAGGGATAAGGAGCATTCTGTTCAGCTTTCTAGATGAATGCAAATAGCTAATAAATAGCTATCTCATGCAACTCAGGTTCATTGGTTAAGGCGGGAGAATGAGATCCTTGTCCATGTAAATACATGTGTTGACTTCAGTGGCACAACAGACACAGACTTCCAGTTTTGTAAGTGGGACTGAGTGTGCATAATCAGTGGAACTACTGGCATTGTGCCTTTGCTTTTACACTACTGATGAGACACCAGGCACACACAAAACGTAGTTTGCTACTAACAGAAGAAGGGTGATTTGTAACTTCCATATCTATTTCCAGGTTTAACCAGTTTAACAGTGTTTGGCAAATGTATGGTATTTTGAAGCAAAGCATGCTCTTAAGGTGCAAGTAGCTTACGGAACGGAGCAGTCTTCTATGTGTGAGAGCAGTGACACCCTCCCAAAATAACCACTCTGCATTCTGGGCAGCTTGGGACAGCAGTAAACTCCACACAGGCTAGTTAGGAAGGGAGCATGCCGCAGGGGCATGGACAGGTTGTTCATTCTCTGTTGTGTCTGCATTGCAGTTTACACACAAGTTACCTAGCTGGTACACAAGTTTGAATTTATCTATATGTGATGCTGTCAATGTTTGACTTAAAAAAAAAACCTTCTGATTTCTTTGATACACCTTAACCCAAATATCGCAAGTTTACATCAGTATTCTTTCTTTGCCCCCACAGGTTGCAGTAGGGGGCAGTGAGAACATCTTAGATGCATACCTGGAATGTCTATTTGTCTTGCATAGTTTCTGCAGCCCTCTTTAGCAACTACCTTGGAACCAATTTTTAGAGTAAATAGTATTACATAAAGATTTTTGCTTGGGATTATTTAGATCATTGCAGTGAGCACATGTACATTCTCATATGGTGAAACACAATGTCTTAAGTACCAACAGCCTACCAATATCTGAAGGGAGCCTACAGGAGAGCCGGAGAAGGACTCTTTTGTCAGGAAGAGCAGTGACAGGACAAGGGGCAACGGTTTTAAATTGGAAGAGGAGAGATTTAGATTAGATACTAGAAAGAAATTCTTTACTGTGAGGGTGGTGAGACGCTGTAACAGGTTGCCCAGAGAAGCTGTGATGCCCCATCCCTGGAGGTGTTCAAGGCCAGGCTGGATGGGGCTTTGAACAACCTGGTCTAGTGAGAGGTGTCCCTTCCCATGGCAGGGGGGTTGGAACTCAATGATCTTTAAGGTCCCTTCCAACCCAAACCATTCTATGATTCTAAGTAAGGATTGGATTCAATCATGGTGGGCCTTTCACAGTACAGAAGCCCTATGGGTCACCTTTCATATAATAATTAGTATGAATGCAGGAAGTAAATCCTGGAAGAGCTATAGAAATTAGGAATATAACTTATTTTTCTATGCATGACCAAAATTAATTCAAATGGTGTCTGGAATGAAAGCAAAAGCGTGAGTTCTCTCTAATATGTGAGTTGTTTGTGTGGGTATGCTAGAAAGCTTGGCTTGTTTTTTTAAGTCAAGTATTTCACAAATGTCACAAGATAGGCGCTATTTCCCTATCACTTACTGTATGGTGTGGATTTGTCAGAGCTAAGAATCTTTATTAGAGTTGCAATTTTTATATTAATGTTAAATATTAAAACAATTTTTATATTAATGTCTGCTTCTACTAGCTTATGTGAATTAGATGTTTTCTCCCTATCAGTTAATATAGGCAAATTGTAGGACTTAGTACTTTTTTTTTTTTTAATTTAACAAGGGAAACAAAAAAAAATAATAAGATATTTCTTTATGTTATACATATAGCCTTCTTCCTTTTTCCCTCCTGTTAAAAAATGGAATGGTCAAGTTTGGAAGATTAGTTGGAGGATGGAGAAGTTTCTTAGGATTTAAGCAGCAACTCTGATCTTTAAAAAGGAGTGGGAAAATAGAGCTGAATTTTTAACAGAGATTTCCCATGTTGGTTTTCTTTTTCTTATATTCCGATTTATTAAAAGATTTTTTTGATTGAGTTTGACAATGTAGCTTTTGCATATTGGTCTTCAGACCTTTCCTTGTATAGGAGGAAAAACCTGTCCTGTGGCCAAAATGTAATCAGTGTGTGTGTGTTGCGCGTGACTTTGTATTGACGTCATGTAAAGTGGATCATACCTGTAGACTACATCTTATCCAATGCTATATTAGAAAACAGGTGGATGCCATTCTTTTCCAGGTTTAACCAGCTGATTATGACTTAGTAGCCATGTTCACTGTTTACCTATTGGTTCTTGTGAAAACAATAATGATCCTAAATCTCTGGAATTTCAGAGCAAACAAAATGTCATTGCAGGACAAATGCAAACACAGTAAAAAGGAGTCTATAGATAGTACACTTCTACTGCTGTGTCCTGTGACTTGGCAGTTTCTCAGTAGTCAATTAGAGGGACTTAAAGCCTCCTTGACTCCTCACTGTACAACTGTGCTAGTTTATGCCTGTTTTGAAATACTAAAAATGAACATATAAAAGACTTCAGTTTTCTCAGAATACGCAGACATTGCCTGCGTATTTTGCCGTTAGTCGTTGTCTCAGAGAGACAACTACCAAAAATGGGTGACATATTTTCTGCATGTCATTGAACCTTCATCTCTAGGCCTACTTTGAAGCCTGCCTTTATATTTACCGTAGGTTGAGTAGATGTCTTGCTTGCAAATGTTGCTGTTGTGCTACACGTATGCAGACACAAAGCAAATTTTGTAAAAATGCTGAGTTGACAGAACTGAAAGACCTGAATTAGGAGTAGAAGATCAGATTTCATTCAAAACCCAAACTGTCCATAAGTGTTATGGCTGATGCAGACAGTTTAATTGAAAAGGCAAATCATATCAGCATTAGATTTCAAGACTAATTTGCAATGCTTTGGAAGAGGTGAACTCTAATTCTTCATATTAGGAATATTCTAAGCAAAAGGGGAAGACTAATTAGTTCTTAAACTTTTGAACTACATCTGAATGGCACTTAAAACAATTCTTCAGACTTTCAGAATTTCAAGCACAATTTTCAAACTAGAATCTTTCAACTCTTTGATTAAGTCAGAATGTAACATAGATCTCTCTATATCAAGAACATGCTAGGCTTCACTTAAAATATAATTTGGGGTGAGAAAATCATAGCTCATAGAATAATTACTGTTTCTTTCTCAAGTTGGTATTTTCCTGGTTGGTATTTCCCATGCATCATCTGGATTTATAGAAATGTATCTGCCTTTTTCTGATAAATCTGTCAGAACTTAGGGTCTCTTGGAACATGCTATTCTCTGCAAAGAAAACAGACTTGTATATCAGTCTATAACCACATCTGCTACCAGGTTTGTAACCTTTTTCAGTACAAGTAGTCAGTGTATGTCTCTTGCAAAGTGAATGTCATGACGTAACTGCTCTTGCTGCCTTAAATATAGGAATTAACATATTTCTCAGTGACATTCCTCCTTTAAGTACATTAATTATATTACTTCCTTTTCTCCTGAGTTCAAAAAATATCACAAATGGAAATTCAAATTTAAAAATAACTAGCTTAATCATCCTCAGGTCTGCAAATCGCACATACCTATTTTACAAGACCACTGTGACACAGAGCACTGTATCATTTTAAAGACAACCCCTTCAGCACATAGAAGTATGTGCGTCATCCAAAATTAAATCCTAGAAATAACAATGCCAGAGCAAACCTCACAGTATATCTTGATAGAAAATAGTTTAATGATTATGCATGCATCTCTTTTCTGCTAATGACGGAGTAACTTATTTTAATGACTTAATTTGTTTTAATTTCGAATTTATTAGCTTTCTTTTCACATGAGACCTTCAGAGTTGTTCCTCTGTTCTATGATTAAATGCTGCCTTATCTAGCAGTTTCTTTGCTAAGGGCAACAAGTTGTTTTGGGGTTTTGTTTTTTCTCTGTGACAGAGAACAATTCTGTGTTGTAATTGATATTTCTTCCTAAGGTGCCTAGTAGGCATCAGGCATCCTGTTGATCCTCTGTCCCCTTCCTGCTTGTATCCCTATCTGGTGACTCAATGTCATATTTTTCTCCTTTCTGAGAAGGAATCTCTGAAAAATGAGGTTTTGAAATATTAAATGTTTCTATTTCTATTGTGATAGCGCAAGCCTCTAAGCAATAGAGTAATAAAGGAAGTTGCTGTATTTAAGAGCTGCAATTTTAAGGGCAGATCTTTTAAATTTTCTCTAAATTAATGGTATAAATAGTACCAGGCTTAGTCCAGTTGCTGTCCATAAAATATTTGTCTTAGGGAACGCCATTATGATACATTGAATAGACAGTAAATTTATAAGAAGGCCCAATGGTAGTTTTCTGTGATTTCCTGAAGTCTTGTAGTCCAAATTAGAAACTGCAATCAGTGCTTGAATGCAGAATGAGCAGTAGTCAACTAATTCACTGCTTTTTCAGCAAAAAATGATAACTCCCCAGAGTAAGATGAATGTCGCTAAATCTAAATTAGTTATAACTATGCTATTTATAATGCTATTTTAAATGAGCATCTGCCCAAATCACATGATAGTTATGAAAACTAGTTCTACCCTGTCAAAAAATAATAGTTGTCAGCTGTAGTTAAATTCTATGTAGTTTAATGCAATTTGCTTTAGTTTTCCTCTTGGGAGTTGCCTCATAGTGTAGGAACTAATGGAAACTGCTACCCTGTCTGATACTTTTAGGGGAGAAACCTCATGATGGAGCCTGCAAACAGGTTTGAGTGAGTGGCAGAGTATCGTAGAAATTACTGAACTTCTCCGGCTGATTAGGAGACAATTTTGTACCTAGCTGCATCTTGAAGTATTGTATAAAGTCATATTTATAATAGCAGGCCTTTTATAATGCAGATCACACACAGCAGTTAGATGACACAGAGATGAATTGCGCAAATAAGAATCAGTAATATGAGAAAACACTTAACAGTACAGTAAATCAGTGGGATAAGAACAGAGTGTGGATCCTCTGCTGTTTGGGAGGGAGGGAAGTGTCAAAAGAGGAGTTAGTATTACTCTAAGTATTACTCAGAAGACTATGGAGAGAAAAAAAACAATGAAAGTGTGGGATTGCAAAGATTCATTTTTCCTCCTGCCACTTATGTATGTATCAAACCTACTGGCTTTTTAAGTACAGTAAGAAGATTTTTTTTTTTTCTGGACCCAACATTGGGACTTCCTGTTTATTTACCTGTTCAGAATAGTAGTTAGTGATACAATTTTTCTTTAGAACATTTTAACCCTAATTTATATCTAGGCAAGAAAGTATCTTTAAGCTATGTTTTCTCTGGTGGTTGCATAACCACTAATATAATTGGCTCACTTCCAGAACTAAACTCAGTAGGAGAACTTCCTAATAACTTGGTTTAGTTCAAAGCCATTTGTACATATTGCAGTTTTTGCAGGTTAAAAAAAATAAATCAGGAGTGACTGAGGCACAGATAGTCTAAAAAAAAGATTATTTGTGGTTTTAGGTTTTCTTTGTTAGGAAGTATGTCTAGCAGGCCACGAACTGATATGACAATCCAAACACATGTACGGAATGTTTGTATTTGAGATAAATTAAGTACCATTTATTCATCTTATCTTTAATCTGTAACCACTCATCTCTCATCAAAGAAAACAACCCAGCATTGGATTTCATAGGTTTTTTTGGAAAACACTGTGTGGCAGCCCCTGCTAATGCACTGCCTGACTTCGGTCTGGGACATTGTTCTTGCTGAAAAGGAGTGGAGGAGAAGATGTGAGGCACACTGACAATAATCTCTCAGCCTGGAAGGGCTCATTTTACAATGAGAAGGGCTTACTGTATAAATGTTAGGCTTAACATACCATACCTTGTTATAATTACAAGTTCTAAAGAGGTCATCTCAGGTCTTGCATCCATTGGGGTAGATAGGTTAAATTGCATGCAGTTCAAAATACAGCTTATGTGTTATTTGAGTTCTTTAAGTGCTAGTTTGTAAACAAGCCTATCACTTGAACAGTAATTATAATCTCAGAGCAAATATCTAAGCTTATGAAAAATTCCAGTGTCGTAGCCAGAACTCCTCCACTCCCTTTATTGTGCAAAATTTTGACAGTGTATCTCCCCTGCGCCTGTCAGTATTAATAGATACTTCTAAGCTCTTGATACCCACAACCAACTGCAAAAATCTATTTATATGCATTTGCTCACTCTTGCTAGCTTGTTCCCTCACCTGTGTTCCGCACTACTGCGATTGTTCAGTATCATAGTGCCTGTGAGGATCTAAGAATGCATGAATAGCTCATGATGGGTTTTAATAATTTTTGTACATGTTTGTGTCAAATTGATGATTAAGTTTTAAAAGCAGGGTTCTTCTGCTTTCTCTATTTTCCTATTTCTGTATTACACTGAAATTCCAAGGGCAAGTGGTTCACATTTAGGAACAGATTACCATCGGTGTCAGGGTTTTCCCGATTTGATAGATTGCCCTATACAGTGGTTTCTGAAATAATTGGTTTATGAGGGAGACTTCATCTAAATAAAGCATCCAGGAGAAGTTTCTCACTGTCTGTAGAGGTTTATGGATCTCATGAGAGGAACCTGAAGACAAGAGGAGGCCATCATTCTCTACTCAGTAGTCCATTTTTGCTATCTCAGACTGGATATTACCTGTGGCAGCCAGATGAAATGAGGGTCCAGGGTATCTGAATGTATGATACAGAAGGCAAGGTAAATTTAAAAAGCAAGCATGTAAAGAAAAGTGGCTTCAAGTGATCTGCATGTTGCACTTTGAACTTTATCTTTAAACAGAATAATGGCATTGAAAAACTCAAGAAGAAATAATTTGTTTTGTAAGCTTATCTACTGTCCATTTTGTGTGGCTCCCAAGAGGTGAAATGAAAATTGTTAAAAGGTCTGGGAAACAGTTAAACCCAGGACAGCAGTAGCTGTTATGTGAGATAGCATTAGTTTCAGAACAAAACCATATCACTTCATGGATCACATGTCCAAGGTGGCTGTCAAACACGTGGTTAATGTGAAGAATTCAGGCTTACAGAACAAATTCCGGAAATGGGAGTTAAATTCTCCCAAGCCCAGCAAACTATGCAAAATTGGGAATCCTTGTTTTGGCTTCATTATTAGTTGTCTGGAAAATGTCCATAGCAGGGAATTTGAACAAATCAGAACAAAAATTCTTGGACTGCGTTTGATTCATATTATTTTATAGTTCATGCATTCCTTCCCACCTCTTCAAATTTTCCTGTGGAAAGCCAGTAAGTGTTTATAAGCTCTCTGCTTCTCTCAAGCTCATTTTTGGCTTATTTTATACTTTCATTTCTCTTCTGATAGAATAGCAAGTTGGACCTATGTTTATGCACTTGCTTGTTACAGGGGAAGAACTGCTGTAAGGTTTTTTTAGCTTGCTTATTTATGGAAACAGTAGTTAGGGAATTGTGCGTTCTCTGGTAACTTCACCAATTGTGGGAGATAAGAAGTACCACAGATCTATTTTCTCAGCAATTGGAAGACTTCACATGTAATATGAGTGTTAGATAGAAAGCTCTTTTTTTTTTTCCTAGTGTTTTCTGTTTGTTTTTACTTTGTTTTGTAAATGAGTTTAAGGGACTTTGGGTATCTCAAAGTATGATGTGTCTGAGGGATTTGACACCGTTCAGGGGGACTTGAACAGGCTTGAGAAGTGGGCCCATGTGAGGTTCATGAGGTTTAACAAGGTCAAGTGCAGGTGGGTTGGGGAGAACCTTCAGGATCAATACAGGCTGAAGGATGAAGGGATTGAGAGTAGCTCTGCCTGGAAGGACCTGGGGATACTGATGGATACTGGAAAGCTGGACATGAGCCAGCAATGTGCACTCAAAGCTCAGAAAGCCAATTATGTCCTGGGCTGCCTCAAAAGAAGCATGGCCAGTAGTAGGTCGAGCGCAGGAAAGACATGGACCTGTTGAAGCATGTCCAGAGGAGGGTCACAAAGATGATCAGAGGGCTGGAGCACCTCTCCTATAAGAAAAAACTGAGAGAGTTGGGATTGTTCACCCTGGAGAAAAGAAGGCTCCAGGGAGGCCTTATTGCAGCCTTTCAGTACTCAAAGGGAGCTTATAAGAAAGGTGGGGACAGGGCCTTTGGTAGGGCCTGTAGACGTGAGACAAGGGGAAATGGTACGAGGAGGAAATTTTTCACGATGAAGGTGGTGAGACAGAGAGGTGGTAGATGCCCTATCCCTGAAAACATTCGAAGTCAGGTTGTACAGCCCTCTGAGCGACCTGGTCTAGTGGAAGGTGTTCCCTACTTATTACAGGGGGTTGGACTAGATGGGGGACTAGAAGGGACCTTTAAAGGTCCCTTCCAACTCAAACTGTTCTATGATTCTGTATTAATAGGCATTATTAATGGCTTCTGGCCTTGTAGTTTGAACAACTCAATACGTGAAGAAACCTGTCACATTTATAAATGTATCATTGTAGTGCACCTGCAAGATGGAACTTTTTATCTCATTTGCGACATGATACCTGGAGGTACAAGCAATTATTTTGTCTGAAAATCTCACAGCAGATATGTAAGTTGATGCGTGATCTGAAATCTGGAGTTCCCTCTGTCTATGGGCTGTACTTTTCTTTCTGGCCTCCAAAAGAAAGCAATTGCAGAGCATCAGCTGAACATCCAAAATTGTCATCTTTGCACTATGTAAGTGTGAGCTAAAAATATATTGTTAACTCTGTTATGACCAAGTTGAAGATGCATGTTGCTACCAATCCATCTCAGCTAGATTAACAAGATTATATTGTACACATTTAATAGTCACTTTATTTGAATCACGTAATCCAAACTTAAATTTTAGATGTAAAGGGAAGAAGACTTTTCTGGTAATGCAAGTAATCTTTGTGTAGTATGAAGTATCTGCAGCAACTCCTTGTGGAGAAGATCAAGAAGCTGATTGAATAATTTAAGGAAAGATCTCATAGGATGTATCTAATATTCTGCATTCTCTAACGGTTACGGAGTAAGAAAAATATACAAGGTCTTAACATCAGTAAAAGTCTGTGAAATGAGGCATTTCAGTGTGGTATGATGTTCTTGAATTCTTGCCTTCTTTCTTCATGCACACAGCTAAAATTTTATGTATTGTCTAGACAATGGTTCTTTATAGTCTGGGTTAAAAAGTGAAAGCGTTGCTTCTGAATGCTTTTATACCTCAGGCTCCTTGAGGAATGACTATGATAAGTGCAGGATTTGATGTGTAGGCATCATTCCACTGGAAAATGTGTTGAGGTCTTTATTTTGTTCCTGTATAATCCACAACTGAGCAATACTGAATAATAGTTGTTTAATTGCTATGTAGCAATCAATCACTCTGTTTAGTTGTGTGTCTTGTCAGGTTTAATTGTAATCATTTGGAATTTTCAGACTACGTTATGTGTGCAGAAATCAGTATTTTTGATATGGTACGCTGGAGGGGTCTCACCATTTATAGATACTATAGGAAGACATATCGTAAATGCATGGAAGATAAGCATGTTTTATTATTCTTGGGCACAGCTTTTAAAAATGATGGGGTTTATGATTAAAAATTAAACCAAGATATTCACACTGGCTGTGATTTTTAACACAGTGCTTTTAATTTGCCCTTAACATTTTTAAAATTATTTGCAGTGTCAATGGGTTTTAAACAGTTTTAACAATATGAGATACATCATCTGGCCATAATGCACTACCTTCTTCTGACTTAATCTTTAGCTAGAGGAATAAACCTGAGTGAAGTGTGGAGAAAGGTGTGTTTCTTCGAAGCATGGACCTCACATGTGTACAATACAAACGTATCTTTTCCTCTTTCCAGATGCATAGCTAAAGTCACTTAACAATTTATTCTCATGTCACATTACATAAAATTGTGCTGCTATAAGACAGCTTAAATGTTAATGTTTTGAAGGTAATTTATGGGTGGCATGGGAGAATTAGTAATCGAAACAGTAACAGAATTGGAACCAGCTGTGGGAGCTAGATAGGAAATTGTCCTTCCTTCCTGCAGTAACTTAGACATGCTGTAATTTTTAACCCCCACCCCCCTGCCTTTGCCCTGTGGTTGTAGATCTTCTTTGCATGACGATCTGATGACTCCTCCCCTGCCCCCCTTCCTCCCCTGTTTAATTCCATATCCTAATTGATTAGTACTTTTGTAGACCACTTGAATATTTGTCATTATGGATATGGGACGGTATGCATAAATACCTCTCTCAAGATCCTGGAGTAAGCATTTGAGTGGACACCTTTTTACAATCACAATTGTAAGAACTGTTGAAAAGCATAGTCAGTTAGACAGTTCTCTCTCTAGAGATGTGGTAGTTTAGTTTTGCTGACTGTAGTGTGTTTGCTGAGAGTATCAGGTTCCCTGAGGAGTTTTAAGAACTTCACGAACACTGCTGAATAAAACTTTGTTGCAGACTCCTTATGATAGATATTATGTGTTCAGATTTTTCAGACGAGGAAAGTGGGGCATGCAGGAATGAAATAAATTGCACAAAGTCAAAGGTCAAGGATTGGTCTATACCACTGTTGTATTGTTTGAATTTGGTCATTAAAACATGTATAATTTAAGAGGTGGCTCACTACTGAGTTTGCTATTATACTGGTATAGAGGTTCTTATTCATATTGTCTTGATGCTTAAGAAATTCTGTGCTAACATGATGACTAGAATCTTAAAGTGAGCATCAGGCTCTTGTTTGAAGAAGAAAAATCCATTTCTGCGATTGTAGTAGTAGTCTCCCTGTCTGTTTTAGACTGCGGTGCCAAATACTGACATCTTTTGGTTGTATTGACTTGTTGACGAGGTCAAAATTAAAATTTAGCATGTAGTGCTGCTGCTGGACTTAGTTCCACTGCTTAACAAACTTGCAAAAGAGACAGTAATACTTATTTTATTGCATCTATTATTTTAAAGTACTTCCATAGAAGTGCGTGTAACTAAAGTAGCCTTTTGCTGCATGAAGTACAAAGGCATGATAGTATCACTGACTTTTAAAATATTTAGAGGGAGGCAAGGTTTTGTGCAATAAATTTTAAACTTCGTACATGTATGCTTTCTAAATTCTAAAATACTTAATAAATAATTTTAAGATGGGAAGTAAAACTGGAGAATAGTAAAGCTATTTTAATGACTGAAAAACATTTAGAAGTGTTCTAATTATTAAAAGGCAGGGTACTGCTGCTGGAATTCTTAAGTGTAACCTTGTTTTTCATGGTTTCTCTGTGTTAGTCAGTTGAAAGAACTTCACATGCTTTTTTTCCTAACTTTGCCAAAAGGTGATAATGATGAAGTGTCTGTATAGTTTAGATAAAGGATGGTTTAGAGTGAGTTTAATGTAAATAATTAAGTGAACTGGCTAGCAAGCTGAAAAATGTTATGCATTAACAAAAGTTAGGTTCAGTCTGGTCCTGCATCCTATGTTGTGTTCTTGGATTCTTTCATGTGTGTCTTCAAGAGTGTATTCCTTTTGGTAGAAATCGCACATGGAATCTATGTTGTACAGAAATTCTTATCAAGCTGGATGTGAAATATGTGGGTGTGCAAGAGAGGCCTGTTTGCATTTGAGCTAAGCATTTGGCACTTAGAGTCCAAAGAACTGAAATTTCACAATTATTTGTCCTTTCTGATTTCAGAATTGATCTATTCTTTGATTGTCTACCAGGCTGAGCAGAGCTTTCAAATCAAAGATATTAGTTGTCAGCTGATTTGTGGTTGTGTGTGCTATTTTACTGTTTTGAAGTAAATAGAAGTATTCCTTCGAGACAAAATGAAATACTCTGCAGCTCTAAAGAGCAATCGTAAGAAAGGATATGTCTGACCAAAAATGCTAGTGGTTTTTTTCATTGTTAACATAGTAGGTAGTAGTAATTAATGTAGGAAAACTGTGTCTTGATGGAACATGGGTACTTTTTGGTGGTATGTGGCAGTTGTGCATACTGTTTCAGCAAATGAAGTATTTATATGCATTTGAGGTGATAAAGATGGAATAGGTAGGTGGTTATGTGAGCAGAATGTAACTTACCTGAAATATCACCAGAACACTCAGCTTAAGTAAATCAGTTTCCTAGAAACTGCAAAGGAAACTTGAATGACCACAGGTAATTTTAGATTTAAATCAGTTTTATTAGTGTTTAAAACTTGTTCTAGAAAAAGCTCAAGAGAATTTATCTGGTATACACTGTGAGAACAATTCCCAGGTTATAAATACTAATATAAACTATGACTTCATAAATCAAGGGCTTGTTATAAATTTAGAAATTATCTGAATGAGATTTTAGAATCTAGGTGAAAAATAGTAACTTCCTGACAGCTATCTAAAACTATTGCCCAGGAGACTGATTAGGCAGGCTTTTTGCTGTACTTTAGAAGTATGATGTTTACATCTAAAAAAGATATTTGTAAACCATGTTGAGACTCTAATTGCAATGCCTTTTCTAAGTTGTTAAGCCATTGGAGTCTTTTCGAAGGGGACATGCCAGTAAGTGCCATGAAAGGCAAGAGGAGATTTAGTTATGTCTGGGAACAGTCTCTGAATTACTGTTTGACCCATCATCTAATAAAATATGTTCTATCTGACCTATAATAACATTACAAAACTATAATTTTTAGGCAGTCGTGTTGGAATGAAGATCTAATCTAAGGTCTTTTCCCTTGCTAGTTAAACCTGACAAAGCACTCTGGTTCAGATCATAAGAGAAAATTTCATGAGGCTGTGAATTAGATGATGTTGAGAGAAGCTATCCGTAGTTCTCTTTCCATATTGAATAAGTAAGTTCACTTCCTGTAAGCATTTGGAAGGAAGTTCATCTACTTAAGCACCTCCTTAATTCATGAATGTACTCTGAAGCAATGCATTTTAGCTCACTAAAGAAAAGAATAACCTCTCCTTAGTCTTCCCGTACTTAAAATTCAAGACATAAGCTCTGTGCTGTTTTAACTGTTACCCAAATTAAAGGATAACTGGGAGAGGTAGCATTTTGTTGGGCCCTTGCAATATTTCTGTTAATTTTGAAGTTTGTCTGCATTTGTCATGTAGTTATGAGTTATCTGTGTTTTTCTATGAGTGACAGATATTGTGGGTGTTTCATAAGAATATCAGCCAAGATGATTCATACCAGTGTTTGCATGTGTCCTCCTGTTTTCCATAATATTTTCCGTTTTCTTACCTTTTTCTGGCCAAAAATTTAGATAATACACACACACAGGCTCTGATTCATCCAACCTAATCAAGGCATCTATGTTAGGAATTTAGTTGCCTTGCACACCCCGAATAATTTATGAAGAGGAAAGGTCTCTAGATGATTCAGCTTTTTCATACACTGATTCTTCTGGAGTTGTCTGTCTCTTTTTGAAGGCTGTATAGGAAGTCTGTAGTAAGTATTGTCCGTATTTAGATGCATGACATTCAGAAACTCAGATTATATGAATCTGGGCCAAACTGAGTTTAATAAAGTGCAAGTTTGCATCATAATACATCTGTTAACTCTAACACCTAAAAGAGAGGAAATTAAAAGTTGTTGAAACATTCTTTCAAATCTGGATACTTCCTTCTGCGTGCAAGTTTGTGGATGATACACTCCTGTAAACCCAAAGAAGTCTCTGTTTTTCTGTTGCTGTAAAAGAGTGACTTACTCATCTCTCACATTGTGGTTTTTCATATTCCGTCTTTCTCTTGAGTGTACACTTGTGCAACCTTAGTGCGTATCTTAGGCATTTATTTTCACTTTAAGTTGCGGAGGAAAATAAGGTAAAATTACTTTTTACTTTCCGTGACTCGGAAAACCTGCCCATTTTGCAAGTAATATGGTTTTAATCAGTGCATGAGATTTAACTTGTGAAACAAAACATGAACGTCAGTGTGTGTTTGTTTGCAGAACGAGTTTAAAAAAGAACAGAAAAAAATCAGTTTAAACTCTTATTACTATCTTCAGCTTTCACTGCTGTCATGGAAAATTTAGCTGGGTGCCTAACAGCTTAAACATTTTTTTTGAGTCTGAAAAGAGGAATGAGGCATGTTTTCTTCAAGGTCTAAGAAATATTCCCCTCCACACCCTTTTATCTTTCTTCTAATATTGTTTCAGACTCAGTTCTGAAGGATGGAACAAGATATTGTTCTGTATTCATCATCAGTAGAATACTCTCTTGATTTTATTTATTTCCATGTAGTATCTGTCAAAGTTGGATGTGAGGTGCAAAAGAAAAATTGCATGTTTGTGGCTCTGAACTTAAATGCAATACAGGGAGGTTGTGCAAGGGTTGCCCAGTGAAGTTTGATGGAATTCTGTAACTTCTTCCCCTGAAAAGAGAAGCGTTTGGGTTGTATTTTAGGTGATGTTTGAGAGAGAATACTTGGACCTATAAACCAAACACATTTGATACAGAAATTAGCAAGCAACAACAAGCATGACTTGCGTTTTTGTTGTAACTTTTAAAATAAAAGTAGTTTAAAGCTTTCTGCTATTGGTATTAGTATATTGTTGTGCCTAGAAACTGCAGCAATTGGACCAGATTTCTATGATGCTGTTCTAACAGTTTTATCTGTACAATTCAATGGTTTTCTGTGGTATTCTGTCTAAACTGAAGAGTTTGTGGTGGTGTACCTCTCTGCTTTGGGAATTACTGTGTCCGAAATCCCATCCTTTCTGTTGTGATTGTTGATAAGTTGTCTGTCTGTTTGTTTTATTCTTAAAATCTCTTAAGAGCATTTTCTTTCAGTATGTTACATAGTTTACAGCACAATTGTTTTTATTGGGAGACACTACATCTTTTTTAACTGCTCCTGCCACTCTTGATTACTCTTTTAATCATGCTTAATGCTTATTACTTTAAGCTCTTTCCTGGAGAAGAGTGGACTATGTGGAAAATTGCTACTGTGTGGTCACAAAAAGATTTCAACACTGACAGTCTGTACACTGGAGTCTAAAATAAAAGCCTTCCAAAGGCTCTCAAACTTTCCTGCTCTGCCACATCACCTTCCAGCAGCATGGCATTTGCTTTTCCCTGCAACACAGTCATTTTGGAGAAGCAGCAAGGGGGCTTTAAAAAAACTGAAAAGAAAACATGAACATGGTGTATTTAAACCAGATGCTTGAAAAATGAAAGTTCTTTTTTCTTAATTACTAGAAGGCCTGGCATTTGGAATTATTAAAACATGGTTTTCTGCAGGGAATCCTTCATTTGGGAGTTTGAATTGATGCAGTTTAAGTAGATGAAGGTAATTCCATCACCATTTGATGCTAGGGTTTTTTGTCCTTCTGCCACTTCCACCAGCTATTTCTGGTGTCCATTAGAAGCCCAGTTATTCTGCCTGTCTTCTAGTGGGTCAGCAATCACCTGTGTCAGACCACCTCTTTTAAATTTGTTTTGTGAAATGCGCGGTTTCACCAGAAATGTGGAAGTCTCTGTAAAGTGTAGCTCTTGCCTCCTCCTCTTCACTCCTGCCCATGAACAGGTAGCATCTTCCATGTGGAGTGTAGCAAACCAGTGAGAGCAAAAGAGCAGGGTGTGAGTGATTAGGCTTCCAGCAGAAGGGATATTTTAGTATAGTACTCAAGGTATTTAAAGTAAGTAGTAGCCAATTGTGAATACAGAGGAAAAAAAAAATTGTATCGTTTCCTTTGTTAAACTGTAGTCTTCTGGGTGCCCAGAAAAGTTCTCCTTAAGGGCCTGGTGTGTGAAGGATTACCTATAGTTTGCAAGTCTCTTTCACTCAGGATATTTTCCACTTAGTAAAATACAGACCTCTGTGAACAGAGCAGTAGAGGTACTTTTAGGCATAAATGCATCATTCTGCCCTTCTCTGACCACATGAAAGGTGAGTCATTTGAAGACCTATATTCTGACTTGTCAAGATATTTTCTCAGGAGAGAGGTCGGATTCTAGTGGATGACTTTATTTTTTACAAAGTCCAGTTCACAGTTACTGTGTATTTGGGATCAGCGGAATATGGCATTGTGGAATTTTCATTTTGTTTTTCATAGTCTTTGCTTTTATCCATTTAAGCCTATGAACATAATCTAATGGTCATTCTAAAGTCATTCTAAAATGCCTTTTGGATGGTCAGTCTGTTAAAGGCTAACAGATGGTAAAGTCTGAGGTATTCTCTCTGATACAGTTTAGTGGATTTTTTTATTAATTCTGTAGGACCTAAATTTCTTCCCAAGCCAAATATTTGTTATGTACATACTAGCCCATTCTTTTCTCACCTCTGTATCCCTCTCTCTTCTGCCAAGTCCCAATGATTATTATTGCCCATATTCACAATCCCAAGGGTATTGAAGGATATCTTGTAGGATGTAGAAAACTAGATTTTACCTAATTTTTCATTTTTTTGTTTATTCTCTCACTTGTCTGGTTTGACCTGCACCATTGGTTCATCTGATTTTTTGGTTTTGTCTTTGATTTTTCTCAAGAGATCTTGGAGACTCTGACCTAGTTTTAGCCTGTGGTTTCTAGTGGCATATTTTCTGAGTATTGCTTGAGGATAAGGAAGTTCCTTAAAGCAACAAGAAAAAAAAATATCCACAGTATTTAGGGACAGCGGTGCAGTGAATAGAAGAGTGTTGTCAGGCACGGGAGCTTAACGGTCAGCTAGGGCTGGAATTCCCTGAAAAAATAACTGCGAACTCCAGATGTGATGCCTGACTAGTGGTGTCCCTTTGCAGAAATTATTTAAAAGGTAAGATTTTTTGGTTTTGGAAAAAAACTGCAAACTCCTCAAATACAATATTTCACAAATTTAATATATACTATCTTATGTAAGCCACGGAATTGAGAATTTTTGTAAAAATGTTAGGAGATATGTCCACGCCAAAACTCTTTTCTTTGTTTCTCCTGAAAGAGAAATTTAACTTATTGTCTTTTCCTGATACGGTTTAAAAAGAAAAAAAAAAAAAGAAAAAAAAAAGAAAGCCAACAAAAAATCCTGTTAGATTTCATCTCATCTAGTTTTAATTACAATACATGTTTTCCAGCACAGCATTATTGAAATACTAAAACCAGCTTGTGTAAACTTAGCAGCTGAAATCAAAGCAACAGCTGGAAGACCTGGAAGTGCAAGTACCCTTTGGGCAAACTCTACCTTTTCATTTTTTCAGACTTACTGTAATATTCCAGTATACATGGAATCCTGATGTTCACATCAGCATAAAATGTCTTAACTCTGTTTTCCTTTCATTGTGTGAAAAAGGGATTTTGTTGCATTCCTTATTCTTTGGAATGTAATAACTGGAAAAGAGGTAGTTGCATCTGATTTTTGTGTGCACATATAAACATTTGTTGTAGCAGGTTAGAGATATATATAGCATTCTCAGTCATTTAGGAAGTTCATAGTTACTAAAATAGAATAAGCCGCCTTGGTTTTATGTAAATATTTGGCTGATATGAAGATGTTATGCCAAGATATGTTCCTGGACGTTGTTATCTGAATTTTTTGTTTTGAATAATCTGAAGAGTTATTTCAAATGTCAGGCACCCCTTGGACACTGCAGAGCGTAACACCACTGGCACTCGCCAAATGTCCAACTTTCAGGCTCAGGCTGTTTGATTTATCAGGTGGCAGAATGTATTCCTTTCTGTTGTTCTCCCTTGAAGATAAGTAGCCAGAACAGTGTTCCAACACAAGTGCACTGTAAAGCGAAAATATTTTTATGGAATGTGCTTAGATGGCAAATACAGGCAGTGGCTGTTGAGCTTTTTTTACGTCCTGAGAACAGCAAATGTCCATATGTAGTGCAGGAAATGATGAGGCATGGAAGATTAATTGTTATTATTATACCTTTGTCTGATACTTTGCAGTGTCAATTGAACAATAAATTCATTTTCATAATTGCAGCTTCACTTGGAAATGTACAAGTTGGGAAGCAGGTGTAACTCAAAAGAGGCAAGCATTAAAAAAAAGGAAGGAATTGGTAGATGTGGATAAAGAATGAGATAAAATAATTTATAAGCACACTTTATATAAGATCAGACTTCACCAACAGAAACTTATAACAAACATGTTGGGCATCCAGATGATAGATTGTGTCTGTTTTAGGAAACCAAGATGGTACCAGACAAACGAGCATTTTGAGAGTAATGATTCAAGTGACCTTTGTAGAACCTTGCAATCACTTGAGTACTTTCAGTACATTTCTTTTTTTTATATTTGTGTTAGAGATGTTAATGTAATGTGTTAGGTGTTTTAAACTGTAATGCCTTTGATCTTTATGTTGCTATTAAAAGAAATTCCCTGAATTACATTTACTATGTTACAGCTGCCATCAAAGTGGCAATTGTGAAGACCCATGAGAGATGGGGTAATGGCACAAGTGGAAGTCGGAAGCCAGTCCATCGTCTTAATAAACCACATAGATTACTTAGCTCATGTAATTAATTTCTATATTTTTTCATTAATTTTGTTTACTTCATGGAGTCCTTTTATTTGAAAAGACATTGTATAATAATGATGGCTTGACTAAATCACAATTCAAGATCAGCTGGTTTTGTTCTTTATTAAGGCAGTCTCATATTTTTTTAATGATTATTCGTCATATTTCTAAGGGTATATCCATGAAAATAAAAATATGGAATTGGTCTCTTGTTTCTGATTTCCCCCTGCTTTCTTCTCCTCAGGTTATGACTGGTCTAAGGTAAACGTTTCTTACTTTTTAATGTATTGCAGTATTGTTTTTTTTGTTTTATTGGGGAGGGTTTGTCATAGCATTATTTTAACAAAGGTGATTTTGGTATTGTTTTTTTTTTCCAGAATCCTGTCAAGAAAATTCCAGATTCTCATGAAATTACACTCCAACATGGGACAAAAACAGTAAGTGATAACATAATTTCAACACTACTTCTTTTTCTGGAACTGAGCCAGTCTATGAAATAAGTTAACAAATACTTATTGTCAGCTAAAGTTCAAGAAGCTAACTATTTTTCTTAATTTGTTATTTTAATCTAGCTGTTTTTCTTATTGCAATTGAAAGTGTGTGTTAAGGCTGCCTCTTTACCTTATTGCAATAACCCAAATGTGCCTCCATTTGACTTAATTGTAGTATCATTTTTTTCTCCCTTTTTGTCAAATATACTATCTGCAATTGTTAGAGTGCCTTTTCTAGGCTGTACCTTCCCAGTCTAGACAGAGGTCTAATCTAGACATTTCTTTGACCGTTCATGGATTTCAAAGAGAATGCCATTGCTGAAGTTTTTAAGACGACTTTTTAGCTGAATATAGGTCTTTTTCATTTTTCTTGAATCTTTAAGTGCTTTTTATATACTATTCTCAATTTCTTGAAATCTTGTTGCCTTTGCATCTTTTTTAGGTTTTGCCTCCCATATTGCTCCTTCACTTTCTTTTAAAGAACCACTGTCTTGGAACTATAATTTCTTTGTTCTCAATATTTTTATCTCTGGATAATCTCATCATCCAATACCAACTCAACTGCGTTTATGTGCTGATTGATCGAAGATCTGTTTTTATAGAATGGAATTTATTTTCTGACCGTCAATAGACCTGAATCTATTCCTAAACCCTTTCTCCATATTTGTCTTTATTCATTAAAAAACAGGCTGTTGCTGTTTATGCTCCTCAGTTTGGGCCATGACTTAGGCTTCAATGAGAAAATAATACTAGAATTTCTTCTATTGTTATTATATCCCTGTGAAAGCACTGTCAGCTAGTTAATAGAATTCTCACGACATTCCTGAGAGTTTCTAGGAAAAGGGGAAAAAAGAAGAAAGGAAAGAAGAATAAAACAAAAAAATATTTGAGAAAAATGTTTTTTCATGAAGTTTTAAGCAATCTAAGGAAATGTATGATTTTCCTTTATTGGATTTTAAAGAAAACTCATGGATTAATTTTCTGTTTATGTAATTAATATAATCACACACTTAATAATTTAACATTCAACAAGATTAAATAATTATTCAATAATAAACTTATTAAATCAGCATATATAAAAATATTAAACATCAGTAATTTATGAGTTTTATATTTGAACTTTTAACAATTAATTTCTTAATATTTATCAGGCAATTTAAAGTTTTCTGAGCCTTAAACTTAGCAGTAAAGATCACAATTTTATTTTTTTTAATAAGCTTTCATAAATAGTTATTTTCAGAAGTGTCTATTCATTAATCTGGCATCAAACTTTGTGGTCTGTCGTAGAGTGTGGAGAGGTGATAAGGCTTACCCATTTGTTTTATCACAGTGCTAGACATACAGACATAAAGGGAGGAGAGGAAAGAAGTAGCAAGCGTGTTAAAAATGAAAAATAAAGTATTCACTTTTAAGCCTGTAAAAGAAGCATTGTATTACCCTAAACAAAATTGGAGTGTGTTTTTATGCACACAGTGCACACTTATGTGTACTAGGATTTGCATACTAGTGTGCTAGTGCAAACCAGTTACATTTTACATGTGACAGTAAATGCTTCTGCAGTATGTTTCCTGAACACATTTTATAACAAACTTTATTATGGAAATTTTTTTAAATTATTTTTCTTTTTATTAAACCAGTAAATCTTTTGATGACTTTTTAAACCATAAGCTCATGTTATTTCTAACTAAAAGGCTTTGCAAAGTGGAAGTTACAGTTTTGGACAACTTCTGAGGTATTTTGACTGCATGAGAATGCAGCTGTCATCACCTAGAGCAGAGGTGAATTATAGTGTGTGTATATATAGCACAGTTGGATTAGATTGGATGCAATGAATGAAATAAATCATCGAGAAAACCAGCTTTTCTGTAGAAATACTATATTTTCATTTTATTTGTTTGTTCTAGGATAATGAAACTACTTACCCGTGTCATTACACACATATAAGGCAGGGAGAAACTTCGTATCTTGATATCAGTGTTTCACCCCAACATTTTAAAGTACAGTCTTCTCATTAAGTTCTTACAGTGTACAGTATTTCAGCTAAACCTGTGTATTCCATCTGTACCTCTTCAGTCTAATGAACATGGGTTTGATGATGACTCTATTCCTGTGCAGCTGAAAAGTCCCAGAAAAGATTTCCCAAGCTGGAGATTCTTTCCAGAAACCTGATTAATTTCCTGGTTGCCTTGCTTATACAGTGTAATAGGAGTTACTGTTCTCAACAAAACTTCAGGGATATATATATATATACATTTTTTTTTCTCCTGATACTTTTGATACATAGGTGGGTATGAAAAAGAATACATAATCAGAAGTGTTCTGAACAGTGTGCTTTCTAATGTCTCATATCACAGCTGCTCCTTCCTATAGTAGTTATTGTAGAAGAGAACACTTGAGTCTATTAGTTGAATGCATGATTAATCTGGAGATGCCCTGTTTTTCTGCATGTTAGAAATCATGAATGAAATGAATGGGATTCAAAATTTGCATTTAAGTGGTAACAGGACCTTTTATTTTGGAAACACGTAAGAGGTTGCATCTGTTTCATTTGAAAATAAAATATGTCACAGTGACATAATAGCTAAGTGGAATTTAATTCATTCTTAGGGGTAGCACAAAGCACTACATTTAAACATTTGATTCAAGAACATAAAAAGAAAAATGTTGAATCTATTAGTAACTCTGTGAATTAGATTGCGGGGTGTGAGGGGGGAGCGGGCACTGGATTAGGACATCTGGTGATCCTTTGCATTCTTCAGAAGAATGAGGTTTTAGACGTTCTCTAAGAGATAAGATTTCTGCAGGTGAATGTCTCTAAAATAATGTAGGACAATTAGATTAAGGAGGAGTCAGTTGCCTAGTGAGCAGCAGTGTCACATCTGCAACATGATGGTTTTCTTGAAAGTACTTTTTTCAAACTCTTGGCTATATGATGGCACTGTATATGTTAGAAATACAGTGAGATACCAGCATGAGGAGCAGCATGAGCATAAGGAGGTGACTACAAGTGAGTCTTCTATAAAATAAGAACTACATAAGTGAACCTCTTCTACAGAAAAATGGAAAAAGAAAACTCAAAACAAACCCATACTTTTTCATATAAGGAAACCTTAATTTTTACAAAACAAATTTTCCATCTTAAAGAATAAATTCCATCCATAACTGGTGTTTTTATTGAAACATTTATTTTCTGCAGGTTACTTTTTCAACTAGGGATGGGAAAGGCACTATCTCATGCTAAATTCACTTTTTTAAACAGTGTTTTGTGTGGGAACTATTCAACAGTTTACATAAGTTTTAAAAGTCTCCATAACACTGTGTATATACTAAAACTTAAAAAAAAAAAAAAGTACAGTAATAGACTGATACATCTTTAAGACAGGGTTTTTTTCGTGGTACTTCTATGTGTCTGCATGAAATCATAGTGACTGTCTGTAAAGAAGATACATACAGACATCATACTTATATGCAAATTATTGTAATTTTTATACATCAATATCTGGAATTTTTAATAGTCCAGATTAGCTTAATTTTTAGGCAGCTGAGAGTAATTGGCCTGGTTTTTAATTTTGTTCAGAAGTTCGGTGTTGCTAGCCTACAGCCATGGCTATTCTTAGGTGTTAACTTTGACTCGGAAATTAAGGCTTTTCTTCCTTTCATTGTGTAAACTAACTTTTCTCGGCTCTCTTCAGTGGTTTATTCAGGTTATGTAATTTCCATTTCCATTCTTTTTACCCCTTCTGAAGTACTTAGACATTGTACAAACTAGTGAAAATTCAAAACCAAAGTATAGCTGATGTATTTTGGGAAGAAATAGCACACTGAATAATTTTTTGTTACTTTAGTAGTATTTTATATTTTGGTGACAGCTGAAGACCTGTGAGGGGGGGGAAGAAAGCAAGCTTGAATTATCTAATTTTTTTTTTTTTTTCTGTGTAGGTTTCTGCTTTGGGGTTGGATCCTTCAGGTGCCCGTTTGATAACTGGTGGATATGACTACGATGTTAAATTTTGGGATTTTGCTGGAATGGATGCCTCTCTCCAGGCTTTTCGGTCACTCCAGCCTTGTGAATGGTAGGCATGAAAGCTGCCTTTTTAACCTGAGACTATGCCTATGTTAAGCTCCTAATAGAATGCACAAAAGTCTTGTAAGATAGCTTGTTCAAAAGGCTTTTGTATCCCATTGTACCTTTTGTGGAAAATGGAATGTGAATCTAAAAACTTGTCTGCTCATGTGTTTTCATGTGTTTTCCAACAACTTGCATATTGTCCCCTTTTGGAAAGCTGCAGGTGAGTTTGCAGATGAAATTGCTGATAGAGTATCAGCAAATAGTTTATGAACCTCTCAAATATACAGGTTGACTTTGATAATTGGAATCACAATTAATAGAATACGCTTTCCATATGTACTCTGCTCGTAAAAAATTAATGGAGAAGAAAGTTAAAACAGTTGACACCTTTGTGGAGAGCCACTAGTTGCTGTCTGTATTTCTGAATCAGGAGGTTCCTAATTTTCATTAGATCTACTATTTCTGGAAGCACTGGTCCTTTGCATTGCACTGATAATTGAATAGCTGCATAGTATGCATTTTTAAAGGAAAAAAGCTATATATTTATTTACATTTATGTAAATATTTATGTGTATATAAATTAAAAGTAATAATAAAGGAAGCGATTTTTAGAGAGTGGTTTCCATACTATCTGTACTGTTCACTGGTAATTCAGCAAGTGAATGAACCATTTACTTGTTCCAGAGAATTGGAATATGTAACTCCTTCAAAAGGAGTACATGTCTCATGCACAGTGAACTTTCAGATAAACACATTCCCAAATTAATAATACAGTTGTTTTTAGCAAAATACTTTCTAATGTCTGACTAGTGTGGTGCACTTCATAAGATACTTTTGTAAGCTTAAAAAAAGGATTGAAATTTATTATACACAGTAAGTATAGAATATCTATTTTTAATCATTATTGTATGAAAAAGCTACAGCTCAATTTTGGTAAGTTTGCAAGGTTAGAATGTGTGTGACTAAGTATAGATGTGCCAAAAATCTAGATAACGAAAGACAAGACAAGGTTGGGGCTGTTAGCCTGAAAAGGGATTCTACTGATGTTCTGAACTGTGAAAAATCTGGAGAAAAAAAGTGTGCTTAGATTCAATTAATCAATTCTAATGTCTTTGACAGACTTATCTTGTTACAATAAACCAATGAATGGCATGCTTACTTTGAAAACATAACTTAGTAAACATACTGCTTTGAAGTAAATAAATAAATAGAATTCTCCAAATGTGAAGTCACATTCAGACTTTTCTGGCATGAATTTCATTTACATGATTAGTTAGCAGGCTACAAATGGTATTTTCCTCTCCTCCGTCATAGCTGAGAAGTAAGAGCGAGTTGACAGTCTTTACTCCTGCAGTAGGAGATTATTTCAACTGAAGCATTTCCAAATTGTCAGAAGAGTGCGTTCAAATTTAGTAGTACTTGGTAATAATGATATAGGACACATGTATCATATAAAACCTGCAAGTACAGTGTAGGTTAATGTCTCATTTCAAGGAAAACAGCGTGCTAAATATGTTTGCAACCTTCTTCTGGCAAAAACTGGTGGTAAAACATGAGTTTAAAGTGCTTGTTATCCCTGACATTGATAATTTAGAGTGTTACAGGTATCAGGTATTTTTGTATGAATGTTCTTGGTGAAGTGTACATTCTTGTGGTTTGAGTATGTTGAAGTATAAATGGAATGCATAAAAATATACATATGAAATAATATTAAAAATAGAATTGGCTGGTGAAAATTTGGGAATGTCACTTTTCATGTACTAATTTTGGATTTCTAAAAATACATTATTTAAATAGCCCTTCTGTATCTTTACATAAGATACATAAAAACATAAAACTGAAACTATAGCTCTGTCTGGTAAAAAGATCCAAATTCATGAAAAGTTCTTTGATGCTGACATTTAGGCATCCTGGTGAGAATAATATGGAATATTATAAAACTTACACCCAGGTGTATATATATTCTTATATTAATTTTTTCACTATGGAATTTATAGCAAGGATTATTAACATTTACAGACCTTAACTTCAAAGAATTCTGAGGAGTTCTGGTATGAAAGCTTAGATGTTAGCAGAAATCCAGTTCTGGAGCAATAAATTTCATTTTATTTAAAGAAGAAATAGCTTGAGAACAATTCTGTATTGTCCAGGCTCCATTTTGTAGCATAATATCAGGTTACGCTGTTAATTTCTCCTTGGGTTTGGGAGGTAAGGAAAAAACCAAACAGCCTGACAAAAAACTGGTATATTCAAACTACACCTCAGAGTTTAAGGCAAAGGCCAAGGGTAAGGCAAAGCTGTTACGTGTGTAGAAATTATTTGTGTGTCATGGTTCTACCCATGTCTGTAGCTCTGTTCTGCAGGTCCTGGCAGAAAGTACATTTGGCAGCTTTAAACCAAAATGACTTGGATTAGTGCTATTAAAGGGAACTGATTTTGTAAGTTTCCCAAGACTTTTGCCTTAACATTAATAAGAACCAAAAACTTTTTCTTTAAGAACTGCCTCTGCAGAGCCTCACTCTTGGTCATACTCCAATAAACATCTGAAAAGCGGTAACTTCTAGGGCTTTGCAAATACGCTGGCTATAAAATCAATTTTTGGACATGATTTTAAAAGTCATATTCTACAAACACGGGGTTTTTTTTCCTTTAGATAAAGATTGTTGAAATGTTTTCTCTCAGACTAATTTTTTCACGACTGATTCAATGAATTTTTAGTTATGATGCCATTGTGCTAGGCACTGTAAAATCAGGTGCTCTTCCTTCTTAGAAGAAACTTTAAGATGAAAACAAAGTTTATTTAGATACGGATGTAGAACTATAGCTATAGAACTGCAAAGAAGCAGTGAGATGGTATTGGTCAAATTATGAACAGTGCCACCTTAACAGCGTAGTTTTAATTTCAGTACTTCAGTGTCTGAAAGGGTTTTCTTGGAAGACTCTGTGGGCCTTTGCTTACAGTGGATTCTCTCAGAAATCATATTTTTACTTCTGGGCAAGCTGTTTGATCATACCTACCAGTCAAATCATCTTCATGCATAAGGTGTGCATCAACCAAAAATAATATTTTGTTGCAGTTTTTAAAAGTTTATTTTTGGTTCTTACATTTCAACAGTGAAAAGTGCAAAACGTGAATCTGCTTTGTAGATGTGTTGGGTATTTTCTTTTGACAATTTTGGCATTAGAACGTGAGGAATATAACTAGATAAGTACTTTATTCTGCATGGAGTATGCAGGTGGGGCTCAGGAATATTTTGTGCTTTGGATGAATTGGGTGATAACGGCAAGAGTACAGCTGGGGAAAATTTTTTAATTCTTAAGATTTCACTGAATTTCACTGAATTTTTAGAGTTGGAAGGGACCATAGAGATCATCTAGTCCAACTCCCCTGCTGAAGCAGGATTGCCCAGAGCTAGAGCATGTTACTCAGGACGGCATCCAGGTGGGTCTTGAAAATCTCCAAAGAAGGGGACTCCACGACCTCCCTGGGCAGCCTGAGTCTGATGGATACTTTAGGTTTGTCAGCTGTCTGCAGAGAATATTCTGGACTTTAGATACTGTTTCTCTTGTCGGCTTTTTTTTATTAACTTTTCAATGTTTTCTCTGAGCTTAATGCCACTGGCCTACTTTCCCCCCTTCAGAGCAAGTAACTATTTTTCCTCTTGAGGCTCAGGATGCTTTTTCAGACATCGCCTGTGATCTATTTTGGAAATTCCCAGATTTGAGTGTCTCCTTTCTACTAAAAATTGGAGTTTATAATAATTCAGCCAATTTGGCTGCCACTTTGTATTACATAATAGGGTGCTTGAAGCAATTTTTGGCTTTTGAATTATAATGTAATCAGTTTTGCCAAACATTTTTTGAATGAGGAACTTATGCTTAGTTTACATTACTATGATCGATGCAGAACTTTTAAAATATGTATTACAATATTTTATGTGCTTTGTGTAGTAACTCAGTGTGAGGACAGATTTAACAGATAATAGGTACTACTGAGTCAGTCATGAAGTCACTAGCATGTAAGAGGTGAAATGTTAAGTTACAAGTTGCATAGTCAGTTTTGTTGTTCATCTGTTAATTTTACTGATGTGGAATTGTGTTTAAAAGTAGTTTCCTTAAAGTTACTAGCATTTACTAGAATTCTATGATTCTAGGATTCTATGTTCTTCACCAAAAGGAAGATACTCCTTTGAGAACAGTTTGAATGCCATGGGAATCCAAACTTAGCTGGCAAATGCAGTCCTTAATTTGGGGCTAATTTAGCTGTAGAGCTGAAGCATTAATATAAAGTAACGTTATTGTGCACATTCTGTTAGTGTGCCAGAGTATAAATTTTGTCAGGTGTGGAGTGGTTACTGCTTTGTATTCCTTGCCATAATTGTAATGGTATATAGCCAAGTAGGGGATCAAAGGGATATCTGCTTCAGATACAGCAACTGCAGGGAACTTTGTTCATAGAGCAGAATGCTGAGAGAAGATGCTGAAATTGGAAATGGACTTCTCACTCATCAGTCATCTTCCCACTTTTAGTTAATAATTTTTTGTCTTCTTGGTATTATTCCACGATTTCTGTCCCAGGTTTTCTCAATCAGTAGAAGACTTATGTAAGAAACCTTTGCAGAAAATAGGCAGTCAGATCTAAGACAGAGTACAGTAGGCAGATTGGTGTCTACTGTCATGTTTCCAGAGTTGATGGTATATTTAACTTTTCTAAGATTCAGATGAAACTGTAGCCCTGAACATAGGAAAAGATGCAAGAATACTGACATATGACTAATTTGCTAGTATACAATGTACAGTGGAATTTTATGTAGGACTACAGTCCTTTCATAGTCGCTTGTAGATTATTCTAAACCCATATACAGCTTTTGAGAAGATGAGATCCCTTCCAACCTAGACAATTCTATGATTCTATGAAAAAGAATTTTCAGCCCTGAAGAGCTGAATCTGTCATGTACTATTTTTCACTTGGAGTTCTAAGAGCATTCTGAAAGTTAACTGTGTTTGCCAGAAATGACATTTTAGGTGCCAGCTTTGTAAATAATACTGTTTGACGTCCTGTGTGGTTGAAGAAGGAATTGTGACATGCACACACACAGAGAGAGGCATAAAAAGCTTTAATCCATTTATCTCAGATATTTTTTCCCCCATCTTTTTAGTATAGGAATGTATATGGGTCTATTTCTGCAATGTATTTTCTCACTGTTGACACTTTTGCTGTAGTGTAGGCTTATGGGAAGTGAATTGAAACAGTTTCTTTCTTTTTTCTTTTTAGTCACCAAATCAAATCTTTACAGTATAGCAGCACAGGAGATGTCATCCTCGTTGTCTCTGGTAACTCCCAGGCAAAAGTTCTTGACAGAGATGGCTTCCCGGTAATGGAATGCATAAAAGGAGACCAATACATTGTGGATATGACAAACACAAAGGTAAAGTCAGACATTAATTGAATGCCAGGAGACTGACAATATAATGTATTTCTGCTCTTAACACGAAACCTCATAAAGTTCAGTAAGGGAGAACGCAAAGCCCTGTTTCTGGGATGCAATAGTCCCATATATTGATACATGCTGGAAGTTGTGGGACCTTCATCCATGAAGGTTTTCAAGACCCAGCTAGAAAAAGCCATGGCTGACCTGATCTGGTGTTTGCTTATCTGGCTTATAAAGAGATCTCTTCCAACTACTGCTGTTTCTACAATGCTACAACAACTTCATCTATTTAAAAGTGTATCTCGTTAAAATTGTCAGCACCCCCCATGCCCTTTGCCAACCAACCAGAAAAAAACCCAACAACCCTCATTAGAACCTATAGAGCTGCTCTAGTCTCTTGCTTTCTTCTATTCTCCGTTCTTCTGCTGATATAATTTATCTCTTTCAAGGCAAGGGTTGGAGATTGTTGTTACTGTTACGTTCATGCCATGAGTGTAAAACTAATAAGCAACAATTTGTACATTTTTAATGGTAGTTAAAATGCAAATGGGGAGGAGCTGATTCGTAGTTTTGAAATATTTTAACGATGGTTGGATTTTGACCACTTCGCCTTCGTATCTCCACAAACTGTATGAGACAGGGATTCTGTTTACATAGATGATTTAAATTTAGGTCAGTTTTTAAAATAGCTTAAACCTAAAAAATAATGATAAAATCTACTGCTCAAACTGATTATAAAGTTGATTTATTTATTGCTTGTAAAATATATTGCCAAATAACTAGGCTAAATGCTGTTTTGCCTAAAGCTGTCCTTGTCAGATGACTATTGCTTTTGGCTAGTGATATGTATATAAAACCATCAAATAGTAACATCTGCTTTAGTTCTTGTTTACTTAAAAATAATTCAGATTTTCTTTCTCTTGTAAACTTCTAGAATTCCAGTGTGTTGTGGTCCAACAGTCAAAATGCTAAAATATTTGTTATATCGCCCCATTAACTTTTCAGTATTTGTCTCCATATTTGTGCGTAAAGCAAACTGAAGTAATTCTAGCATTGCAGGAGTAATTTCCGAATTTCTCTTTGAATGTAGTTAATGAGCACGTGGCTGTACTTCAAAGAAGTAAAGCCAAGTGGACAAAGACATTTTATATTCATAGTCACCTTAATGGAAATCGTTGACTTTGGATAAAATGCTTACATTCTGGTTTTTTACCATCCTAAAGAAACAGGGCTGACTTCTCAATTTGCAGCTTCTAATCTTTTATGAAAGACTCGCTTGAAGGCGAATCCATCTTGAGTCTCAAATTCTGTTTCTTCAGTTTTATCCCACAAGGTCTTTGGCTAGTGTAGTTTGGCACTGAGTATGTATATTGTGTCACCCTCGTAATTCTTGTTATTCCTGGTATTTTTGGGTAGCTCGGAACAATTTGCATGATGACATATTGATTCCTATTATTTCATCCCTTTTCTGCATTACAGTTCTCCCAAGAGAAAAAAGGGAAGTATGATTCCATGCTATTTCCTGAAAGAAAAAATACTAATAGCAAAATGTGAAGTTTTTTATGATTCAAAAATGGAAACAAGCAAAGATGAAATGGATTAGAGTACATAAAATCTGTTAAATCATTGTGATGTCAGTCAGCCCTTCTGTGGTCAGAAGGGTCTGATTTGGCCCTCAGCTTTTGTGTGATTCCACTTGAAGGGTTTGAAGTAAAATTTGTAAACCCTTGTAAGACATCTTACAAAACCTTTGTGTTTATTTCCTTAGGGTCACACAGCAATGCTAAATTCAGGCTGTTGGCACCCAAAAATAAAAGAAGAATTTCTGACATGTTCTAATGATGGGTGAGTATTGAGGCTTGTCTTTTGTCAGGTTTGTTTTAGAGGCTTGTTGGGTTTGTGTTTTAATATTATGCCCTAATTTTCTTTAAATATCATCTTTGTAAATCTTGAGCAAGTGCTCAGGGCAATGTTAGGTGAGATCTGGAAGCAATAATTTTATTTGTTTTGCCTCTAGATTATGAAAGTATTTTGTCTGTATTATTTTAGTTTTGTAAATGAAAATGACTTTTAATTATAGTTCATGAGTGTTGTTGGTTAAATATGTTTTTACAAAAACTCTGGGACAAAATTTAACTTTACTCAGTATATCTTCAGATCAGAATAATTCCTTTGTTGAGACTCGAATGTAACTGAATTGACTGTGAAGACAGAGTGTTTCAGTTAGAACACACAAGTTTTATGTTAGGTGTAATTGAATATTGATGGATGTTTGACAAGTGTCAGAAAGACTTAGAAATTATTTTGTGGCTTCAGTCTTGATGTTTGTGGTTAGAATCAAACTGCAAAATGTCACTCTGGCAATTGCATTCATTAATAAAGTTACTGCAGCTGTCAATAGCAAGATAATGAATGATTTTTTTAATTGATGTTTCAAATATGCATCTCCTTTACTCCAGACGGACAGTGAGTGGGAAGACAGCATTGCCCCACTGATGTATCTATAGGGTAGCCCATGGTAAACAGAATACTCCAATTGTCAATTACTTCAAAAGACGTATTGTAGGGTTGTTTTTTTTTTCTTTCCCCAAAAGGGACCAACTTAATTTAACACAGAGGTAGAAAATTATTTTAATGGGAAAATTCACAATTTCTGTTGAGACTGTGGCAAAAGAAAAAAAGACTTAAATACTGCAATGTTCTTTATGGAGCAATTCAGTTGTAAAAATATATACAAGTTAAGACCTGTATATTTTTTCCGGTTTGTAGACACAAAGGTTTTACTTCCATAGCAGAAGTATTTATTAAATGGTAGAGCAGATACTTTAAAAACTTTGTTGCTCTTTTGAATGTAGATAGACATTAGTCCAGCTTCACTATCTACAAACTATTCTAATTGAATAGTTTGTAGATAGTGAAAAAAAAATTAAAATTATGAAGATTGTCTAGTTTTGTCCTGTCTAAGCAAGTGCCTGATTAATATACAAATATGAATTCAGTTCATCCCTCGTTCTTGGAATTGCTGTGAGTTGAAATGGCCTGGTTAAGTAAGTAAAATCCAGATAATTACTACTATAAATGGCTGCATAATTGCATTTTCAGAGACACCACATGGCTAACATTTCAGGAAAAGTGTTTTAAACATATTTAGTTTTGTTTCATGCTAGTGACAGGTCTTTCAAGGATTTGGACACGTCATGTGAAAAATTTGGATTCCTTAATTTGCAACACGGCACTTAAAGAGAATATTCCATCCGTGAAATTTAATAAGAACAGAAACTATAAAGTCTCCAAAGTTTAATCAGTAATTCATCTTAAGACTGGAGCTGCAAACTACAATAGAATAGAATAGTTCCAGTTGGTGGGGACCTAAACCAATAATCTAGTCCAACTGCCTGAACACTTCAGGGCTGACCAGAAGTTACAGCATGTTATTAAGCGTGTTGCCCAAACACCTCTTAAGCACTGACAGGCTTGAGGCATCGACCACCTCTAGGAAATGTGTTCCAGTGTGTGACCACCCTCTCAGTAAAGAAATGCATCTAAATGTCCAGTCTAAGCCTCCCCTGGTGCAGCTTTGAACCATTCCCGCCTGTCATAGAATCATAGAATCGTCTAGGTTGGAAGAGACCCTTGGGATCATCGAGTCCAACCATCTACCCTACTCTACAAAGTCCTCCCCTACACCATATCCCCCAACACCGCATCTAAACGGCTCTTAAATACATCCAGGGATGGTGACTCAACCACCTCCCTGGGCAGCCTATTCCAATGCCTGACCACCCTTTCCGTGAAGAATTCTTTCCTAATGTTCAGTCTAAACCTACCCTGATTGAGCTTGAAGCCATTCCCTCTCGTTCTGTCATTAATTACCTGTGAGAAGAGACCAGCACCAGCCTCTCTACAGTGTCCTTTCAAGTAGTTGTAGAGAGTGATGAGGTCTCCCCTCAGCCTCCTCTTCCTCAAACTAAACAGTCCCAGCTCCTTCAGCCTCTCCTCGTATGATTTATTTTCCAGCCCCTTCACCAGTTTCGTTGCCCTCCTCTGCACTCGCTCCAGCACCTCGAGATCTCTCTTGTATTGAGGTGTCCAAAACTGGACACAATACTCCAGGTGTGGCCTCACCAGTGCTGAGTACAGGGGCACAATCACCTCCCTAATTCTGCTGGTCACGCTATTTCTCATACAAGCCATGATGCCATTGGCTTTCTTGGCCACCTGGGCACACTGCTGGCTCATATTCAGGCGCTTGTCAATTAGAACCCCCAGGTCCCTTTCTTCCAGGCAGCTCCAGCCACACTTCCCCAAGCCTGTAGCGCTGCATGGGGTTGTTGTGGCCCAAGTGCAGAACCTGGCACATGCCCTTGTTGAAACTCATACCATTGATGTTGGCCCAATGATCCAATCTATCTAAGTCTCTCTGTAGAGCTTCCCTATCTTCCTGTCACTGGGTACCAGGGAGAAGAGCTTGGCATCTCCCTCTCCAGGTCCCCTTCTCAGGAAGCTGGAGGTCAGCCCTCAGCCTCCTTTTCTATGAACTAGACAAGCCCAAAGCCCACAGACGCTCCTCAGAGGACATGCCTCTTACCAGCTTGTTGCCTCCTCTCGGACCTTCACATCATTCTTAAATGGTGGGGCCCAGAACTGCACACAGTGCTCAAGGTGGGGCCGCACCAATGCTGAATAAAGCAGGACAGTCCCCTCTTTTGACCAGCTGTTTCTGCTGTGCTTGATGCACCCCAGGGTGTGGTTTGCCCTCTTGTCTGCCTGGGCTCATGGCCGACCCACATGGAGCCTGCTGAACTAAGAATAAGTAAGGAAGGTCATCTGGTTATGCCAATGTCTAATGAGCTTGGGAAACTTAAGTAATTCAAAGAGATAAATAAAAGTGTTGTTTTCACTAATTATGTTGTTTAAAGGTTTTTTACTGAGTAGCACACCTTTGAGAACATAATGTTTCATTGGTAAATGATAGCAGTTGTTGGTGTTACATGCTATCGGGTGAATTTCTGACCTCTTTCTGGTGGTTGGTCTTGTCATAGCTTTTCTAATGTTGAAGAATGCTCAAGTGGAAATGTGACTCTAAAGAAATGAAGGTACCGTTTAGTGGGTTTTGAATGAGGAAAAATAGCTGCTGTAAGATGCTATATTATGGTAATTTCAGAGAATATTTTGCTTAGCAAAGTAACATTAGAATACTTAGGTCTCAGAGCAGAAATGTTTAAAGTTAAAAAAAGAAAGGGGCCATACCCGCTAGAGATAATTCAGAACTGCCATTGATTTGTGCTTAAAGGAAGCAAGTTTTCTGAGTTTCAAGTAACATCAATTAAAAAATACTATTATACCAAACAATGAGAAGTTTTTTATTTTTGTACTGATTATTCTGCATCATGCATAGAATGTGTTCATGGATGCGATTAAATGCCACAACTGTCTGCCTGCCTGCCTATTTACCCCTGACCCTTATGTGTTGAAGAACTGTATTTCATTGATTTGTAAAACTGGCTTTATTTGTTTGTTGAAGTCAATAGATTTGCACTTAATTAAATGCAAAACTGTGGAAGAGTCTGTGCGAAAACTTGGTTTACGTTGCATGCAAAGCAAACGAAACAATGATAATGGAACTTTGGAGTCAGCAGCTTTCTAAAGATCTAAAGATTGCCAGTCTTTTGGTCTAATCTGATAGAGAAGAGGTCTAAATGGGGATAGGATGTTATTAAAGTCTGCAAAATGTTTCGAGATGTTAGATGAGCTGGCTGGGTAACTGTTGTTCGCCAAACCCTCTTATACTGAGAGGAATGTGTTGAAAGTGGCTACAGTTAAGTTTAAAACTAATTAAAGAAAATACTTCATTTTGGATACTGGTGAAATATATTCTGGAATGTGTTTGTCACAGGAGGTTGTGGAGCTAGGTTTAAAAAGAGATAAGAAAAAATCATGCTTGTCAACAGAATGGAAATGCAGTAGGCATTGTAGCATCTTCTATATGACAGTTGTGGTTAGTGAGGGGGAACGAAGGGAATAAACTATAATGGCCAGTCTTGATCAGTGTTATTATTGCTGTGATCACAGACTGAATACAGGGCTAATCGAAGCTACGGTCAGATTTAGTTGGATGTTTCTTATACTTTTATATGGTCTTCAGTGACCATCAATAATTAAGATGGAATTTCATGTTATACTGCTGTTGGAAATGTAGTGTGTGAATTGTTCTCACAATACAATGCTTTTCCAGTGGTTTTATATGTCATGATGACGTGGTTTTAATGCAAATAGGTGAACTGTTGGTAAGGTCTTCTGTCTCAAGGTAGATGTTGAGACAAAGCCTAGATCTTTATGTGGCTTTGATATATAGAAATTTCAGGTAAGAATGTGTAGTCTAGGTGTTGTTTTTTTTTTTTTTAAAAAAAAAAAGTCTTCCAGTCCTGAATCAGTCTTTCTACAGAGCAGGAGACCTGCTTGTACCCAATTTTGGCATTCCTGACTTTATACGTGAATGTGATTTTTGTACTCACAGTCCTTGAAATATTCCTCTCTGTCATACTTTACCACGAAAGTCTATATCCACAAGAGGAGAAATGAAAAACTACAGTATTGCATATCGGAGGAAAGGGTGAAAACAAACACATACTCTTCTCAAAGTTTTTTCTCCTGATGGTGCACTGCTGCTCTTCTGTACAGTGTATGTGACCTCTGGAAATTTTGCAGTAGATTTCTGTTAGTTTTGTTCTAAAATTTGTACTACACATTGATGTAAGATCAAATTACTTGAATTATGGTGACTGCTCTGGAATTTTTAATAGGGAATGTGATGCTATCTGTATTTCTAGCTTTTGAGATTTAATTCTCACATTGGAACTGCCACAAATGGCATGTGTGGAGTAGGACACTTAGCACTGAAAACCAAAATGGGACCCTTTGGGGAGTCAATCCTGTGTGTATGGATGTAGGAAAATTAAACCAGTCTTGCCTTTAATAGGCATGAAGGAATGTTGAACATCTTCCAGTTTTACTGGCTTTAGCCAGTATTGGACGTCACATGAAAAACTAAAGCAAGGCAGTATTAGCTCTTAAATATTCTCCACTCATATTGGTCAGTATTTCTGTATGGACAGCTGCTGGCTGGGTACTCCAAACCTGGTTGCTAGAACCAACACCTGTTTTTAAAGACGCTTGCGAGAAATGTGTAAGGGTTTTCAGTTTGAAAGAGTTTGGAAGCTGATGAAAGTAGCATTTGTGTGTGTGT
Source organism: Tringa tobata (assembly GCA_033628505.1). Classification (NCBI taxonomy): domain Eukaryota; kingdom Metazoa; phylum Chordata; class Aves; order Charadriiformes; family Scolopacidae; genus Tringa; species Tringa tobata. The sequence goes on from JAHREE010000378.1 coordinate 2,406,733, forward strand.
CATGCTCCTTGAGACATGCTGAATGGCAGTGTCTGAAGTTGAAGGAGAAGAGGACATGGGGGAGCACCTGAGGAATGTTAATTTACTGTTAAGCCCTGATCTGTATATTCTCTGTTTCTAGGTAGCATTTGCACCACCTCTAGAGAAAACAGTAATTCATAAACTGAATATTAGAACTATTGACAAATTGTGGAGTATATTTTATCTGACTACTGTAGCATTTGCATTGTCTGTCTCTGTAGTTGAATGGTTGTCACTTGCATACAATTTAAAGTAAGGAAAGAAAATTGTACTTTCTGGTTGGTATGTTGAAAGCAGGAGTTTTCATAATGCATGAAGACATTAAAAAGCAAACTTTGGAAGTGGACTTCTGGAGTCAGAGGAAAATACATTTCAAATATGCTTTAAATAAATATTTTAAAAATATTTTAAATACATATTTCTTTTATGTTAACCTGCAATAACTCAAATTCTTCCTTGAGGGACAGTCTTTATACACACTTGACAGTTTCTTTGATTCCAGGTGACTAAGGCAGTAGTAGTATTCTGAACTAAAAAGTAATTCAAATGAAGGCTCTTAGAATTGCTATTGTACAAGAAATACTTTTGAGAGATGTTCTGTTTCTTGTGATTTATTCATGGCATTCACATATGCTGTACATTGGAAAAACAAAATTCTAAGTTTTGACTATGATGTATTCTAATTTGCGGTTATTAGGCTGTTTGTAAATTTATTACTTCAGACTGCATATATATGGGTTACCAGCAGGGAGTGTCAGTGTGTTTTGTATGACTGTTCAATGAACTCAGGAAGACAAAGTAAGAAAAAGAAACAATTCCCTCTGACCCATACATGAGAGAAACAGAAGCTGGTCAGTTTAGACACTGGAATTAGCCAGACCCTAGACCTGGCAGTTACAGAATAAGTCTGAAAACTCCTCTTGTTAAGTAGTATAAGTTCATGTCCACTTATGCAATTGTTAGTGAATATATATAACTTACAGTAGCTCACATAATTTTGTTTTCCTTGAAAATGTTCCGGATGATGGCTTATCAAACATGTAATACCCCATGTTATGCTACGTTTTTTAAAAACGGTATTTTCCAAACAAATAGTTTCATTTTTTCTTGAATTGGAGATGAAAAATAATTTTGTTGGGCTTTTACAGATTGTTCGGAGTTTGTTAGCTTTTAGCTGCAGAAGGAAGTAAGAAATTTGTCAGTTCTGTAAGCAATCTGGTGATTAACCAGAAGTGTAAGGAAGAATAACACTAATTAACATAGAGATTTACCTAGGTTCTTTGTTTGAATGTATTTTTTTTTAAGTACGTTAAAACTTGTGCATATATTCTCAGAACTGTGTAATGTTGCTTTTAGCTTTCTAACATTTCAAGTGGTTAGAATAAAATTGTATCAAAAGAAAAGGTAGACATAGGAATGCAATTATCTTTTCCATAGAACTGCAGTAATTCTCTCTTTATAAGACTTGTCTTTGCCTTACCAATACAATAATTTCTATTTTCACTAATTTGGCTGTTGGTAATTCATACCAACCTTTCACAGTTTTTAAAGCATACATACATGCAAAGTTCTTTTCAGTACTAGTGTTAACTTGATTTAAGCTCTTTTCTTGCATAGTCTGTCTTTTCATTTATGACTATATGTTGCCTAGAACTTTAAATACCCTGAAGCTATTCCTGAAAGATCAGTCCCGTTTAATTGTACTCCTTGCTATTCTAGATTCTAAGATCTCAACCTTCTAAGGTTGAGATACAGTGTATGATCAACACCTTTATCTTTCTCATAATGCCTTTACCACATTATTGAGGCTTATCTGGAACATACACTTACTAAGGCAACCATCTGTCAATTTATCAGCAATATGTTGAACATGTCTACAAACAGCAGTAAGGATTATAGTAACAGAAATGCCAACTGTAATGCATTGCCTGAAAGTGAAAGAGAATTTTGAAAATGAAAGACTTTAAAAATTGTTTTCCTCCCTGGAAATGCACCTGAGCAGAATGACCTAAAAAAATACCCTGTGTTTTAAGACATAACTAACTCCTTGTTTATATAATTCCAAAATATCAGTTGACTTAATTCTATATTAAAACAAAGGAGGAAGAGGAAACGGATAATATTGTTTTTGTTATTTGGATGTTTTCTTATCACAAATGTGATAGGTAGTGCTGTGTGAATAAGCAAGAGAACTCAGTGATATTAAATGTTCCAGAAACAGGTGTTCTATGTCCCTACTCTCATATATTTTTTCCTTTTAGAAGTGGAATCACAGCCAAACTTGAAATTTAACAGTCCTGAACTTTGTGATTTGTCACTGCAGGCATGGCTGTGGTTGCTTAACAGCTGGTTTACTGTAGAAAACTCTTCTCACAAGTTTTCCCTCTCTCACCCTCTAATAAGTTAATGTTCATACTCTTTAAAAGGTATCTTAGGAAATATTGACTGCCATCACCACCAAGTGACCTCTGTAATAAGTTATTTAGGGATTATTTGTGCTTCAGTGTAGATCTATCTCAAATTAAATGGAGTTGCTTCAGCAAAGTAACTTCAAATCTTCAGATTTGAAATAAAATCAGAAATAAAATTTTGCATTTAAGGTACAATTTAATCCTTAGACTTCTGTTAAACATACGTTTCAAATATGAAGCTACTCTGCTGCATGGGATAGGGTGTTAAATGGTTTTTTTTTTAATCATGTAGTGCTGCTTAGTAGATTTTCTCTGTCTTAATAAAAAAGAAAGATTTCTGCCACTTGTGTGAATTAGAGTAAGTGGTGACTATAGAGAGTGTTCAGAAAGGAAAAGCGAATACGTTCTTAAAGTCCTTCTTTGCAACTATTAGCTGTTTGACAATGGTAGCTTAACTACCTTTTTAAATGGAACAGTTGACAATAAGCTTAATTAAATTTGCAAATATGATTTGTAGTTGAAAGCATGTAAAATATAATTTGTGAAGGAGAAGTGGTGTAGATAGTATTTTGCATGACTTCCAGCTAATGTTTGCGAGTATTGCTGTTTAGGAGTATTTTCTCTCCATTAGGCTATCCATTATGTCTTAGATAATACTTGTGGGGTCTTTTGAAATTTGATACATCTTAGTGAGCAGTACTGTTTCACGATCATTTTTATCTTGGCTACCTTTCACTTTTTATATATTAACCAATTCCGTCTTAATAACCAGGTTCACATCTAGCACAGCTGCTGTCTCATCTCCCCTCCCATTAGCTGCCTTGTTTCTACATTTGTGTAGGCGACAGCTATCAGTATGTGACTTCTGCTTCATGACCATTCTTTTCTGGCAAGTGTTCCTTTAGTTAGTCCCAGAGCTAAGGGACTGTCAAGGCTTGATAGCTTGACAGAAAAGAGATTTGACCAAGGTCTGGAATACTACTGCTGAAGATGGCCAGCAGTCAGCTTTCCTGCCCACAGAGCAATCAGTTGCGCTTCCTCCCACGTGCTGTTCTGTTTGTCCTGAACTGGTAAGCTCCCTTCAGCCCAAATGATCCTGTTTTCATTCAATTGATGATATCCGTGCCCCATAAGCTTTAGAGCCAAGTCACCTACTCAAATTCACATCCTTGGTCCTTAGGGCTTTTTTCATGGTAGTATGTTCTCAGGAGAGTGTGAGATTTGGTATCTCCAGCATGCTTTGCCATGCACTGTGAAAGACAGCTGTGCCGGCTGTGAAACTGGGATTGCATGGCATTTCTCCTGGATTTAGAGAATCTAAACTTGAGGTTACATACTGTCTGCTCACTCTAGATCAATAGCCTCTCAGCCTAAGCTGATTACACTTTAAGTGAATACTACCCTGGAATTTGTCTGAACTCTGTTAAGGCCTGGAGTAGCTTTGTTGACAACTGGAGAACTCATATAATTTTACTTTTCTTGAACGTTTTAAGTATCAATAATACTGTGCATATGAAAACATAGGTGAGAGCAGAATCTGGACTTGTGCAGGTCAGTGTAAGTGTAGTTATATTGTCTTGCTGTTATCTTTGAAGAAATATGAATATTAAACTTGTTACATGTACCAACTTTTTTTGTTTTGTTTAAAAGCACCAAGCAAACTGCACCACCAAATAAAGCTTTTGGATAAATATTATTAGTCCTAACACCTTCAATGTGTTAAACATTTTATGTGTAATACATAAAGTTAACACTGATCAGTCTGCAGCTTTGAAAACTGCTGAGACCATTAAGATAGCAATGACAAGGCTATTCCCAAGATATTTATATAAACTTTAGTTAGAATCTAAGCTTCAACACTGCATCTGTCTTCACAAATTTGAAACTAGTTGGCAACGCATAGTTGAAAATAATTACTAACGTTTCATCTTTATCTAGGGGATCATTTGAAAAATCTTTGTTTAATTGCAAAATCTTAGGCTTGTGCTTTTGTGCGGTTTCTAGATTTGCTTATTAAAACAAGCTGCATGCTGTAGAGCATAGGATCTGCTTTGGCACAAAGTTATTGCTCTCCAAAAAGGTCACCCTGAATTATATCTAGTTGCATCATACTGCTTTATAGAGTAGAGAATGCAAATAATACTGAGGTGAAACAGCTGAATTTGCCAGTGGTGTAGTATGGCTTGGACTTCCATCCTAGGAAAAAAAAAAATTGTTGCCAAGTTGTTTCAAGCATTTATGTCTGTAGGTGTATATACACATACTTATTCACCTCACATGAAATGTTCTATATGAAGATGAAATTCTGAAGTTTGAAAATTTTTATTCAAGATTTTTATAAGATATTTTTTCCCATGACAATATTACAGTTTAGGTAAAATTTCATAATTAATTTAGAACATAAAAGAATACAATTCAGTTCAGTGATTTATTTTTAGTCATACCAAGGTAATGTTGTTTTTTATTATGGCAAGAAACTTGTAAGGTTTTTTTTTGGTGTCAGATGTAAATATATATTTTAAAAATTGGTTTGATTATCTGGCAAGCACAGAATTTAAATATTCACAGTATTTCAGTTTTCTCCTTTTAGAACTGTGTAGTGAGTGGAGCAAGAACGGACAGCCTTTTCAAAGGAAGGTGGCTTTTGCTAGTTAATTGCAATGTTCTTAGCTTAGCGTGGGAAGGCAGTAGTTGTATATATCATAGAATCATAGAACGGTTAGAGTTGGAAGGGACCTTAAAAATCATATAGTTCCAACCTGACTGCCACGGGCATGGATACCTTCCACTAAACCAGGTGGCTCAAGGCCCCATCCAGCGTGGATGCAGGAATATATGCATTTGCTTCTTTTGTCCCACAACACCTAGTATTTTACTTCTCACCTGTATTGTGCACAACTTAAGTTATATGGATAAGCTTTCCTTGGGACTTATTCCCTAACCGCTTGCTGTCAAAATGAGACAGATTGGAAAAACTGTATAATTATTACATCTTTCCTGGTCTTGGCTCACTTTCACTGAGGTGGGTCAGATAATATGTTTGAGCAGCCCCGTTGGTAGATCTGAGAGGTAAGTAACTTCTGACAGGATAGAAATGATGGGAGACTGGAAGTTTTAATATTTCCATCAGCTCAGCTTTGTATCAGGTAAGAAAGAAGACAGGAATTTACCATTTCTAAAACCGATAGGAAACTTCCCTTGTTTCATATATAGATTGTTGAGCAAACACTTCCACTGTGATGACTTAGTTCCACAAGTATCTTTCACTCTGGCAATTTCCTTTTCTGTCTTCTCCCATGAAGAATTTATTATATCTTTTATTATATGAAGATGAAATCCTTTCCTTGCAAGTATTCAGTAATTATTTTAACCTATAACTCAATTTAAAGGACTATTTTCTCATGAGATACACATCTTATTTGAATGACCAGAATTCTCTGATTATTCTAGTAATAATGGGAAGTGCAATAGACTTAGTAAACTAAACTCAAATGTTTTTGTTTGATAATGAGAAAGTAAAGTAGGGTAGAGAAAAATTTATTCTGGCACATTGCTTACAAAGATAAAATATGTATTCTGTCTAAGAAAATAAAATTTAATTGCCATGATTAATGTTCAAATCTGATTCTGTATTAAAGTTATGCAGTAATGATTAGTGGCCAGCCCAGCTTAAACCATAACCATAGTTAATATCCTATAGATCAAAATTCTAGGAAAATATTTGCTTTGGGTTTTTGACATTTGGAATTGCAGGTAATTTCATTGTTTGCGTAATGAAATTTAAAGTTGTTGTTCTTGTCAGTGTCCTCATGTTATATAATTACATGTTTTAAGTTACTGATAAGTTACTTGGTTAGCGCCTAAGACATGTATGTGGATGGTTTTTGTTTTTCATGAAATGAGGTGGAACAGTCTGAAGTTGCATTTCTCAATTGGTAGGCTTTTCAAAGGTATATAGTTTCAGTGGATTATGCTTGGTCTGGAATTGCTTTCAATTCAGAAAATTATGTTTAAGGCTGATAAATCCCATTTCACAAGTGGGATACAATATAATGGCAATTCTGTATGGGTTCTTGTGAGAGAAACTTCTCTTGTTTAATTAGTCAAACACTTTATAAATTTTTGTATAGTAGCCATTAGTAAGTAAGAAGCAGCAAATTACAATCTAAAATCTGTTGATTTTTTTCCTGTTAATTCCAGCAAGTTTTGTTTGTGACTTTTAAAGGATTAATCTTGTAAATACATGTAAAACATTTGTCATATATCATCTGGAGTATCTAATAGGGAGAGGTCTTAAAACTGGTAATCTGAAATAATCAAAACAACATGTTTCTAATGCAGTTTCATAAGATTGGACTATTGCCTCAAAACTTTTATATTTTTATAAATTATTTTAATTAAGGCATATTATATCACAGAAAGTGTGAATCGAGTAAATCCTGAATGCTAAGTATTAGTCACTATTAATGATGCAGATTCGTTATTGAACTGGGTGAAGACAACAGCATGTGAGGTCATCCATGAAGAAGAATGTTTTCAAAATTAGACCCGTTTCCTGAAAGTTATGTAGGGTTAATTGTATATAAACTCTCAGTATGAGGCTGTGGAAGAGCAGATACACTTCTTTTAAAAATCCGTACACACACAGAGAATTAACTTTTACTAATGACATTGGTAAAGAATATGATGCTAATGTTTTGTTTCAGCAATTACTGTTGAGACGGCAGTGGAGTTCTGTGTCTAGTTCCAATGACAGCAGCCGAAAAAGGAGGTTGAAAGACAGTGAAAAGGAAAAATGTCAGAGAAGAATCCTGAAACTTTGCTTAAAGGAGCTCAATATGCTTCTCAAGGACCTGAATATGTTTCAGTTTGAGTGATCTATTAAGTGTCTTGGCAACAGTAAAGAAATACTGAAATGGAGATAAAATGCCAGACACTTGAAATTTCTTATCATTGTTAAAGACATAACTAGATCCAGTGATCAGAAGTTAGCAAGTTTTGAATAGGAGAGAAAAAGTATATCCTCAACAGAGGGATTTTGTGACTGTGGAACTCATTATTAAGGAAGGAATGCAGTAAATTCTGTAGCATTTGTAGCCTTCACGTTGAAGTTGGTGGATGAAATTTCTCTTTTAATCATCAAACAAAACAGTGAGCTCCAAAAGCACCAGTTAATAATAAGGCTGAGATTGGAATTGTCATGTGGATTTCTTGGTGATAAAAACTCTGATTAACTCATACATGTGACTTAGTTATTCGACTTCTTGAGGCTAGTAAGAAGTCCATACGCAGTCCTTCTGAGGATGGCAGAACTGTCCATGTGGAACTTATGGTGGGAAATGGATCTAATAGTTCTTTCTGAAGCACGTTAATTGTAAGATTTTTTTTTTTTTTTTTTAGTTGCATGTTATCTCTTCCAAATCAGTCTGCCTTCAGAGTGTTATCAACCAATTCCTCATTGACTTTTTACATGATTCTCCCCGGTCCCTTGCTATCTCTGAATCATTCCCCAGTGGATTGTTTTATAGTCCCTTTATGGCAATAATACTAAGTTTTTCAAGCTAATTTTATCATTCAAGTATTTGCTAATAAAGCTCAAGCTTCTCTTGAGAAGGATTAGTTTGGTTTTGGAAACCTTTCATCTCCTCCTTGAAATGTTTCCAGATCTGTGATTTGTGAAATCTTCTGTTTGCTAGGACAGAAAACATCTGATTGATACTCTTCAGTTTAGCTCATTAATGGTAGTGGAAACTTCTGGTCAGCTAATGTCTGCAATTAAGATCTGCATTCATTGGTGTCTGTATGATTTAGAAGCCGCTGGCAAACATTTCAGTCTCCTTAGGTTGAACTTTTGGTGAGATAAGATGCAGATCTTCTTTTGTCATTATAAACTTACTAGGCCATATATATTCCTCCCTTCAAAATAAATAATTTACTTATACTCATTTGTAGCTTCCTCCTGTTGTGTGCTTCAGTGTGAATTAAATGGATGGCAGAATAACAGGTACTGAAGAGTTTCAGAGAAGAAGGGAAGTGTCTTCCCTTTTAATTTGGCATTAGAACTTTATTCTAGGAGTGGTTTTTTTTTTAAAGGAATACTTTATTTTTTCATTGAAGTTATAATAATTCTGAAAACAGGTTTAATGACTTGTCTATAAGTTGATATTTCATCCAAGCATGTGTCTGTCCACAGCATGGACTGCTTTTCCTTTGGAATTTTTTGTTCATTTTTTAAGGACATTAGTGAGCATAATGCTAATATGAAAATATATTTTTGTAGTTGTCTTTTTGGCCCATTAAATCAAGATGGTCATTGAAATACAGTGTGGAATATATGTTTCGAGTTCTCACATGCAGAGAGACCACCTGAGAGGACCAAGTGGACTCGTGCAGTCCATGGCCATGCCTTGTTTGCTCTAAAAACTTTTCCAAGACAAAGGGTGTCTAGTATATTTTATATAGTTCACTTTTGTTTACATGAAGGTTAGCCATAGAGGAACAACTCTCTTAGTAACCCTAGAATGGCAAATTTTTAACCCAGGACCCATGTTTAGAAGGATCTAGATGACATGAATAGTCTCCTGAGGACTGTACATAGAAAATAATAGCATTATAGTTTAGTTTCACAGGTACTGATATTTTGTGGAACTGTCCATGCAGTTGTAAAGTAGCTGTTCCACGCTCAAACTCCCTTTCTTTTTTTTTTTTCTTTCTTTTTTTTTTAAATCCTCTGCTGAAGTTTAGCATCCTTAGAATTGGTGGAATGAGCGATGTGAACATTACTCTTCTGCTTTGGTAGAAAGTTAGTAGCTTGGTGTAAAGAGCCTCCTCATCAGGTTACATTCAGATGAATGATTTAGCAATGAAACAGCCAGATGGTAACATCTTAGACGATGCTAAGTAGATTTTCAAGTACATATATAATAACATCTATTTATTCAAAATACAAATAAATTAAATATTTAACAGGTTGCTTATTTGCTTCCTCACTTCTGAACCTTTAGTCTGTACCTACTTAATATGTCATGCTCTTTGTGGTTCTTTCAAGTGAAAGCTGAAGTACTGGTGCAGTCTGCTAATTTCAAGAGTGTAAGATCTTGGTGAAACTACAAAATATTGCAAGACTTCCAAAAGCATTAGAAATGTGGTAGATCTGCCCACTTTGTTTGGAAAGACATATAATTATGTGGAATATAACTTTAAATTATATATGTGCATGTTCAGTGCCGTAATATAGCAAGACATTAAGGTCATGAGCCTTACAAGCTTTATTTCTTGTAATGACTATTTGTGAATTGGAAGTGAACTTAAGTGAGGTACTCTCGAACTATTGCAGATAATATTATTTGGAATTAAATATCAAATCTATGTGACTAGTGCTACATTCATAAAATTCAAAGCAGAAGGAAAGTTAGAGGTACACAAAACGAGATTTTATGGCTTCAAAGAAACCAGATATTTTGTGTGCATGTGCACAAGTAAACACAGAGTAAGGAATTTATAGTCTTGGATCTGGTCCCAAGATAAAATAATTTTTTCAGTTTTTCTTTATTATTCCTCTGTCAATTACAGAGACTGTAGGTCTCTCTTTCAGTTTTTACCTATGTAAAATGTAATACATTTTGCTTCCACACAAACCTGGTTTAAACAGTATTTTATATACTGTGTACTATAGAGTTATTGCTTAAATACCTACATTGAAATACCATGTAGATTATCTAAAAACTTGTTCTCAAGAGTTGCATGAGGTAAAAATAAAGCAGAATTGGCATTTATGAAAATCAAATTACCCAGGAGGATTTGTATAGCCACCTTATTTGTCCTCACGTAGTCGATGTTTTATTCTTTATTTCAGTCATAGCAATTCAGCGCTTTCCAATAATGAGGCTTAGGAATTACATCCGTCAGTTGTGTTAACTTCTGCTGCCTTCTTTCTTTCTCCTGTCTCTGTAACAGCACGAGTTCTCATCCTCTCACATAGGAGCGTGGTATTTTGCAAGAAGAGGGAGCATTGTGGTTGTGTAACAGTAAAGTTCTGTTGCTTTTCTGAAAATCTCCCCTGATTAGTCAAAATCATAAGTCTTCGGAAAAATTGCCTCTGGAGACTTGTTTGTAATACAAGAGTGCCTTCATCAAGAAATTGCTGCTATCTTGGATGTGTGTGGTAATTTGCATTGCACTGGGATAGTAGTTTGCTTTTTGTCTTGACATGTAAAGGTGTGAAGTCCACTCCAGATGCATGTGGATGGCTTTTCCTAGACTAACTTATCTATTTATAGATATATATGCAGTGCAGAGCTGATTAAGAGAGCACAGCAAATGAGGAGGCCTGGTTAAGAGGAGTTTGAATAATGACTGTGCTGGCCCTTGCTGAAAGCTGTATGTTTACAAAAGGGTTAGTAGAGCTATTTTCGTCTTTATAAACTATGTACGTTTATATTAATATTTTTCTGAAGTTTTTCTTGATTAGAATGTTAGCTACTGCAATAAAAAAATGCAGCCAGTTGTAAGAGCTTGCATTGCAGAGGCCTTTTTCAACTGACATTTTTACTGCATGACTTCATCTTTAAAGGGTTCATACCATTTCAGGTAGATTGTCTTAAGAACTAAAAATTTAAAAGGAGAGAAAAACTTGCTGCAATGCAGAGAAAATGGGGGACCAAAGCATTCTAAATTGTGCCAGTTCTTTTTCCTCCTTTATTTAAGCAAGTCTTGATATCATATTGTCCATGGTTCTATGGAAGTGAGTATGGCTAGTGCATTGGCCCTAAACCCTATGGAATGGTTTTAATTTTAAAATCCAGAAGCATTTACAAACATAGACTTTCTACATAGCATGGTTGAAGTGAAATCAAGTGTTTTTTACGTTACAGCTCATGTAAACACAAACTTTTGCTGAGGGAATGGGATGAATCTGCAGCAGGGGAAATTCAGGTTGGACGTAAGGAAGAGGATCTTCACTGAACGGGTGGTTGGTCCCTGGAACAAGCTCCCCAGGGCAGCAGTCATGGCACCCAGCCTGTCAGAGTTCAAGGATCCTCCGAACAATGCTCTTAGCGTTGTGGTTTAGTTTCAGGTGGCCCTTCAAGGAGCAGGGAGTTGGACTTGACCCTGATGGGTCCCTTCCAACATGAGATATTCTGTGATTCTAAGAAAAAAAGAATTATAAGTTTTGCTGAGTCTGCAGGTAAAAAGGAAGGGTAGAGCTGGGCATTTACACTCAATTAAAGAATAGCTGAATTACTGAGGAGGCATCCATGACTTCTAATTGGAAAAAAAAAATTAGTTGAGAATTTTCCTATTACTTGATTGACCTGCGGAGGAGTGCTTTCAGCAGCAAGTTAAACCTTCAAATTCAAATGTATTCAAATAAGTGTGGGGATAGCGGCACGTGTGCAGCAGGGAGTAGAGAAGTAAGATGTCTCATTTACAAGATGCAGTAACAACGGACCTGAGTTACCAGCTGAAGCTTCTGGAGTTTTCCCAATATCAGTTTCCTAGTAGCTATTGACATCAGCGATACTGATGAAATTTGTATGTCTTTGTTGTGATTTTGAGCTTAGTTCTAGTCATACTAGTTTTTGAACAGATTTATTTTGGTTCATAGAATTTTAGGTATAAGAAGTGTGGCTTCCTGCCAAGAATATTCATGTGCTCTAAATGCATTGTAAAGCACCCTTTCAAGTTGTCTGGAGTCACAGAATAATTTAGGTTGAAGAGGACATTTGCAGGTCATCCGTTTCGATCCCCTGCTTAGCGCAAGGCCAACTCAGATCAGGTTGCTCAGGTAGCAAGTGCAGTGAACTAAAAGGTGAATTTCTGAACAGACTGAAATTTCGGGGCTAAGGCTAACAGAAGACTAGAGCACTACAAAATAATGTGTTCAGACTCTAAAGATATTAGATTTTTATATCGCATTGGGCTATGAAACAAGTTACTTCTCTGGTCTTATTTAAAAGGAAAAACATTGTTAAACATATTTTCTTAGTTGTTTATGTCCTACTTTTACTATTTTTAAATTTACGCATTCTCAACTCCAGCAAAACAATAACATTTCCCCCTATGTGAAGAACATAACTATAAGGGAGCATAAATCCCTTGGTCTTCATCTGCAGAAATAATATTTAATAATAATTTGTCTATTTACCTCCTCTTTAGACATTTAACCTTAGATGAACTCAGGAAGGAATATAGAGGCTTTTTCAGTAGCAGTAATATTATGATGTCAACAGACCATGGTTACAAGTATATGAAAAAACGATACCCTTTGTGGTTGTCCAGACAGGTACGGAACTGTATCATGACTCTTTGGAGACCTAGGGTTAAGAACCCTATTTTTCTTCTCTATAAAAGATGCTGTCTTCCTTTCTGAATTTTTGGGAGCAGGAGGGAAATGTCTCACAGTTTGGTGTGCATTCCATAAAATATGATAAATAAATTAATTTATTTTTAAATAAAAAAATTACTTGCTTAAACTTACACTTTACATACTGCATTTTGCTGTGGTTTTTATAAGCCTTTCATAAGATTTTGTGGAGATTGTCCTATGACACACAAAGTTTGTTACTTCATACAAAAGTACAAAGTAAAACTCACTTCTAAAATTGTGTGTAGCCCAAAGTGTGTAGTAAACCTGTACAGCGGAGTCAAACTTTGCATTCTTTAGAAGATTCTGTAAATTAAAAAAATTAAAATACATTAAAGACTTACAATTTCCTTTCTTTTGTTACTTACCTCTGTTAGATTGTGGTTTGTTGCTAATGGAACTGCAGAAAAGTGGCTGAGAGTGAGATCTAAGACGGCAGTAAAAGTGGTTAGAACTAATTGTCATGTGTATAGGATCAGCTGAGGTGTTACTTCAGAGAAATTTTAATTGTTTGACTGCTTTAATTTAATTTCAGTTCATGTTTCACAGGTTTGATGGAGGTTTCTGCTGAGTGTTAGTTCTAATCTAAGTTATTTATTGGAATGAAGGAGAACTTGAGATCTAAATAAGCCTTAACTATTTTATAGCCATGACTAATCAGCTTTTTAGAAAGCATCCTGTTTTCCTAGTGATTTACTCTTCCTGCTTTTGCAGTATCATGCAAGACTGCTCTTGAGTCATTTCAGTTCTTGGAGGTGACAGTAACTTGAACTGTTGAGATGTTCTTTACCATAAGTCTTCCCCTTTGATCTTAATCAGATGTACCCCATAGAGAGATTGATTACATCCCACTCTTATCTTTGCTAAGTGGGAGATGAGATCTCAGTTTGTTGCCTTCTGGCCTCATTTGGAAAATAACACAAAATTTTATCTCCTTTTACTTTCACAGCTTTCAGAAGTCAGTCACATGGTATCTGTAATTTAATGTTCGGTATAGAAAAAATAATACTGAAGGTAGATGTTGGTGGAATAGAAAATGAAGAACTTCTTGTGTGCAAAGTGCTACATAGTCTCAGGAAAATAACAGTGCCTGATTCTTTTTAAATAGCACAGCATTAACATAGACATTGAATTATTATTAATTCAAAAGTATATTGACTCTTAACAGAGCTCAATATACTTTGTTAAAATCCCTGAACCTGTTACTCAGTGGCTGAAAATGGGGAATGGGTCTCTAGCCCACTCTGTGGATGGTTTTCTGAAGGCTTGCTTAGATGCCCACTGATTTGAACTGGAGAAGTGTTACGCTTTCATGCAGACATCAGTTATTGCCAACCTAATTGCTGATGCAAAGAAAAACAACCTCTTTCTTCAGTCAGATTTGTATGTTAAGACTTCCATCAACAAGAAACAAAGCAAATCAGCTGTCAGTGCCAGCAAGAAAGTAATTCAAACTAACAAGATCTTTTTCTGTTAGTGCACTCTGCCCAAAAACTCATCACTAATGCTGTCCAATATATTCAGTCTTTTAGGGAAATACAAAAGGTAATACTTCAATATTTAAGGAAATACTAAGAGAGAAAAGCTTATGGGAATTTGGGCATGATGGGCATGCCCAAAACCCATGCCTATGGGTTTTTGCTCATACAGAGGCCTACGGAAGGGGTTTTGTCAAACAGACTACTTTGGCTTAGATTTGACAAAAAGTTTTCCAAGGAAGAAACCATCATACCCACACCGTTTGAAACACCTAAATGAATTATTTTTTGTTAACTTATGAGCCCTGCAAACACTGTTTTCAGTATAGTATATGCCTTCAATTTTAAGACTGTTTTCTAAGTCTGAAGAGGCCTTTTTCTGTATAACTCTTTTTGGGAGTCTAAACGGTGCTCTGGGGCATGTTTGTGTTTTGGTTTTGTTGTTGTTTTTTTTTTTTTTTTTTTTAAATGCCTCAATGATTTGCTTTATCTTCTATAGAATTTGAATGTATTTTAAGACAGTGTTCAGTGCAGTGCATTCTTCTCTCAATAATATCTAAAGCTTTACTTAACATAATTTTCCTTTTATGTGATTTATTCTTGTGCATTGGTTCTTGAAGATACTTGTTTAGTTTTGTGGTAGAGGGGGGTGAGGTTGTTTGTTCCTTCCCATCCCCTTCGTCAGACAGTTTTCCTGTCCTCAGACTGTAATAGCTGGTTTTAGTTTCTTTTATTTTTCTGTATTCTAAGCAGCACTGAATATAACATGCATATGGAATCTTAATCCGCCTTCCTTGGAAATGGGACTCTTACTGGCATAATAATTTGATGTCTGCTCAGCCTCTACTACTGCTTTCTGTCCAGAAGTTAGCTTTGGTTAATCTTTTTTGTTTTGCCACAATTTCTCTTTTTCATTTCCATATTCCTCCTTAGCTTTTTTTTTTCCCCACTACTTGTATGTTCATTCTCATAATATTTACAATCTCACAAGAAAAGATAGGAAAGGAAAGTTTCTCCCACCAAGCCTTTTGTTTTACTTATCTTCAGTCTACTTGTCTTGATGTGAGGAAAATTCTGCTGAGCTTTATTAACTGTATTGGAACTAGCCTATCGCTCCAACCGTTAATGGAAAAGACATACAGTAATGCTATTCTTTTGTTTTTAATCAAAATTTTCTCTCACTTGCTTTCTCCTTGATCTCCTTCCTTTCTGTATATGATTTATATTTTAATATGTTATACGGTCTTCTAGGATAGTGATTATTTTTCGAGCAGATTCCTGGTATCCTCATCTGTTAGTAAAAATGATGTATTATATGTAGTGTGTTTTCTAGCTGGTTTCAATTATGTAAGAACACTTGGTTTACAAATAACTATTTGAAAATCTATACATGTGGCAAAACAAATCAGATATAAGGAAAGAAAGGTATTTGTCTTTAGCTGTGTTAAGAGCAAGTGTAGTTTAAAGTTTGAGGTTCTTTTGAAAATCTGTGAAGAAGGTATAGATAAAAATGTTTTTAGAAAGGAAAAAATGTCCTGTAAAACTTTTAGGTCCCAGGTGAAACTTACTGGTTTAAATTAAAGCTTTCAAAATCTTTGAAGTTAAAGACTGGAGAGAGCAAGGTATTTACCTGAATTTTGCATTGTGTAGTATAGTTCAGTGGGAATTCACGGTGGGGGGAAAGAAGTTAGAGCAGAATCTTGGAACTTCTTTTATGATCCATTCTGAAATCTTCTCATTTATGTGACTGGATGCTCTTTATTGTGATTTGAGCTAGCAGCTGCTGTTGATAGTTGATTAATGTCAACATTTTTAATGTAGGATTATTTTGTTTTCTGTGTTGTATTTTGTCATTCCTTCTCTCTGCCAGTGTGATGTGTCAAATATGTCTGCTATAATCTTTGACTGTGATGGAATTTTGGAGTGGGTCATTTTGATGAGCTGACCTGCAAATACTTTGGGGAAATTTTCAGGTTTTGAAAGAAGTAACAATGTACACAAAAGTGCAAAATTCCATTTTTTCCATCATTTTAATTCATATGCAAATACAACCTAGCTTTACATACAGGATCTGCTGACTCAAAAAATTGCTGAGAAAACAAGGGCTTTTCACATTGGCTTGCTTTGTACCTTAGTTGTGTCTCCATCTCTGCTTATATTCTCTGTGAATACTCTTCCTGTAGTGCAAAAACTGAAGCAAGGAAGAGATGGATAAATGATGTCCCCTTGTTCATCACTGCATGATCAAGGGCCTAATTAATTGTATGGACTGAACAGATTGTCTTCTCCTATTGAAGGAAGGGGCTGGATGGCTGAATGACTTCAGGACATCTGAGTTCTGCTTGGGTGATATTTGTCAATACTAAGGTGGTAAGATTTGTAGTATGTGAATTACTAGTTTATTTCTAGGAAGTTTGTTGCTATTCTTAATTTTTTACCCTTTTGAGGAGTGTCTTTTTATATTGTTAGCGCGACCAGTGGTTTAATCTGGAAAAACAAGAATCAGTCAGTCCGGAAAGCTTGTGAGCTTTGCATATCAATAAAAACAAACTTCTTACACCCTAAATAAGAGGTTCTGTTGTCAGGTATTCTACTGTGTCTTTACAACTGTGTATTCCTTATAACCTGAAAGAGGTTATATAGATGTATTGATGAGTAATTCTTTGTATCTGAAGGCATCTGTTGGTCAGTTCCTCAGCCAGAAGTGATCATGTCATAACTTGCTAGTATTTGCTGCTGATGCTGCTGCTGCTGTTTCATCAATGTGCCGCACAGCTGACTTGAAAGCAGTCATGCCAAATCTGGAATGACTTTATAACTGATATATTCTGTTCCTTGCTTTTTTTCTCCTTACCTGCTCCGTCTCTTTCCATCTCTATTCCTTTCCTGGACCTCCATGAGGAGTTCTGGTTCCTTAGCCCAGTTAGTACTCATTCATAGTCAGTTCTTCTCTGTCTTTTTTTCTAATTTAGTTTCCCTCAAATCTTCTGTACATTGGCCAGCAACAGGATTTTTGCTTAGTAATTCAGAACATCTACTCTCCATACTCTTTCAGACATGCTTATGTCTCATTGCAATTTTGAGTTGGTTGCTTTTTAATTAATTCAAACAGGACAATGGAAGTAGTTGCCATTTGTTGTTACTAGAGTTTAATCTGTTTTTTCTCAAAAAATAGTATAATTCAGCTGTAATTACACAAATGTTTGTAATTTTTCCTGTCAAAAAAAGGGCTACCAATTTTATTTGGAAATATGGAAACACATAGTCTTATGGTTGCTTCAACCCATTCACTGCATGTGACATAAAAATTAACTTTGATAGTTTTATTTCTTACTCTGGTAAAATGTTTTATCTGTTATTTTTTTCTGTTTGTTTTTTACATTTAGAGATTATATAAGTAACAGAGAAGCTGAAGAATTGTGATAAATTATTAAGTTGTGTCCATTATTTTGGCAGCTCCTTCTAGTTACAATTTTACGCATGCTGAATGTGACTTTTCTTGTATTCAGGTTTAAGCTATTTTAACTCTGTTCAGGTGCTGGGTGTAGGTAGCTTATTTAGAAGGTTTTCTGCCAAACAAGCATGGAAAGTTTCTCTGAATTTCTCCATCTGTTTGTGTGTACAAATTTTTTCGGTATCTGGCAGGTGATTTAACCTTTGTTGGGTCCCATGTGCCCAACAGAAGTCAGTTTTTGCTGACATAGTCTTGTACCACCATGTTCACTAAGTGCATCTTCACAGAACTTTCCAGCTATTTCTTATCTATTCTCTTTACATATTCTGCTTTAGGTGATTTTTCACCATATTATATAAGCATCCCTATTTCATTCCTGTGTAGGTAAGGTTGTTTTATGTCATAAAAAAAGAAAAAAATCTTGCTTTAAGTTTGGTCACTTTATATAAAAAGAGGCTTAATTTAACACTTTTTAAAATGTGTTTTCTATCACTGATAAGATGACTTGGAATTCTGTGGTCTGCCAATAAAATCCATTGCAGCGGTGTTCCTATGGTGATTTTAAAGTATGTTATAGCTTTCTAAGGTGGCCTTTTTGGGCAACCATATATTACAATGGTAAGCATTATAATATATTGCAAACATAAGCATTATAATATATTGCAAACATAAGCATTATAATGTATTGCAAACATAAGCATTATAATATAGGTCCTAGATGTACAACATTAAGTCTGATCTGTACTTTTAGCATTGGTGTATTCTGTTGCTTTTGTGAATTTGAAGTGTGATGAGAAGAGATTTGATCATTAAGGATGTACTTAATGTATTTATGTGGTATTAAATGCCAACAACACTCAACATTGTGCAAGAGAGTTTTGCAGTCCAGTAGAAACAGAGGAGATGGGACAGGCAGAGAAGCTTAGAGGAATTTGACAGGTCAGGCTTTTTTGAATGTTTGAATTGGTTCACTTGTTGAATTTCAGCCGATTGTATTAGAATAATATTAGAATGGGCAGTGGCTTGCTGAATCTGGACTTTGAGAAATTTTCTGTTCTTGCAGGCTGGGAAATGCAGCTACATAAATACCTTTAATAATTTGTGCAATACAGCAGCATTATCAAGAACTAATTTTATTAAAAATTTTGACAGCAATAACATCATAAGAACATTAGAAAAAAGGAGTGAAAAACAGAAGAAACATTTGTGGGGAAAAAAACCAAACACAGACATACATGATCCCCAGTAATTAAATTAGTTGTTTATTATGGGTTATTTAACTTCTCAGTGGTCAGGAAAATATCCACATTACCTTTCCAAAAGAACATTCCCATCCTTTTCTAAGTTCCTTTGAATTGCTCTTGGCAAATGTAAGAACTTTGCAAAATCTGTTTTGCAGATGTGGAATCCACCGTAAAAAAAGTTAAATTTAAACTTGTGTGGAGCCTTTTTCATGAAAGTTTTGTTTAAAAAGAAATTTATGAAACAGAAGTTAAAAATACTCATATGGCTGTGCATATCAATATATTAAAATCTGCTGTGATAAAAGAATGATGTTATATGTTGGGGGATAGTTTTTTTAAAAAAAATTATATATTGTTTTTACTAAAGAACAAGCTTTCATTAAACACAGTTTGTTTTCAGGTAGAAAAAAGCCTCATTCAGGAAATGTTTTCCTTTTATTTTCAGTGGAGTTCAAAAATATCTTGGTTGTACCTATCAACAGATAAATATCAGTATTACACTTCTGCTAAATGCTGCTACATAGAGTGTAAAACAATGTTATTCTTTCATCCCACACTTACCTAGGCCTAGGGAGGTACTCTTGGGCTTTTTTGACCAAAGTGAGTCTCATGAAACTGATCTGAGTGATCTAGGGGTAAAATTTTTCATTCATTTCAACACAAAGAAAGTTATATTGGATGCAGAGTAGTTTAGAAAGTGCAAATGGGACTTCTGTAATGCTATCTCAGTTATTTTTTTGTTATGTCTGGGGAGGAGGAAGAATCATTAAATGGTACAAACTGTTCTGTAAAGAAATAAAAAAAAAGGCATAATTCCAAATTGTGCTGAGTTGACTGTGATATGGTATGGTGACTGAGGGTCAGTAGCAGAAGGCAAAAAAAAAAAAGAAAATACAGAAGCAGCCTTAGTTAGCAGTTGTTTGCCATATCGCCAGTTTAAAGACATATTCCCTGAAGGCAAATTGTTTGGGGTTCTGTGCTTCCTTTCTTGCTATCCCCTTTCCTTTTGGCTAGAATGGGAGGAGTTAAATAATATTAGGTGTTCTGAGGGAAAGGGACTGGAAAAATGCTTCAAGTGTAAACATTAGGTGGGGGGAAAGCATCAAAGTGGCTGCTGAAAGAAGAGACAGGATGCTCAGACAGTTATTGATGGAGCATGGAGGATAAAAGGGGAACGTCAGAACTAGTTAATCCACGTCAGACTGTGTGATGAAGTCCCTTAGAATGGGGTAGTGAAAGTACTTATCTGAGGTCCTTCAGCAGTCCCTGTGTTTCTAGTCCATCAAAGGTCTGAAGGAAAATGTAAAACATGTATACTTTAGAGATGATTCCTAATGCTTGTTTTGTCGTGATTCAGTTGGAAACCATGGGGTGATTGATTCATGTGGTAAGCTGAAATTTTGTCTATGGTATTATGAGATGTGTTTGCAATACAATGTCTGTTTTTAAATAAAATTTTGAAATATTTCTATAAAGAATAAAAACACTTCAAAGATCTGACATGAAAGATCTCAGTCTTAGGTCAGGAGTTAAGGGCTCTCTGGGAATGGTTGATCAATTTTTAAGTAATACATAGGTGATTTCCTATAAAAATATTTATTCGCGGTTGAAACGTAAAATGAATAAGAAGGTTTGAATATATTCTATAGTATTGTGAAGTGATTCAGATTTTAACAGGACATTGAGCTCTGAAGGCTTTAAAAAAGTCTTTCTGTGCCAGCAGAAATAAAGAATTAGGATAGTGAAGGATTCTCAGAGGTTATTTTTGGAATTGCAGCTGAGATGCTTGTGAGGCATCTTAGATAAAAAAGTCAAACAGAGGGAGGCAGGCTTTTAGGTACATCATCTGAGAAGTGGATATGCCAAGGCAGTCCTGGGAAACTTGCATTATAAGAGAGGGAGTAGATTTCCAGTAGTTGGTCATCACAAGAGGAGGAAGAGAAGCTGGAGCTACAGGGTATTCAAATGAGTTTCTATAAGTATTGAATATTATGAGGGAAAAGGACTGGGAAAATACTCAAGTTTTGAGTAGTTATCAGAATGGGAGAAAGTGTCAATGTGCCTGTTGAAAGGTATGAGACTGGGTTGGTTATTGACAGCACGTGGAGAGGAGAAAAGGGAATCTCAGAATTGCATAATGGTTGAGCATGGAAGCTGGAACTGACCTCCGAAGCTCCTTCAATCCAGCCTTCCTGTTAAAAGAAGGATCACCTAGGCACCTAGCACATGACTATGTCCAGACAGGTTTTGAATAACTCCAAGAAAGGCAAATCCATAACCTTGCTAAGCAGCCTGTTCCATATAGCAGCATGGATTTATTTCAGTGACCGTAGCAAATGCATCATAATCTAATGTTTCACTTAAAATGGAAAAAAAAAAAAAAACAAACAAAAACCAAACACACAAAAAAACCCAACACAAAAACCCAAACCAAACATCAGAATGCTTGACTGTCTTATGCTAGGGCTCCAAATATAACAATGAAGTGATGCCTTACAGCTATGAGATTTGAAGACTTTTAAGTATGAGACTAATCTTGACTTAATTATGGGCAACTGGAGATTCATTCTACTTTGATTAGTTATTTTTTCAGTACGATCATTAAGTGTGTAATTAAATATAACTTCTATGACCTATTTACAGCTCATTTTCTTGTCTGTTTTATCCTGGAATTATATATATGTCAGCTCTGTAACCTGTCTGGCCTTGTAGCTCTGATGAAAGTTCCTAATGTTATGCCACGGTGTCTTGTCTTGTTCTGGAGAAATGGCAGCCTTTGTTAAAGTGGTATTTGCTTTGCTAGGAACCAGTGAATTACGTGCTCTTGGATTACAGGCAATGTTTGTATAGTCTAAACAAATGAGGTTGTCTTGAGAACTTAGTGATTTTTTTTTTTTTCTTTCTAAATTAATGATCTTCCTTCCTTTGCCAAATCCTGAAACTCTTCTCTGCATTAGATGCCAGAAGAGTTTTGAATTTTTATCTGGAAAGTACTCAACATATTAAATGGACAGAAAACATTTGTATCTAAGACAGTTTAAAGAGTCCACCTGTATCTCAGTGTTTTCGTTCTCTTTCATTTGGATGTTTTCATGTATCTAAGAAACACTGAAGATCCAGGCAGACACTTTTTTCCATTAAAAAGAAAAAGGATGTATTTGTTTTGCTAATAATGTGGGAAAAACTCAACTTAAAAAAACTCAACAATATACATAAATGAATCTTTGTGAAGTATTTGAAGAAGACTTTTACAACAGAACTCTTATGGATTAAAGAGTTCTTCAGGATTAGTGAAAGAGAACTACAATAATATTTCAATCAATTGTTAAAGTGCCTTTTTAAAATAATCTGAAGAATAACCAGCCAGTCTGCCATACTGCCAGTTAAAAGCAAGTTTGTCAGTTGTTGTCATGTCAGGACAATTAATACAATCTGTTTAGTTAATGAATTTGTATAAGCATTCATGCCTGTTCCTGAGTTCTTAATTGTTGTAAAGGACTGAGTACTTCCATCTTCCTGATTTCCAATGACAGTGAAGGCTATGTAATACCTGCTTATTAACCTTTGGTCTTTTGTTCAGTTGTAAAGAATTTTATGTATTTATGTGAGAGTTTGGGAAGAACTGATTTATTTTTTTGTTTCAACCTTGTCATGTGTGTTAGTCAATGTGATGTTTCGTACTTGGAAAACTGTCACGTTAGTTTCATGGCTGCTGTACCATATATTAAATGCTATTTTGCCATTACAACTTTATTTGAACAATGTTATATGCCATTTATACTGAAAAAGTTGTTTGATTTTAACATAAGAATTACTTCATATATATTAACCTTATCTCTTTGTTTAAACACTTTTCCAGAACTGTCAGGACATGGGATGTTAACAATGAAAAAAAGCACAAAAGTGTATTTAAACCACGATCAGTTCAAGGTAAACGGGTGATTCCTACAACTTGCACATACAGCAGAGACGGTAAACTTATTGCAGCTGGCTGTCAAGATGGGTCCATCCAGATCTGGGATAGGAATATGAGTGTAAGTTGATTTTTTGATAACAATATATGCTTCTAATATAGCAAGTGCTGAATTTGAAGCTGATGGAATCGATTTTGGTACGTTTGTACTTACGTTTTATTTTTTTCCTCCCCCGAAACCTAAATAAGTCATTGGCAAAATTTAATATTTCTCTCTACTACTGATCATTCAGTGTGCTGCTGTTCACTTCAAAACACTGAGGAAAATCTTGGCAGTCTGTTTTTCAGAAGAAAAAAAAAAAAGTTGGCCACATACCTGTGTTTAGACCATTATTCTTTTAGGATGCAATATTTATGGAAAAAGCTGTAATTTCTTGTTTGTTCTTACGTAAAACCTAAAATGTATACTTCCATTTTTTATTTCAGATATTGAATACATTAAGCAGGAAATCATAAAACTTCATGCTGAAATCAGTTATTCATCCAGATAATAGGCAGAGGAGAATAGCGTCCAAGTGGGTGAGGATGAGGGAAATGCTACACATTAAATGCCAAATGTTGTTACAAAGTCCAATGTGTAAAAAATAACACTGAAGCAAATTTGAACAATTTGTGTGAATGCAGTGCCATCAGAAAGAATCAGAATGGGAACTATTTCAAATTCTTAAAATTTGAATTTTAATTCAGTGTGTAATTTCTCCTGTTCACATTGAACTTAAAATTGAATTTCCAGTAGTTATGAACCTGACAAAGAATACATACAATTCTTGCTACCACTTTATAATCAGTGCTCACTGTTGCTTTGTGTAGCAGTTTACAAACCAGTCCAGTCCCAAGAGCTAAATTTTGCAGTGTCAATTGCAAGTTCACTATGCACAGCTTTACTGCTTTTAAAATTAACTATCCTAATAATCATCCATATTTTCATTAAGCCCTTCTTACCCAAAGAATTGATGCCCAGGCCCTTTCACTTCAGTAGGATAAGTACTCCACATAGGAGGAGAAAAAGAGATTAGGGTCAACTATTTTGGAATCCAATGTAAGATTACAGAGGAAATGAGGCAGAGGGGACAGGATCCTTTGAATCAAACTGATATCATAAATCTTTGAAAACTGTACAATTCCAATGGGATGGCTTTGGGGAAATAATACTGAACTAATGTAAGTTACATTAGTCTGTTCAACTTAATCATTCAAAGCATTTGATTTTAAAAAGGAAAACAGGCAATTTAAGGAACTTTTCATAAAGATTAAATAAAATTTGATTGCTGGGGGCAAGAGGAAATGTGTAGATGTAAAAGGAAAAGAAACCCCGTTGATCATATTCAAAGAACAGCATGTATTTTGAGATTGTCATCTATTTTTATTTCTGTTTTTATTTCCACTATAAACCCAGTAAAACTTCCTAATGGCATGAAGCTTGAGAATTCATCCTAAGTGTAAACTTGTTCTAACAGAATAATAAATTTTTCAGAGACTGGCTTTCATCACCTGTGTATGTTGTTTATTTTAACATATACAGTATTGAAATATTAAGCTTTCTGGTGTAGTTTTAACAATAGTGCTCTTGGTAGTCTGCTTTTTCGTGTGCTTTTCCTTTTGAACTTTTGTGTGTCTATAAGATGACATATTGCAATGCTTACTGAGTGCAGTTTAAGGTGATTATGAATAATTTAAAGATACATCCTGTGCATCTTGTGCAATTTCCAACTGGTGACCCCTGTATAACAATGCAAGACTATGCATTTCCTAGTGGAAACGAAGTTGATATTGTTCCTGAATTTGTATTTTTAAAGCCTAAATAATTTTTGTCTTTACTTTTGTTGATGTCATTACGAAATGTGCAAGGTTTTTGTGTAAAACAGCAGTGAAAATTTTATTTTTAGTGGCATTTTTACCTGAAACTGCTAGTATTCTCTGGAAATCTGTGTGTATAGTTAAAATCAGGTGTTTCAAAAGGCATCTTGATGAAATAACTAAAAAAAGAAAAAGCCTTCACCTTACATTTGGGGGGTGGAGGAGGGATAAGAAAAAAAGTATTAAAAAGGAACACGCGTTCAAGATGGGATTTAGAAAGAGGAGGATGGGATTGACTCCTGCACTGGAATGATGAAGGGATTGACTCCTGCACTGGAATGACGAAAGCACTTAGTGTCCTGACAGGATGCGGTGTTGCTTACAGTCATGACAAAGTGGTGCAGTTTTGGGGGTACGAACTGTGGGTGACACAGGAAAACAAGTAAAGCTGTGGAGAATCAAGGTGTGAGGGTTATGCTGCTTGAAGCAATACATAGTAAAATGCTACCTTCTTATTTTTGAAGAAGGAATTTTTTTAATTCCCATCCAGCAAATATTTTGCTATACTACAGTACAGCTTTGTTTCAAGTCAAAAATTAAGACAGCATTTGTGCAACAAAAATAACTAGTGTTGAAAGCAGAAAATAGTTGTTATAATTTCTTATATGTGATCAGATAGGAATGATTCTGCCATCAGTATTTTAGGCTATGGATTTGGCACCTATGCAGTAGGAAGGTGTTTAAAGTTAACTGTAGCTTAGTTGGCCTTGCTGTCATGCCAGAGCTAATCCGATAAAGGCCTGTTTTAACCATCTGAATTCATTCTTGCATTTAAGCAATAAAATAAATGTTATTTCAACCCTGCTGTTGACTGCCTGTACCACTGTTCCTGTAGATGGTGGTAACAGCACAAACTAAATCCAGGAAGGTCTACCTACCAGATAGTGTGGCTCACACTACGTACTGTCTGTAGAGCTTGTTATCCTGATGTCTGTGCAGGTTTTTTAGAAGCTACTCTTCCTCTGGGGGTTCACAAAGACTGTAACGTTTAAGAAGGTGGCAGAAGCTCCCTGATGAAGCTCCTGGGAATCTTTTCACAGTTTCTGACTGCTGCTTGTGGGTTTATTATACTCTGCATCCCACCTGTGACTTGATAGCTTCACACTGAACTACAGGAATCCTACTGCTGTGTCTATCAAAGGGCAAACAAATTAAAAATCAACCTGTAATGTGGTGGTGTCCACATCACCACAATGGTGTCACTTGTGTTTGCTGCTCATTAGTGTAGAAGAACTTGGTGCAGAATGGTGTGATTAAATAATTCTTTGAATGTATATATACATATATATATACTTTTTTTTTATTTAGAAAGAAACAACATCTTTTCTACCCCATGTTTTATCATCCTTGCTGAAGTCAAAGTAGCTGTTTGTTGCACGTTAGGGTCATGAATTAAGTTTTTTTTCCAAGCTACTTAAAGCCACCTCAGTATCTGCTTTTTTAAAATTACGTTTTTGTGTCTAGGGAGTGATTCTGGTGTGTGATCAATTCCCTTTAGTTCTGACTAGTAATGCACACCGTAAGTTTCATTCAGTTTTCTGCTTCCACTATTTTTTTGGTGCAATTCCAAATCTCCCAGCTGTATGTAGTGAGAGTAAAAACACTTTTGGAACTTCTGGAGGAAGACTTTTTTTGTCTTTGTGACACTGACATTGGTAACTTGCTAACGCTGAAGTTAGCCAAATGCATTCCAGCTCTGCCTTGCCTTTCTCCAAACTTCCTCAGCATGATCATGATCCATTATAATCACCTGCCTCAGAGGATTTTTTCATTTTGTCATAAATCTGTGCTATTTTCTCACGTATGTTATTTTGTCAGTGCATGGTTTTTCTTTAAAGTTCACGTACATGTGCATTTACAGT
The DNA here is from genome assembly GCA_033628505.1 of Tringa tobata. Taxonomy (NCBI): domain Eukaryota; kingdom Metazoa; phylum Chordata; class Aves; order Charadriiformes; family Scolopacidae; genus Tringa; species Tringa tobata. The sequence continues at coordinate 2,433,399 of JAHREE010000378.1, forward strand.
GCACGTTAGCAGAACGATCTGTCAGCTTGTTTGAAATATTATGAACACTGTCAACTTGGCTTAAAATAACAGCTTCAAAGGACATAAAAAATAACTTCCCCCAAGCTTCCAATGAATAGTGGAAACAATAGTGTGAAATAGTTGATCATAACATAACACATTAGAACTCTCTCAGTTTAAATGGTCTGAGATGTGGAGAAGTGTCTGGCAAATATGGAGAACTGGGGAGTACTATTGGTCAAAATAAGACAGGATCTTGAAAATTACCGATTCACGGGGCAGTGCAGTAAACCCACTAGATTTACGTGCAGTTCAGATTCCTCATCTTGCCTGTGCTTGCCCATTCAGAGCTCTTTGCAACACCAATTGTAGTACCTATTGCTGAGCAAGCTGATCCGTGGAGCTGTCTTTAGAATCAAGAATGAAGTGTGTCTTGCAGTCAGTAGACCTCTTTGTGCCCAGTTTTCCTGTGTAGAAGTGGGAGTATCTCATTCATTAAAATAAGGAAAGACTAAAGTAATTTTGGTAAAAACTATTATTGTACTTGGAGGGTTAGTTAAAAATATATTATGAGTTAAAATGGATATAAGTGTCTTTAATGAATAAAAAAATCTCCCCTAATTTTGCATACTTGAAAGGACTGAACTGTTTTTCACTGATTGCAGTTAGGATTTATTAGGGTGAGAAAGCTAAACTTCTTAGCCTTTCTTAGTCTTTCAGACCACCTGATGAGGCTGTTACGTGATGTTTTTACCGCCAGCTTTTCATGGGTGTATTCAGCCCAGGACTGCATAGACATCTTATGTGCATGTGGCAGCCTGATTTTCTCAGAAATTGAGTTTCTCAGTTTCACACATCACCTGTTTTATTGTGTATCATTTCAGCTGTGATACAAAAATATTGGTAAGGATGTTGAGGAGGCAGAGTTTGTAAGTAGTGATGTCTTTTAAAAGCCTTTAAGAAAACAGCCTGGACACCCAAAATCTTGTCTGTCTTTTTTTTTTTTTTTTTCCTAGCTATATTAAATTGGGTGTGTTTAGAAACCTTGAGTATTTTTTTATAAGATTTTAGCTATCTGGTGGCTGCACTGTAAGTAGTCAAGAGTTAACTTTGACAGATATATCTATAATAGGTTTATCTTTTTATGTGGTGTAAATCAGAACAGGAAAGATGCAATGTTTTATGATTTTCATTGTTCTTATTAAACAGATTGATTCAGTGTTCGGGGAAAGATTTTTGTAGCTAGTCGTTAACTTATATTTTTTTACTTTCTCATTTCATAAAAGTGGTATGTTTAGCTCCATTCTTAAGCTATTTTCTGCTCAAAAGTGAGCATCTACTACAGTATTGCTGAACTACTACATTGCTAGTGTTTTCATTTTAAAATGTTACTTTGATTTTTTAAATTGCTAGAATAATTTATGTATTTTGATCGGTTTTAAATTACTTAGCTAAAGCTCAAAGTGATTTTCCAGAACTTAAAATGTACACTAATAATGAAATCCAAAACTATACTATTGTGCTGCCCACATGAATATCCTCAAAAGTGGTGTGATCAAGTGGTAGTCCCAATAACCATTTTTCCACATGCCCTTAAGCCACCCTATCCTCAAAATATAAGAGGAAGAAAAGTGGGATGTTGCAGTATGCCCTGAAGTTAAGCAGATCTAAGCTCTGTACATTTTAATTACAAATACTCATGTTAAAAGTATTTTCCAAATAATTGCATGATTAATAGATGTAAGATAAACACATTTCTATATTTAGTGATTGTTTGCTTTGAAAGGATTTTTGAAAGCTTTAGTTTTGTGGTGTGCAGTACGAAGTGTTAAGGTAGAATTTTCAGAAATGAAAAGTTTATGAATATTGAAGCCATTTTGAAGAAATACTGTACAACTAAGTACACAGGTTTATATAAGGCAAAAAGATTGTGTAAGACACTTCCCCTCCTCCCCCCACTTCCCCAAAATAGGATGACCCTTTGTTTTAGAATGGTAATCCAAGCCCAGATCTTATTTGGAAATTTTTTTTGGTAAACTTTATTTTGCTGTTCTTGATGGATTTTACATCTGATGCTGCCAAGACTAGTAGTAAGATCTGAGACTTGCTGTAAATATTTTCTCCATTAATTGGAAGGTCCTTTGAGGGGATTTATACTCATGCTTGGGCAGATGAGATTGTTGAATCTTTGCACAGTTACACGATGCTTTTTTCATATGCTGACATGCAAAAGACAGAGCTCTCAGTAATAAATTCTTGAAATGTTATGTCGTATGTCTGTCTAATAGAAAGCTTTACTAGTATGCATACGCCTTTTTTGGATACAGTTTCTAGCAGGCAAAGATCATAGTGTCTTTAGTGTCTGGTCTATTACAGCATTCCAGGATTATGCTCTTTTCACACCAGCTAGATTTTATTGGATTTTGGACATCGAATATTCACTCATCAATTTGGATAGTTTGTTTTGGTTTTTCTTATATAGAATTTGGGGTTTATTTTGATTTCTTCACAGAATTAAAATTATTCAAGTGAAATGTCAATATTTAATAGCAGCAATTTACAATTACTATACTTGAATTTGCTGACTATCACTACTACAGCTAAACAGCAGGCAAATCTTCTGATTACCCCCAAGTATGTAACATGCTTCACACTTTGAAGAGGGCAGTCTGGCTACATCTGGAAATTTCTTGTGTAAATACCAGATGAAAGATATCCAAATACTCTATATTCCCCTTTCAAACTTAAGGTAAGTTTTCCATATCCATAATATCCCAACCTTTCATTCTGTATGTGTATGTGCCAGACCTCTGCTCTAGATACTGGAAATCACACACAAGCTTGCCAGCAGCAAATATTAACAGATTCATATATTACTCCTTTTTGTATACGTCTGGTTTAACCAGCACATCACTATCTATACCCTGAAGCTAGCTGCAGTAAAGAATCTGACAATCATATGCTAAGATAAAATGTGCCCTGCTGTATTTCTAAGTGCATTTCTCTCTTATGTAATAAACAGTTTATAGTTAAGAACTATCTAAATGTTTGCACTATCTAATATAGTGATGAAAGGTAATTCTAAATCTTGAAGTCTGTCACACCCCAATGAAAATAGCATAAAGGATTTTACTTTGGATTCATGTTTGGTTAACGGAAAAAGGCTTATCCCACAAGGATTATATATCTTTCTTTGATTTACTGTTTAGAAAAATAACAGTAGATCTTACAGAAAAAAGTTTAAAATGACAATTTGAGAAGAAAAGACTAGGCATTATAGCAGCATGATTGGCTTTATGAGTATTGTAGTGTTATTAATATTAATGTAGGATAAATAATGTTACAGAAATAGATAAAGCAATGAAAAATAACGAAACAGAATTTTGGGCTGGCTTTCTTATTTTAGTAAAACTTTTATTCAGAGAGAAAAAGTTAAAAGTACAGATGTTACATTTGTTCTAACAAGAAGGGAGTTCCAGAGTTGCCTGGTTTATCAGAAAAAGGGCTTTTACATACTGCAGTATATGCAGTGCTCCTGCAAGCTGAACGCTTCGTTGGTCTGGAGCCTGATAGGGTTTGTATATTACAAAAAGAATTTTGTGCTTGATGTGTGTATTAGGAAGCTAGTTTTGTGTCCAAATGTTTCTCGTTGTGGTTCATAATATGTCAGTATTTCTTGAAGGTAGTGAGGAGATGAATAGCAGGTTTATACTGTGAATTTCATAAAAGCAATGAAAAGTGTATTTCTGTACAACTCCTGGTCATTAAGTTTGTTTTATTAGAGAAGCCTAAAACTCACATATTTTAAAATATGAAAGGAAAGCTGTTTCAGCTTGATCAAGTGGATGTATTTAAGAACAAAAAAGGTAGAAAATGATGTTTTCTGATCTATGGAACATATTGAGTGAAGATTAGGTACTTTCTGTCTGCATATGCTTGCTCTTTTTTTGGGTTAATTTATGGGGCCTTCACCCCCTTCCAGCTTCATATTTGGATGTATCTCTTACAGGCATCACTTTTCTCATCAATTCATAACTTTTAGAAAGCTTTCTATTCTGGAGTATTCACAAAGAGTAATGTGAAGTGAATTTTAGCAATTAAGGGTTAGCTAAGTGTTAGCTGAGTTGGGTTTTTAGGTTTAGGTTTTTCTAATGGAAAAGGAAATTAGAAGTAGGGTTTTTTAAAATTAAATGGTCATTTCACAAATTTCAAAAATCTCTAAACTAAAATAATGATCTGGAATTTTTAAACTTTTGAAATGTATTGTACATGTCCCTTCTCAGTTCTTCTTACTATAGTATGGTAAACTTTCCTTTACTACTTATTTTTTCCTGCTCTCCTTTTAAATATTACTATATTTCTAACTTTTCCAGAGGTATAATGTAAAAGATGGGTAACAAATTCTTCCCATTTAAGTGTTTTGGGATTTTCATATATTCCTGTGTCAGTGACCACTATGAGAGACTGGTTACTAGCCTAGGAAACAAATAGCTTAATGTTGTGCAGTGCTTGCGCATAACTTTTTTCATAACTGTTTAATTTAGAAAAAATAAATTTACCAAAGAGAGAAAGCATTTTAATTTTTTTTTAGTTCAATTGAATGAGAGTGATTTATTTTGAATTGTGCTCAGTTTTATGACACTAAGAAATATACTCACTTTTTTAGTACAAAAATATTTCCCATGAATCCCTTAGAAATTGAGAAGCTAAAAAAAAAAGGTAAATTATGGTGAAGTATAGCTTTTGTATGTAACATTAGGTTACATACACTTGACACAGAACAACCTGTTTCTACATAGATGACAATTGTTTCATGGCAGCATCCATTAAAAGGTGTACTTCTTTGAGGATACAGTTTTAAATGTGCTTAAATAGTTGTCTGTAATACGCTGAAACTGCCCTCAGTTTTTAATGAACGTCTCATAAGTCTAGTTAATTCTAATTAAAAAAAGTTTGCATTTGTAGAAAATTCATAGTAAGATTATAAACGTAAGAAGTTGGTTTTGTGTGCATGATTATCCATGAGAAGATAAACTGTTCAACTGCACTGTCTCTTGGAAGCAATTACAGAACTAAACCAATCGTATGAAATGAAATGTATTTGTAATAATAGTTTGTTTTTTTTTTTGTAAGAGCCTTCAGAGAGCAAGTTTCTTTCAAATCCAGGTATTACCTAATTAGGTAAAACTTAATTGAATATACATGAGGCTTTCTTTACGAATCAGTAAAATTTTTTTCCAGTGCAAAATATTTTAAAATAAAGGGTTTGTTTCATGATGTCCCTATTTCCTAAAGTTTGTTTTCAACAGATGTTAGTGCTAAACACTTAGTGGAGAGGGTGGTGAAATAGGTAGAGCATTGTCCAGCTGTGTTTTATTTAATGTATGACTGCAGTGATACTGCACAGACTGAAATCAGATACATCTGTGGAACAGCTGCCTTCCTCGAACCAAGTTCTAAATTTCTCATGAGATAGAGAACTAGAGTTGGAGTTGGATATGACTACCTATATATTTCACACATTATGCATAAATACATTGTTTCTCTGTGTGTCTAAGTATGCCTACAGACTTAGAATGAAATTCTAGTTTAATAGAATTTCTGTATGCGTATAATCACTCTGAGCTCTAATAATTTAAACAAGGTACTCTTAGATAATTCAAGGTACGTAATTTTTATTTGGATTAAACAATGTTCAGGGTTTTAAAAAAAGTGTCTTTATGGTTACTGTTTAACTTTTTACAATGTATATGTATCACTTCCAGAATTGGCTTGTGACTGTACTGTACTAAAATCAGCACTAAAACATAACTTATATTAAATTTCTGGTGAAATGCATTTTATTTAGGTTGGGATGGGATGGCCACATTAAAAAGTACTGTGCTGGTTCACAAGCAATAAGTGGAATATTCTGGAAAAATCCAATTCATTGTATAATCATGGAATGTGTTTTTTATGGACAGATGCTCTGATTAATGTAGCTGCTGTGATCAGCACATACCCTGCTAGGAGTAATAAAGGGCACTGTATTCTAGCTCCCTGCTCTGTTTCGTTGTCCTCACCAGTATGCAGGGCTGCGGTCTTCTTTGGAGAGCAGATTGAGCTGTAAGCAAAGTGCATCTTCTTTGGGTCCAGAGCATACTCCTGTGACCTTTATAGAGGCTGTTTCACCAGGGCTTGCAAAAGCACAGCTAGTAGGGGTAGTGCCCTTGTAATGGAAGGACTGCCTTATATTCAGTAGACCACCTTCATGAGCCTGAGTGATTTTTCAGAAGTAGGGACACCTGTTTTAGTCAGCAGAAAGCATTGCTTTGCCAGCCATTGGCTTGTCACTTGTCACAAATGTGCAAATGCCTGGTTGATTTTGATATTTGATGCGTGAAAGCGTGGTGCCAAACTGGGTAGGAGTTCACAGGGGTGTAGGAATGTTTCCTGTGCTCCAGACAGGTCACTGTTGTTTCTTGGCTGTTGCGTTGGTGTAGGAGGGCAAGGCAGGGCTGCACTAATGTGTGCTGCTGTGTGTCTGCAGGTGTAAAATGAACTTCAAGTTTTGATTGTTCTCCTTCGGAAAGAACCGTGGTTATGTCAGAGGATGAATCCTTTGGTGTCAAGTTGGTAGGAGGTTTATACTGACAAACAAAAGCAGGACAGCGTGCAAACTCAATTGCTACGTCTCCTTTTTTTGCTCATTTTTAAATGATAGTTTACTGTATGTCCATATGTGTTATGGAACAGGGAGTGGTGGTTTTGTTGGTTTTGACTTTGTCTTTCTTTATGTGAGAAAAGCAGATGTGCTTGAGGATTAACTGAAGGTTCTGTAATTGCTATTATTGGAAGAATATGTAAGTCATTGGTAAAATACAGCTATTAAAGAAGACAAAAAGAAGGAACAGTGGACCCTAAAAGTAAAGGACCATTATCAAGGAAACAAAGAGGGAAAAGATATCAAAGTAATAATATAACAAAGTAATAATACTGGAATGATGCATATAACAACATTTTTCTTATGATGAATGGTTAGAGTTTAAATCTTCTGGGGAAATTGAGGAGATCTGGGTAAGAAAATCAGCAACAGCTTTCATCATGTTGAGTTTGAGTTTCCATTTAAGCATTCACAAAGTGATGTCAAGATGATCTAACATGTTTAGCAGACAAAGAATGATCTACCTTTACCTGGAAAGTAGTTTAATGGCATGAAGATAGTGGTAGTCACGGTTGTGAATAAGGTTTTTAAAAATATATTGCAGAGTGACAAGTTCAGTGACCAAGGGGATTGAGTAACGGTGAATAGCCAGTGAGAGAAAGAGAGAGAGTGACACAGCAGAGAGAATAGTGAAGAAGGGAGCCAATATGTGGAAGGTTGACAGGAGATACCAGATCTTATAAAACAATGAAGAAAGGGAAAAGAAAATAGGCACTTTTTTCCAAGGCTGGTGAAAATGAGCATGGGGTAGCATAGTTGGATTTGTCAGGGATAAATCTGTTGAGAGTCAGGAAGGAATTTAAGTGGGATTGACAAGGAATGAAGATGGAGGAGAAGGCAGTATTGGATGAAAAGGATAAAGTGTGAAAAAGAGTAATAGAGAAAGAGACATGGAGCTATTTGGTGAAAAGTGGATGATGCAAATAAGATTTCTGAGATAAGACTTTTACAAGCAACAATTCATTTCTCTCCTGTGCTCTGAAGGTGCCACTGCTTCTGGAGAAGAACGTGAAGTTGCCATGCGTGAGTGTGAAATATTGTGCTGAAATTAAACTGGAAGGCTAGGATGACAAAATTGAAGGAATCTTTGTTGGATGGATAAGAATTTTAGGGTTGTTAGTGGTGAAAGACAATTGGAGTCAAGAGAGGTACTACAGAGTATCATACAAAAATGGAAATAAGAAGAGAAAAGAGGGTTTTGAAGCAACATTAACAGTAGAAGAGAAGGCTAACTGTGGAATGCAAAAATCTATAGTGATTCTGTATTCCTCTGAGAAAAATTGGCTTTTGTTGGCAAAAAAAGCAATTGATGTATGAAATATATTCTGGAATTTCATAGATTATCATAACATCAGTTAGATTAGAAAAGACCTTTAAGATGATCAAGTCCAACCATTGACCTGACTGCCCAACCATTAACCTAACTGACCACTACACCAGGTCCCTAAGTGCCACATCTACCCATCTTTTAAATATCTCCAGGGATGGTGACTCCACCACTTTCCTGGGCAACCTGTTCCAATGCTTGACAATCCTTTCAGTGAAGAAATATTTCCTAATACCCAATCTGAACCTCCCCAGGTGTCATTTCGTTTTGTCCTATCAATTGCTGCTTGGGAGAAGAGACCAACCCCCACCTCGCTATAACCTCCTTTCAGGTGATTTTAGAGACCGATAAGGTCTCTCCTCAGCTTCCTTTTCTTTAGGCTAAACAACCCCAGCTCCTTCAGCCACTCTTTGTAAGACTTGTGCTCTAGAGCCCTTAGCTTGTTGCTCTTCTTTAGAGCTCCAGCACTCATTGTAGAAAAGCAAGCCACATTTTTATAAAGAATATTACAAGTTTTCTTCACTCTACCTAATGCTTAGGTATTTGGTTGCTGCTCTGTAGGCTAGCTGGAGACTTGATATGACAGGGTGCTGTGCAGTGTAGATGGATAAATATACAATGTGTTTTGAAATTGAAACATTAATTTTCAAGTCATTTCAAATATTGAGTGTCAGAAATCAAATCCAAGTATACCAGAGCCTCATCTAGCAGAAACAGTGAAATTTTGGTTTAAAATTTAACTTATTTTACAAAGTATCTTTTATCATGAAAGGTTTTAAGGGGCTCTTTATTTTTAGGTAGAAGTTGATGCTACCACAAAACCTGAACTGCCACAGTTATTTAAGACTGTGTTGTTTCTGAGCTAAATGCCAGATGAATTGAAATGCAGTATTCAGTTGTAATTTGTTGTATTTGAACAAAACCACATTTTGTCAAAAGAGCTTTCAACAACTGTATATTATATGCGTGGAAACAGTGATTAACACTGTAGTATTTTACTTGTAAAAATCTGCAACTTTGGGTTTACAGAGTCTGAAGCTAAGTGGGAATTTATTTCCTTTCCCTATGGAACACTGTGTTCAGTTAGCATAAACTACTTGCAGAGAACAACTTTTGAAAATTTTTTCCACTTCGCCAGTCTTTTGCTTACGAATGTGTAGAGTTATTTGTTTGCTTATTTAGCTAGTCAATTATATAAAATTATTGTGAAAAGAAAGCAAGGTCAAAGCAGTAATCATGAAACTGAGTTAGGAATATTGCTTGAAAAGTTTCCTTCAGTTACCTTTTTTTTTTTTCCTCTTTTTTTTTTTTCCCAACTAGCTTCTTACTTTTACTCATACCTGACTCTAGGGCCTAATCCTGAAGTTGCTGATCTCATAATGTAAAATTCTGAGTTAAAGTTAATTGAAATAGAGGTCATTTAGCAACTCTGTGTTTTGTGGATTTATAGCAACATATCTTTGGGTATTAAAAGAATGCATATTCTCCACCATCCATAAGTGCCTAACTGACCTGTAACAGAAGGAAAGGAGTTTTCTTTAACTTCTCAAAATGACTTCTTTCAACTTTCTTTTCTGAATGAAGATGGCATGTTTTGTTTTGTAGAGGCTTTAGAAAAAATAATAATTCAAATATGCAAGGTCCTTGAAAATCAGTGTTAAGTATTTTGAGCTAATAATCTCATCCACCTTATGCAACATTATTTATAAACCAGTAAGGCTCTAAGTTAAGAATGCTCCTTTTATTACTGAAATGCTTCATGTGGCAAAATACCACTTATCCTTTTAGCTAAGACATTCTCCCTTCTTTGAATAAATGAAACCAAATCCATGTTTTAAAAAATTTATATTTGTTTAATTAATAAGCAGAGAAAATACAGCATAACGGTTTACATTTTTATCATAAAAACCAAATAACTGAGAATAATAGCTCACTATGTGTTACAGGAAGTTTAGTGAAAGTGACTGTTCATTTTTTACATACATACATTTCATTGGAATATGCATATTGTAGCTACTTTTTCAGCAAATAAGTAAATTTATTATATAACCACGCTTGATAACTCACCGCAAACTACACATTTTTTTGGCTCAAGTGTTACCAAACCAGAAATATTAGCTTTATGTTAAATTTTATATATTTTCAGTTATGTTTCACTCTATTCACGCTGTACCTCTATACGATCACTAAAATGGGTTGTACGCTTTGGAACTTCTGAAGACTGAAAGATTATGAGAAATTATATTGAATTGTGGTGGGAATAACTTTGTGGTAGTTGCTTTTAAAAGACATATTTGTAGCTTCTTTATTTTTTTTCCTGTTTATATTTTTGCTCATTTATTGCCAATAGGCAAGAAGCTACTTTTAATTGATATGAAACATCTGGTGTTGGCATAGATGAGTTTGAAGCAATCTCTAGACTTAAAGTGGGGTTCTAGTATATCTTAACTAAATTTTTAATGAATTTTTTACAGAATATCATTGATCACATTTGATTCTTTTCTGGAAGGCAAGGGAACCTTCAACAGCTGGGCAAGTCTGAGTGATTAATTTATTTTTGAAAGAGGCAAAAGAAGGGGTGGTGGGTTTTTTGGTTTACAGAAGCCATATTTATGATAGTTAAACGGAGGAAAATCGTAAATTTGCTAGAATAACATGGAATGGGTTAGATAAGTTATGAAAAGATACAAAAGAACATTTCTTTTACATCCTTGTATGTTTTTCTCATGCAGTGTAAAAAATCCCCAAAGGAAGCCAACTGAATAGTTTCCAAAAGCTATTTTTATTAGTAATATTTATCATTTTTGTAGCCAAGATAGATTATTTTCTCAAATGCAAAGTTTGACAGCGCAGCCAAACATTCAGCTGGGGTTTCATTTTCAAACCATTAGGCAAACATTTAGCAATGCTGTTAAGAAGCCATCTTTCTAAAATGGTTTCCTAAAATCTTTCTTGATAAGTAGACTTAAGAAGAAGTTGTTTCTGTGGTCAGCAATATTCTTAGGAATTGAATGTTCTAAGTGGTGAAGGAAGCATGGGCAGATAGGAGGGACTTTCTTGTCTCACTCTTCAGTGTCTGAGGCATCTCTAAGGTGAAGTAGCCTGCTTGCTTCCTTGTTGTCTACAACCCCATGTAGTCAAATGGATCATGTGCCTTGCCTTGTTGCCCTCTGTGTAAAACTTAGAGACCTTTTTCAGTAGAACTTTTTGTATCAATTGCAATTAATAAAATGCTAAATATTTTTTCACCTTTACTGGCTACAGTGCTCTATGGCTTCTCTTCTAAGAATGCTGTTTTCTGAAACAGCCCAATGTTTTCCAACTAAGCATTTCACGCTTGTGTTTTTATTTTCATTCATAGTTACATCATACAATGCATGATTCATTGCTAGGGATTGAAGATTTTTATAAACTTTAAAAATAGTTACAGAGCTGTTATCTTTTCTGGGTTTTATTCTACTTATCTATTTTTTCATCCCAATACAGTTGCTCAGGAAAAACTGCAGAATATTTTAAAAAAAAGTCTTATATCTGTTTAGAATTGCAAATAACTAGGAAAACTTTTCTATGAAACACATTTGAAAGGTTATTGGAGGGTATTAAACAACCACTGAGTGTGAGAGAGAAAGAAATCCCAAAGACTTGCCTCCCCTGGAATATTTTCTGTCCACCCAGAAAAAGGCCTTAGTTGCAACAGATGAGAATGTGATGCACACACAGGACAACTAAATTGCCAATCAGATGTCCTGGTTACGGCAAATAAAGTTAGGTTACTGTATTCATAATTGGTTAATTAGGATACAGAGAAAGGAAGGAGTGTTTCAGGTCTGCTAATGATACATGTAGATGTCAGTGAGCTAGAAAATCACAGAGAAGAGCAAATCATGTAACAGTGTAATCATGTAAACACTAAAACCTCAGATTTCACAAGTTAATCTTGTTTTGCATCAGTATGGTCATTACTGAAATAGCATCCATTTCTACACCACGGGAAGTGGTATTGAAGAGCTGTCACATAAATTGAAAGCCCAGGGATCATGTTTACAGAGACTTAAGGAAAGCATCTGATATAGTCTGCAAATGCCTACTCAGGGAAAAAATTGAGAAATTCCTGAATTCAGCTGGCATATGTAGACCTGATAATTTGTAAGTGATATGCTAAACCCAGAAAATACAGTTACGTTTCTTTTCTGGACTATAATTGAGAGCAAAGCAAATAGGCTTCCTTCAATGGAGATGACCGAAGGGGGGATGGGGAAATGGCCATTTGGAGAGTGTAACTTGTGCCCTGGGAACCTGTCTGTCTTGTCAGCTGTGATCACAACTCTGAGATCGCTGGCTGTCTCTGATGGGAACACTTTCAACAAAGACCCAGACAGCTTTGCTCAGTTGTGGCTGAAAAGAAGGTTTCTTGTTTGTTTGTTTGTTTGTTTTCTTTGTTCAGCTTTCTAGGTCATACCTTTGTCACCTTGAGACTGGCCTCTGATAATATCTTGTCTTGGAAGGCTTTTTACATTTATTAAAAATTATCATTTTTGCCATTGAATATTGACAGTGTCAGCTAATTTATTTTGCTGACAGTATATTAATTGGGTGAAATCACCCATTTAAATCTCAAACAGCCATACGTGGCTTGGGACTTGCCTGTCTGGCATCTCTGACTAGCTAGTCCTGCCCTTCTGCCTCATGTTTGAAAGCAGTGTAAATCCTGATTTCTAGCTCTCTCAAGGAGAATTGGAAACAATCCTTGATGTGAAATAAGGGAAACAGATGGTAAGCAAGCATGAGAGTTGTCTCTAGAGCTGAGGTTCCCTGTTCGGAATACACCTTCCTTGTGCTGGAGCAAACTGGAGTGGATTGCACGTTGCTGGTGGTACACTCAGTATTGGATAGAGTTCTTTTTGCTATAGACATGCTTGTGATTGCATGGTTGACTGTGTTCACACTACTAAATGAGTAAAATTTTGTTATTCATTTGTAATACAGGGAAAGATTGATATAGTAAATTTTGTAGGTCTCCGAATTTCCCCAAGGCCTTCCCTAATTTACTGCCTCTGATTTTAAAAAAGTCTTGAAGAGGTTAGGAACAAGAAGGAAGAAGGATGTCTTGGCTGACACATTCATTGCTTTGTTAAAAGAAGAAAGAGTGGGGGGAGGAAGCATTATAATCTTTGGAAAGTGTTGACTTACTGTGAAATGTTGTATCCTAGAAACAACGTGGAGTGTTTAAAAGTTTCATTAGTTAAGCATATTGTTGGTTTTCTCGTGGATGTGGCTTGGATTTCTGAGGTGAACAAACTGTCTAGGTCTATCTTCTGCTTTTCCTAGAATGTTTTATTTAGGATTCTGGAAAAGGAGCAGTTGTGTGATGCAGAACTCTAACCATGCAGCTCTGTTATAGGCCGTTCATTTGTGATAAACACTTAATGTGGCCACTGTTTTCTTCACTTCCCGTATTGGTCCTCTTCAATCCACCCAGATTTTTGTACAAAGGATACTCATTCCTGACACTCCAGTCATGTACCTTCCCCCCCACGCTTCCATCCCTCCTTCCCAATCCTTTTCTGTGGCTTCCTTTTATCTTCTGGTTCTCATCATCTCTATGAGGACCGCTATGATATTGTGAACCTTGACATTTATCTGTTATCCTGGCTTTTTTGATACATGCAACTGTGTCCTTTCTCACACGTGCTTCATGTTTTCTGCCTATCATTCCGTGTTGCACACAGGTCCAGTCAGCTGTAGTTGCTTAACAAAAATATACATGCTAATACAAAGCTAGAAAGAAAGTGCTTACATTACTGGAGTTATTTGCTAGAAAGCCTTCAAACAAGTTGCAGAAGACAGAGCACGTTACTGCAGAATTTGCTGAAATAACTAAACTTTTAAAAAATTTTAAGGACTGATGAAATTGTCAAATTTTGTATGGCACGTGACTAGTACTCCATAAAAGCAGGCACCTCTGCAACAAAAGGAGAGTAGTAATGAGGGAGAAATGTAGATAAACTTTGCCCTAATTATCTTTACATCTTTATCTAGTGTTTCAATGCTCTCTCCCTTTCCTTCCTGAATCAAACTTTTGAATTGTGTACATTAGTTCTGTTGTTTCATGTCTTTCCAGCAAGAAACATTCTGATAACAATTTTTTTGCTAATGATTTGTTAGCAAGATTAGACATCTGTTAAAAATGTTAAGAGGCCAGAGGCCAAACACATTATTTTCTTTGAAAACTGCCATGAATGTTTGCCAGTATATGTAAAAGCTTCTTGTTCAACCTTCTATCATTTTTAGAGCAACCTTCAATCATTTTAGAATATTTGATTTACTGTTACAATTCAGGGTTATAATCCTTTGCAGAGTAATATATGGAGGGCAAGCTTGCAGAGCTCAAAGTTAGGAAAACAATCTTTTTGCTGGTAAACTGAGAAAATTTATTTTTAAAGACAAACATGCAATCTTACCATCCCATTCAGACGAGTCTTATTTTACATGAAATCCTAAGGCATCGAAGCTGGATAGAGCTGGGCTAAATTTGTTCTGTTGTTTTAATTTTTGTGGTTAAGGGTCAAATAATGTTTGAGTTTTGGATATCTGTATGTTGCTATTTTTCTTTTTCTATGGGACAGTTGAAAAAGGGTGAGAACTGGTCAAAGTATAGGTACTTCATTGAAAAGGCTCTATAATGGGTGACACTTTTAAGGTGAGCTGAGAAATTCCTGAAAGATACAGTTTAGATTTGATTAGTGGATTCATAAATTCATGCTAAATAAAATCAGTATCTTTGACCATAGATAAATTACAAAACTCCTGAAACATTGTGATTTACTCTCTCTCTCTCTTTATATATGTTTGCATTTTTTACTAGTAACTGTAAAAGAAAAGGCATTGGTTGTACCCTAAATCTTTTTCTTTATTTTAATTTGTATTCAAAGCAAAACATAAGGAAGGAATTTCAGATTGATTGAGTATGAAAGAAAAAGAAAACCCACCCTTGCACTAAGTTGGGCAGCAAAATTAAAAAACTGTTATTTTAATACACATATGTCAGTGTGACATTGCCAAGGAGGAATGGGAGTGTTACGTAGACAAGTGTCGTGGAGCCCAAATGAAGTTTTTCCAATTTATTTAAAATAGATAAATAGCATATTGTAATCTTTCTGTCATTTTTTAAGGTGTGATTATTAACCATTTATGATGTTTTTGCAAGTGTCCATGGTATTTCTTAAACAGAAAATACGTCATTTTAATTGTTTGTTAGTGTTTAACAAATATTACAGAAAATTTATTTCCTGATAGCCGATTCACAGTTTATCCTTTATATGTTACTACATACTTGGAAAATTTTATGTAATTGGATGCATAAAATATGTTTCTTAGTATTTATAAACACCCCTACCAAAGACATACAGTTGTAAACTGCAATCTGTTCATAGAGTTTCTCCAGGATATGCACAATTTGCTAGAAGTGACAGTAATTTCAAAACAAGTACTATGGCTAAATGTGGCCTTTTATATTCTATCTGCAAATGCTGTAAGAAGCATTTACGTGGTGTTTGGAAGTCCTCCTTTGTTTGTTGAAGAGTAATTTGTGGAGGGAATGACATAAGTGACTCCTCTTAGAACACCAAAGTAAGCTTGCAATCGTTATTAATGTCATCACACAAAGATTCTCTAGCGTTTGGACCAAACTTAGAATAAATATTTGAAAGGGTAAATAACATTAGTTACTTTACTAGCTTGGGTGTCTTGCATACAAAGCAGCCCATAAAAAGAGCCTTAGTAAGGTGCATAGTCAAAAATTAGAAGATACAGTAACTGAGTATTCCTGTGCAAGCTTAATTCAGTCTGTGTGTTTGCATTTTGTGATCACATCCTCCTTTTTTGTTCTGTAGAACTGTCTCTCCCTTAATGTATAGATTGGATAATAATCACTAAGCAGCTGCTGTCTTGTCCTCTTACTGTTAAGGGTCTAGATCTAACTTACTGCATGCTGTTCCCTCCTCTGAAAATATATGCTTCTGTACATATTTTTCTGTTTTGCTCATCACTGTGGTAAATAAAGGAATTTAAGGTCACTGATTTGGTCTCTTCCCCTCTGTTTGAGGAAGGGAATGTTTTAATTCTCGTCTTTCAGATGGGAAGCTGAGATACAGTTGCACAAGCAACCTTTAATTCTTGAATGCATTGTTTTACAGCTATATGAATTAGCTTTATGTTAGGAAAAGTGGGCAAATGAGAAATGTCATTTCCTAGGTGTTAAAAAAGGAGCCAACCTGTCTCAAAATCTTTAATCTCTGTTTCTGTCTTTTCCCTTTTCTTCCATTTTCCCTTCATGTGCAGAAAAGACATCTTGGTATCTTAGCTGAGACCATTGTTTTTGGTTGGGAAGTAGGAAATCTTGATGTTACAAAAGTGTTAAATGTAATTGAGGTTCCTCCCTTTTTAATAGAATTTTTAGGGTGGTTACTAAATAGTGACTTAATAAGAATTCAGCTCTATACAAGAACAAAATGTTAAATTTAAAGTCATTTCTGCCGTTCTCTAGGATTATCAGCAAAATAGAAATAATTAAAAATAAACATACGTCATTCCCAAACTTGATGGAACACAAAGCGCAGAATATTTTAGCTTTGCTTTGGTATATAAGCCATTAATTTTGGCAGGGATTAAATTTAGCAAAAGTATATTCTTCCAATCTTTCTTCAAGACCTTCCAAAATTATGTATTTTGGTATATTTTTTTAACTATAAGCCTGATTAGGGGACTGTTGAGGACTGTCTTAAAATTTATTTTTATCCTAACCAGGCATAACTACCTTTATTCAGTGCTAGTGGGATTTTTCCAAGAGCACTGATGCTGTGTAAATGTGGGCTGTATAATTAAACCTATGAAAAAGTCAAATTTTGCATTCAAGCTCTTATTATGAAAGCCTGTTCTGAAACACACATGACGTTTTTAAAAGGCTGCAGAAATATTTAGCTTCTGTAGCTGCTAAAAATGCAAGATTTTCTGTTTAAGTTTAGGAATAGCAGCAGAGTACACAAAATGCTATAAAGAAATGTTTGTCCTGTCTTGAAATAATCAGATTTTCTAATGTTTTACTTGTTTGACAAACAGGTACACACAAAGTTCCATTGCAGGCAAGCCCATGCTCCAGGCACCGACACGTCGTGCTTGACATTTTCCTATGATGGTACTGTCCTTGCCAGCCGTGGAGGTAGGTGTTTGAAAGAACCCTGCGATGTGTTGAATGTAAGACAATTTTAACTTTACTAAGTGAAATGGTTTGGTAAACACACCATTTAAAGTGAATGACAGCTTTTATGATGGAGATAAGATAGTGAAATCAGAAACCGGTGATTTAAACCTGAAATTTCACAATTTACATCTTTTATTTTGATACACCATACAATACTGTGTTCCTGAAAGTGCATTTTATGGCAGTTAAGGAATATTTTAAGAGAACTTTTCTGTTTATATTACACAGTTCCTGATCTGTCATCTTGGCTAGCATTAATAATACACCAAAAAGAAATTACTAGCTTAATTAAAAATAAAATGAGACCAGTTTCATTACTTACTTCTTTCCAGGAAGATTACTGACTCTTAATAACAGTATCCCTGTTCTGGCATTACTAACTCCTCAAGCAACTTTCTTATGCAATGTCCTTTTCTGTTCTAATTGGAATTTTTATCTAGTCTATATTACAAACATCAAGAGGTCATGTCTGGAAGTGAGTGGCCAAGACATGCTTGAATGGCAAAAAAAGTTTTTTAAACTTCAGATAAAACTTTCATAAAAAAATCTTAGATACAGAACAAGGCTTGAGAAGAGAAAGATACATTTGAAGACTCATTCACGCCAGTATTAGATGTATTGGATAGAATGGTGTCTGCCCAAGACAGCTTTTCATACAGAGATTTGTCTACCCAGTATTTTGCAGACAGGTGCAGGCATATAATCCGAGCTGTCTGGATGGAAACCAGCTGTAACCAGAAGCTATGTGTATGCATTAGCACGGCCCCAAGGCCAAATAAACAGGCCTAGGGAGAGGCAGTATATGTTCACATCGGCTAACATTGTGCCTAACATATGTACGGGACATCTGGCCAGTTTGCTACGAAGACAGAAGGAGATTACATACACAAAATACCAGGATAGAGGTTTTCATAGATGTCAAAAGCTCTGAAGCAGGGGCTGTAGCTTGCAGTTGCTTTGTGTCCTCCACCTGTAGAGTGGCATTGGTGGCTTTTACAGCAATACACAGTTCCTTTTGGGTGCTACCTCTCTGACTTCTTTGCATGCTTTGCCACATTTCTAAGAATCCGAACATTATGTTCCCCAGATCACATGTTTTAGAGTAAGATGATGGTGGTCTTGTCCTTGACAGCCTACTAGGGCACGCTAATGGCACTTGGGTTGTTTCTTATAGTGCTGTTCAGGCTCCTGGATCCGGAGTTCTGTACCCATCATGAATGGGTCCTAAGTGGTTGAGCAAAACTCTTAACCTTGCTCTTCCTTACTGAAGCCAACAGTAACTATGTGAGAACCTTCTCCTCCTTGGAGAGTAGGCAAACCATCTGTCCTTCTGTTGTGGGCTAAATGAAATGCTGCACCTGTCTGCCAGTGGAGTTGCCCCCAAAAAATCATGCAGACGTACTTCTTAAGATTTAAAGAGAAACCTCAGAGTGCTTTTAAATATTGACAGCAAACAACATTAATACATGTATGAGGAATATTCAGTAGGGCTGTCTTGAAACATCCACATATATAAATTCTCTTATGTTTCACATTTATGAATGTAGATCACATAAATGACCTCTGCTTGTTTTTATTGCATGTGGCAATTTTGGTTGCCTGCGCTTCCTCATCTGTCTCCAGATTTTGTGTCATGTTAAACAGACTTTCACTTACTTGTATTTTATCTACCACACTGCTCTAAGCTATATAAATTGTTGATTGATTGTTTTCAGAGTGTAAGACTGTATGGAAATTTGGCCCTTCAGTGTGGATAAAAGTGCTACCTTTGTCTGGTGTATTAAAAAAAAAAAAGCTCTGTGTGCTCTATGCTAAAGAATAAGGATTCATACCTTATTTTGACTTGTTTGGTTAGTGCTTTAATATGAGTATTGCTTTGAATCTGTGCCAATAAAAGCAGATGTGGATCCAGCATTCGTAGATTAACACACCTGCCAAGTGCTGAGGATCAAAGGGAGAATAGTTGTTTGGCGAATGGGGACTTTCACTGAAAGCCTGATTGACTCTCCTGCATCTCATGTAGATTCTGTGTTGGATATGAGGGAGATGGGGCAGGGCTCAGCTGCATGCACAAGGGAAAATGAAAAGCTAAAGAGCTACTTATGAGAATTCCCAGGCTTACTCTTTTTGGATATTAGGTAGGCAACTTGACAGAAACTTGTATTTTTGCACTCTTGTAACCATGAAAGTAATTTTTTCTACGTGCAGTGAACACAGTATTTGGGGAATGATTTCTTTGTTTAGCAATGAAGAGGTAAGCGTTAGGACTGGACTTGGGGTCCTATTATAAAAATTAAAAAAAAACCACCACAGGCAACAATTTTTTGACTTCTGGTATGTACAGAATTTATGGAGTTAGTTTTTGTCATAATATGAAGCAGTGACTTCATTGATTCCATGAATCTCATGATAGCTGATAGTTTCATGGATCGTTTATTTTCTGTGGTATGAACAATGTGCAGATTCAGTGCCATCTTAATCAGTAAATTTAGATCGGAAAAAATATTCCCCATAGTTGAACCCAAGAAAGAATATTCACATCTAAGCCTGTCAGCTTATGAAGATCCATGATTTCTTTTGAGCTTAAAAAATTGTTTTTTGTGTGTTTCCTATTGATGTTTTGGTTTTGAGTTTGGTGGGTGGGTTTTTTTTTTTTTGTTTTAGCTGTATTTCCCTTTTCACAATGTTTTTGAGGAAAAATAAAACATTTAATTTTGAATTTGGTTAAAAAAGTAAGAAAGTTTCCTTTTTACTTAAGGATTATGAAGCAGCATATATAGCGACTTTCTATTTTGGACAGAGTAATAATATATTACTCTTTAAGGTAAATACAGATACTAGGATTTTAAAAATAAAGTTTTACATCAAGTAATATTTCTCAGGAGGTGAATGCTGATGTTCTTTTCAAACAATGCCAAAAATGCATTCATTAGCTTTAATAAGCATAGTCAACTGTTTGTAACACTTGGAGCTGAAAAGGCTTTCTCAAAATCTTCCAGTATCTTTCACTTCCATATATTTAGACAGAGCAATGCACTTACTTGTTTGGCCAGGCTGGTATGGATGCAGGTGATGGTGAGAGCTGTTCAAGTGTAAGTGCGGAATCACGGAGCCACAGAATGATATGGGATTAGAAGGGACCTCTGGAGATCATCTAGCCCAACCCCACTGCCAGAGCAGGTCCACCTAGAGCAAGTTGCACAGGAACGTGTCCAGGCAGGTTTTGAATGTCTCCAGAGACAGAGACTCCACCACCTCTCTGGGCACCCTCTTCCAGTGCTCCGCCACCCTCAAAGTAAAGCTTCTCCTCATGTTTAGATGGGAACTTTCTATGTTCAAGTTTGTGCCTGTTACCTCTTGTAACCACCCACCCTTTCAGTATTTATAAGCATTGAGCAGATCTCCCCTCAGCCTTCTCTTCTCCAGACTAGAAAGACCCAAGTTCCTCAGCCTTTCCTCGTAAGAGAGTTGTTCTAGTCCCCTAATCATCTTTGTAGCCCTTTGCTGTACCCTCTCCAGCAGTTCCCCGTCCTTGAACTGGGGAGCCCAGAACTGGACACAGTACTTCAGATCTGGCCTCACCATGGCAGAATGGAGGGGAAGGATAACCTCTCTCAACCTGCTGGCCACATTCTTCTTGATGCACCCCAGGTGCATTCTTCTTGATGCACCCCACAAGGGCACATTGCTGGCTCATGGTCATCCTATTGTCCACCAGGATGGTGGACATTTTCCTCATTTCCATCATTTTCCTCAGAGCTGCTTTCCAGCAGGTCAGCCTCCAACCTATACTGGTGAATGGGGTTATCCCTCCCTAGGTGCAGGACCCTACACTTGTCTTTGTGGAACTTCATGAGGTTCCTCTCTGCCTACCTCTCCAACCTGTCCAGGTCTTGCTATATTGGCGTCACAGCCTTCTGGTGTTTCAGCCACCCCTCCCAGTTTTGTATCATCAGCAAACTTGCTGAGGGTACATTCCATCCCTTCATCCAGGTCATTGATGAATATATTGAAGAGGACTGGACCCAGTACTGATCCCTGGGGAACACCACTTGTTACAGACATCCAACTAGACTCTGAGCCACTAATAATGACCCTCTGAGCTCTGTCTTTCAGACAGTTTTCAATCCACCTCGCTGTCCATTCATCTAACCCACATTTCCTAAGCTGAGGATGCTATGGGAGTTGCTTTCAAAAGCCTTGCTGAAGTCAAGGTGGACAAGATCCACTGCCCTCACCTCATCTATCCATCCTGTCATGTCATCGTAGAAGGCTATAAGGTTAGTCAGACGTGATTTCCTCTTGGTGAATCCATGCTGACTACTTCTGATAGCTTTCTTTTCCTCCATATGCTTTGAGATGACACCCAGAATGAGCCATTCCATCATCTTTCCAGGGATGGAGGTGAGGCTGACCAGCCTGTAGTTTCCCAGGTCTTCCTTCTTGCCCTTTTTGAAGACTGGAGTGACACTGGCTTTTCTCCAGTCCTCATGGACCTTGCCTGTTCTCCAGGAGCTTTCAAAGAGGATGGAGAGTGGCCCAGCAATGACTTCAATCGCTCTCCCAACTTGTGACTTCCCTCCCAAGGCCTTTGGCATGGAGTGAGCCTGGTCCTGACCTTTAGTGCCTCCAAAGGTGGTTCTTTAGCTGTTGTAGCTCCTCTTGCAGAATCAGAGCAGAATGCAAAGGCATATTCTTTGTTCTGTAAAGTGCCTCTCCTCAGATATATATGAGCCTTCACAGAAAAGCTCAGAGTTTGTTAACATAACATATTCTAGTGCTATCTCCCTCTTTAAAATAGGAGCTTCTTAAAAGGTATTGCTGACTTCAGCAACAGTTTCTGGAAGCACTTTTGCTTCTTTTGGGCCCATTTGCATCCATGTACTTGTCTTCCTGGTCGGTGTCTTTTGGAGAGAAAAAAAATAATCAGATAAAATCTTTATAGTATCAGTGCATTGGCCTTACTCTGTTTAAAAGCTGTTTGGAAAATGCCTGTCCTGGCTCACTGAAGACTGTTTTCTAGGACCTAATGTTTACTTCTTGGTAAGTCCAGGGCTCAATACCATTAGCATAATGGTATCTGACCTGATCATATCCGACCAGAGCCTGTTTATTGGTATACTGTGTATTAAAATGGCAAAGAATGGAGTTTGAAATGCTACTAAAAATGCTATAAAATCTTCAAATAATCCTGCCAGGCTTTGGAGAAGTCTGCCGTCAAGAGAAGTAGTGAATGATCTGAGTGGACTGTTTTGAATGCTTCATACTAAACTGCACAACTTCTGTTTCTATGTTTTTGATTAAGGGTAACTGGTTTTGTCCATGTATGAAATAATTAAAAGTAGATGAGTACTGCTACCGCTCTCATAAAGAAGCCCCTTAAGCACTAATACAAGGATGCTAGCAGAAGAAATTGTTGGTGGTGTGGAAAGTTACCAAGTCTGTTTTCTTAGTGAGAGTGATTTCAACTCCAAATGCAGATTAGATTTAGGAACCAATATCATATTTGCAACACAGAGAATTTTGATTAGAACAAGTGAATTTGGACAAATTCTTAATGATGGTAAGAGTTTCACATCATTGGCCAAGTCATTCTGCTAGCATTTCTCCCTTTCTAAATACTTATTCATCTGTTTCTGCACAGTGTAAAACGGTGTTGATTTGAAATCAACAGAACTCTTGAGTCCTTCTGGAGTCTTCTAATTTTTTTAAACCAGCAGATTACATTTTCTTCTTAACAGAAGAGCTATAGCTAAATGTCTGACTGCATCTCTCTTGCTAAAGCCTGGCAGCACTACAGCTTGAAGATCATGTCAAGGCTCATTCCACTGGGAACAGAACAGCCTTGGCTGCTAGCCTTAGATCCGTTCCTATCCAGGAGATTTGCAGAGTGGCCAATTGGTATCCTTTGCATGCAGTTATAAAGTACTTGTGCTTTAGATATAACATGTCACAGATAAGTAGGTTTTTTTGTTGGGGGTAGGAGGGAAAAGAGAAGATTCATATTACAAGACCAAATGCTTTGAAGTGCTGGGGATGGAGTCTACTGAGAAACAATAAGAAAACAGATATTCCCAAAATAGGGACTCAACATTTTTCTTTCTTGTCATTCTTTTTAGCTTCCCAATGAACAGAATTATACTCTGCTCTAGACATCATTTATTTAAGTTGTCCACTTCTTAAAAATATTTTGTAGTAAGGAGTTATCCTAGTCTTTAATATAAACATACATGATGTACGAGGCCACACATTACTGCTTTCCCTCTAAAGGGTACTGCTGGCCTTGATTTCTTTTGTTACGGCATGTTACTTTTTTCTTTTTTTTTTTAACATTTTATTTTCAAGGCCTCATTTAAGCTTTTGATCTCAAAGTCTGTGAATCCACAAAATACTTTTAGCCAACAGTATTACTTCCCTGCAAGGATTGTGCTTTGGAAGGAAGCAGGTCTGTGGATTACCGGTCACTTGCCTCCTTTTCCTCCTAGGATGGGAATTTTTTTACTTTTCATCTAAAATTAACCTCTGGATATTTTGAAAGAGAATTGTTGTTTGAAAGTCCCTCTTTTCACCCTTGAAGGCGCTGATGTTCAATCCAAGATGTCTCAGTGCCTAAGTGAGGTGCTTCAAAGCTCAAATTCTGTAGCTCCTCTCATGCTGGAAATATGTGTCCCAGAGGGATGATCAGCAGAGATTTAGATAACTAATCTGTTTTTTTTTTTTTTCCCCTGTTCTCACTTTGTTAATATGTCATAACTTTTCGAAAGGAATAAACAGCCTGACTTTTACAGGCCTACAGTCACACCGTGTTTATCAAATACAGACAAGAATTGCTATAAATGTCTTGCTGTAACCTCGATTTTGGCTTTTATGGCCAAAGGTGGTGTAGAGGGGTGTGCAAAGGTTTTGTTATAGTAAGTGCAGGTTCACTTACTTCCCTTCTGTCCCTTCCCAAGGATTTCTGACTGATTCCAGGGCCTGTTTTCCATACTGAGATTGTGGTTTGTTGTTTGCCTACTAAAGAAGGGGGAAGACTTCATGTGCCTTCCATTCTTCTTGATCATTTTTTCAGAGCAAGTAGAAGCCAGACACATAAAACTTTCTTAGTTTTTGATCTAGACCACTGATAGTAACATTTTAATTTCTTTTGAAATCTTAAAACTTTAAATTTACTCCCAGTAGCAAAGCACCAACACTCACAAATGCAGAATAAATCAGTGTTTGGGGAATGTGATTTCACTGTGAATAATGGTTCTTGGTAGGAGGGATTGCCATGATGTAGTTGAGCCTCTAAGGAGAAGTGTCTGTTCTACTGGTGTGCAGCAGGTGGAACTTCTCATCCTTGCTCTTTCATAGTCATCTGGGGACAAAAAACTTCCAAATCATCCCAGTTTCAAGTGCTTCTACGGTATCATTCTCTTCTTTTTGTGTGTGAATTAGAGGATGACATTTTCTACAGGTCTAAATTCTTGACTTAAATTCTTTATTGCTAACCTTTGTCCCTTTTGTTTCATAGGAGATGATACTTTAAAGCTATGGGATATCAGACAATTTAAAAAGCCTCTTAATTCAGTGGAAAGACTGCCCAGCTTCTTTCCAATGTAAGTACTCTAATTTATTGCAGCTAGTAGAAATAGCAGTAGTTGTGCTGAACAGGAGGGAGTTCACCTCCTCAGGTCTCACTAGGTTCATAACTGTGCAGAAAGGACTGCACAGGGAGGACTGTGCAATGAGGATTCTTTGCTATTCTAGGGCTTCACGTTGCTTTAAAAGATCTTGTATTTTTTGTGATAATTCATAGATAGCTTTGCTTGTTTTATGCCATTTTTCAGTCTCATATGTCTTCTGTCTAATTAGATTAGCAATTTTTCAGGAGGAGGCCAGTCCATTGCCTTATGTTTGTGTAATGAGATATATAAGTAATCCTCATTCTTATTTGGTCTATGATTAGTAAAAAACGAGCTGGATTGAAAAGTAGACATAACATGAAGGTGCATGGTATGAATTCAGGTTATGATGTTACAAGTGCTGATGTCTGTGTTCTTTAAGACTAAAATACTATACTGTACTGCATAGTGCTAAGTATTACATTTAATATTTTTACTGGTATTACCTGCATTTCTACAGCTGTAGTGCAGCCAAATCCATCTCTAAAGGACAGTTTATACTTTTGAAATAAGATCTAAGAAAGGCAGGTCATGGACAACTGAACCTTGACTGCAGTTTGTAGCATAGAGGAAAAGCAAACATACAAACATTTTTGGCCACTGTATAAACACACTGCCTTGCATTGTTGAAGACTGTATTATCAGCAAAAACAGATTTCATGATTGATTTATTTTTTTTACTTAATGATGATAACCAGATTTGAAAATAGTTTTTGTTTGTTTGTTTATTTCTCATGTTGAAAAGCTTACAAGACTTTTGAGTGGAGGATAATTTTGTTGGCAGGAGAATTTTTATTGGATCTGCCAGTTTTGTACTTTCTGTGCACAGCTGAAACTGTACATGTGACCTGTGTCTGATAAATATAATTATAGGTGACAGCTGACAAAAGATTTTTTTAAAGCTTTGTGTTGAAAGAATTAACAAATAGAAAGTTTAATTTTTCAGGAGTGTAATTTATATGTAAGTCCCCTATACATTAATTATTGATTTGCCTGGTATGATGATTTGTTTTCTTCAACAGGACAGATTGTTGTTTCAGCCCAGATGATAAAATACTTGTCACAGGAACCTCTGTTAAGAAAGGTGGTGGCAGTGGGAAGCTTTTTTTCTTTTATCGTGAGACATTCCAGAAGTTGTATGAGATAGAAGTTACAGATGCGGTATGTATTTTAGTTTTCTTTTGTCAGCTATTCAAAATATGAATGAAATCATATTCATATGTTTTTTCTCCCATATGCGGGTAATGACCCACTATAACTACTGCAATTTCTCTACTTCATATTTAAGAGATAAAGGTGGAGTGGCCTTGATAGGTGCTATTCTTTCAATTAAAAAAAAAAATAAAAAAATCTTGGGACAAAGTATTTAAGCACTAGGGGATCCCGGCTTTGGTGTTACCATTGTGTTTCTCAAGGATTTCTGTGACTCCTCCTAGATCTGTGAAATGAGGCATGAATCCTAAAATTCTTACATGTTTATGCTGTTTACTGCACTCCGTGGTGAAATGCCATTTTGTGACAAAACTCCTCTTTGTCCCTGACACTAGGCTTGTGCTTACACTAGAATGTATTTCAATGGACTCTAGCTTGTGTAAATGCAACAGTTTTGTGGCAAAAGGAAGCCATCATTAGGAATCCCTCCATCAAAAATACCATTCTCACCAGTAATATGAAAACCTAAAATTGTGAATCTGTGATAATATTGTAGTTGACAAAAGGTCCTTTCACTCTTGTGGTGTGCACAAGTAAGCTAATATATTAAGACAAATCGGGTTGGGAGAAATTCAAACTGAATTGCCATTGCTTTAGTATCTCTATAAGTTTCTCTCAAAAAGGAGAGGTAGATTTCTGTTGTCTGGCCATACGTTGGTATGCTTAGGTCCCATTAGTTTTTGCAGTCTACCAGATAGCAATTTTGTCGCTTTTTGTTTCAGGATATTGTTTTATCTTTCTGCACTTTATTTAACCCAACACAGCTGTCTTTACTTGCACAGAGAACCAAAACCCATTGTGCTGGAGATAATTTATACGGAATTTATGTTTGTATTTACTTTTCTTTTCAAATCCCATTTTCTCTTCTAATTCATCCCAAAGCAAAATCTGCTTAGATGAACGTTATATCCATCATTTTTGTGGCAGCAGTTATGCAAATAAAAAATGCAGAATCCATGTCGAACCAGAAAGCCTGTGTTTTTCTGGAGGGGGAAAAAAACCCCTGTTTTTATTTTAAACATATATTCTAAATACAGTTTTTATATGACATTGGAAGTTTTAATTAGTACTAAAGAACTTCTCCAAAGATTAGATTTTAAATTTTTCTCTTATGGAACATATCAAACCTCAACTCAGGAGGATTTTGGTTTTCTGATGCAAGTATTTTAACCAACTATTTATAACCTTTTTCTGAGACAAAACGTGAATGCCTCAGTATCCCCTCTGAAACTTCATGACAGAGGAAAGAAAAACAACTAAATAAGATGAAGTGCAAGAAGTACATTGTTGCAGGAGCTCTTCTGTCCTTGGGCACAGGAAACAAAATAGCTTAGCAATTGCATTCAGATGAATTTGGACTCCTTAGAGCTAAGTGTCTGGATATGGCCATGATGGCATCTCCGTGTAGTGGTGGTGAAGCTGGTGACAGCATACAGAAACTTCACTTGAGCTTTAAGACTGAAAGAATGAGACGCTTGTCAATGGTGGATCCTTTTCCTCTGAAAGAAATGAAATAGTGGGAATTACTGCTCACCAAGCTACCTGTTTTATGTTCAAAGGAAATATTTTCGTTTGCTAACTTTGTCTCCCATAAAAATGGTTCTTTGATTCTCTGAAATAGAGGGTATGTTTACCTCCTGGGATACATAATGCTACAGGAGAGTCCAGAAAAGATTGATATGCTATCAGTTTCTCTCAAAATCAAGGGATAAATTTCTATTCTTCTGCTTCAAAATGCAAAAGAGAGATGGAGCTGAGAACCAACAGTAGGAAATTGTTGGAAAAACAAAAGTAGGGGTCAGTAAGCAACTTCACTGGGGCCACTAACGTAGTAAAATTTTAAGTATATGTACAAATCTCAGCAGGTTCATAATTTCATACTATAAATTTATATAGGTGTTGATATTTATATGGTACTTTTTAAGACTGTAGTAAATTACTTTTGTCTATAGAGTTTTAGTGCTGCTGTTTTTCTTCATTTGTAGTTATAAAATTTAAGACTGTCATTCTCCTGCTTTGAATATAATGGATCAAATGAAAATAGTGGAATAGTAGGTGAAGAATTGAGACTTTTAAATGTTGATCTTACGATATTATTTTCAGAGAGTCTGCACTAATAATATGCCTACAATCAGTCTGTCTAGCTTCCAACTTCAGCACTACGCATCTAAGCTAAGCATATCAACCTGAATCTAAAAGAAAAATTACTCAAAGTGGTGTTACAAAATTAAAGCAGTATATTTTGTCAAGATCTTTTTATTTCTTTCAGCTTTTTCATTAGTGTTCTTTTCTTGTTCTTCTCACATTACAGTGTTTGATGAAATATAAACACAAAAAGACATACTAAAAAGAATTTTCAAGAAGCTGGCTTTTGTATTTTATGAGCAATACATGCTGTTTGTTGGAAAAATATAAATTGGCAGACTTGGTCTATAAATTGGTAGATTAGTATCTTGTGTGTAGTTTATCATAGCATTTTTTCAGCAGTGCAGTAATGACTTGCTTTCTATAGACTGCTTTCTTAGTTTCCATTTTCTTTTTATACTCTCTCCAAAATGCAGATAGCAGTTAGTGTAATCAAAGGTAAACACATAATGTTGTCTAAGACTTCAGTTTGTCTTCTGTAACTAAATAACCTACTTTACCTTTTTTATGTTATCTAGTGCTTAAGTATGTAATTTCAATGTTTCTGTTTTTGATTTTTTGGGCATTACATAGATGAAGCTACACTATGCCAATATGTGTAATAAAAGCACAAATGCACCAACATCTATCTCTGCAAAGAGCTTTATTTGCTCTCATTCCTTATGAAAATAATTTCAGTGATTTCAATTGGATTTAGTCCAAATTGCTAAAGAAAGAGGGCATCATCAGTCATTTATTTCAACTATAAAATGAAAATAATAAGACTTTTTGAGGGTAAATGTATACCAGTTTAGTGGTAGAACATATATAATCAGAATAACAGAAAATCTACTGAGAAAACAAACTGTTAATGTGTTACTTTTTTGATTTCACAGGGATCTTTTAAAGGAAATGCTGCTAAGCTTAGAAAATTGAAAAACACTAAAGAGCAGTAAACATTATCTTAAACCTCCTTGGTAAATAGCCAGTGCAATTGGCCTGTGAATGAACCTAGGGGGTAATGGGAAAATATTTAATGGGAATGTTTGACCAAAGC
Source organism: Tringa tobata (assembly GCA_033628505.1). Taxonomy (NCBI): domain Eukaryota; kingdom Metazoa; phylum Chordata; class Aves; order Charadriiformes; family Scolopacidae; genus Tringa; species Tringa tobata. The sequence continues at coordinate 2,462,745 of JAHREE010000378.1, forward strand.
TGTGTCTGGCATTCCTTTCCATCATACCACACAAACCTTTTTTCACCTTTTCTTTCAAGTTTTCATGGGAAAACCTATTACTGTTTCAGAGCTGCTGGAGTGAAACCTTGTGGTTTTACTAATGGACTAACAGTCTGATTAGTTTCTGTTGTTGTGGCTGGGTATAGAATATTAATTGGCTTTTCATTTCATGTGCTAGGTTTTTTATTTTGTGTGGTGGTTTGTTTTTTATTTACCCCCAGTAGCAATCCATGTCTAAACTAGTGACAGTATCGTGTTCACTGCTGAATGCCATCCCACCATGTAGGCATTGGGACTTCTGTGGAACTCAAGCTTCTTGGTTTAATAGCAATACTTTTTGAAGAAAAACTAAATAAATGTCAGAAGTGGCACAGACCATGGGCTCCATCTCTGGCCAGTAGCAGTGTGCCGGCAGGAGGAGGTGTGATCAGGGAAAATATGCAATGGTGTTTCTCTGAGTATCCTGTTCTGCCTTAACTTAGAGATACCTTCATGCAGACGGAATTTTACAATTAATAGCACTGAGTGGATTTTTTTAATTTTTTTTTTCCCCATGAGTTTATCAAAGAGTGAAATTACCCGTGTGCAGGTTACTGGCAGGGTCATTTACTTACTGCAGATTAGATGAAAACTCGGGGGTGAGAGCTCCTGCCTCTCTTGCTGTGGTCGGGAAGCTGATGCTCTGCATGCAGTACTTGGGCCATGCTCTGGCCCAGTGTGTACGGGTGAGACTGGACATTATGAGGGTTTTTTACTGTAACCATAGTTACGTGTGCTGAACTGTAGAGAATTCATCTCTTTCTAACAAGAACCAAACTTCAAAAAATCCTGTTATGCACGTGCAACTTTTTCATAGTTTTTCTGTTTCTCTTCCTTCCATCTTGACAGTATTATCTGTGAACCGTTCTTTTGCTCTCACCTCAAATATCCACAAGAAAATGTTTGTATTAACCTTTCTCAATTTGAGCATTTGAAGCATATTTTATGTGAAAGATTTATAATTGCGTGCAGAACATTTCTTCACTCCATTTAGATGGATGAGGAGGCTAAAACAAATGTCAGGAAATGTAACTGCTGGAAGAGGGGTACAAAGTGTGTGCACAGAACCTCAGAGGCCATTTCTTGTTCTTCAGGTAGTATGACAGGAAGATCCGTAGCTGCTTTGGGATGAGATCTCATCTTTTGGGATGTCTGTAACTGAAACTCTCTTTCTGGAATAGAAGGAAGATTTCATTGTCAGATGCAAATCAGGGAGGGTTTATTCAAAATCCTTGGTTTGGTTATGCAAGTATGAGATCTTCGTGGGAACCAGTTATAAATACTTAGTGTATGGGAAATGGAGTTGGGTACACAACATTTCCCCCAATGTCAGTTTAATTTAAAATAGCTGTGGATAGCCACTTGAATCACTCTCACATGCCTATCATTCACTTGGCTAGTTCAAACAGATCACCCAGTAGTTATCCTTATTACAGACAAGATTGATTTTGGCAGCAGTAAAGCAGTCTTTTTCCCCATATGGAAAGGAGAAGTAGTACACCCCGCTACTGTCAAGCAAGAGTGGGCACTGAAAAAGAAAAGTTGCACAATTGCAGAAATTGCTAATTTTAAATGAAAATGTAAGTAATGATTTAATTTAATATGAGCCAAGATGATGAGATTGTGTACATTATAAAATGAGATGTACAAGTTTTTAAAATACCTTGCAGGTTTTTGTACATAAGCAACAATCCAAAGCCATAGATTTGTGGTTGTTTTGGGAAACCTGGTTCTGTTAGGAGGATTCTTCAGTATTTCCTTAGTTTCTCAAATGTAGGCAAAAGTTAAATTATTAAATACTTCTGAAAATACCTCTAAGGGATGTTTCAGGAAGGTCTTCTGAGACAAGCTATAAATAAAGCTTCTTTTTAGATTAAAGAGTGAAAAGGAAAGAAGGAATACGGAATATGAAACTTCCAGCATCCTTTATGCACAATTGATACAGGATTGCAGTATTTCTTTCCTTGACCTCAAACGATATCATTTACTATTTATAAGGTGCAGTAATACAGTAAAGGGCTTTTCCACTGTGGCCCATTTCACTAAGATTTAAAGCTTTTGAATTTAAGAAAAATAAACTCTTTAAACTTCTGGAAGAAGCTACTTCAGGGTTTTTTTTTTAAGCCATTTATTTTATTTGAAAGGAAAATCCACATTTTCCACAATAAGGAAGTAAATACAATATCTAAGGTCCCGTAAATTTTTGTGCTGATTAAAGTTTAAAAAAAAAATTGTATAAAAGGTGAATCACCGGAATCTGTTATCTTTTATAGTGAGGTTAGTTGTAATTTTTAATTCTCTGCTTTCATATATGTAAAGACAATGTGGCCCTTTCCTTCATATATCCTGCAGCAGCATGTACTTTGTTTTAAGAGAGCTGTCACTAGAGGTTTGAGATATGCAGGAGAAATAAACTGTGCAGGTTCCCTCACTGAAATTGAGAGTGGGGGTGTAATGGAGATTGGAGGTGTATGTGAAGGTTGTCTGCCTTAGTTCTGCGATATACTGTCGTGAAAGTGTGGCTGTAATTTTAACAGACCGGGTGTGTGAAAAAGCCCTACCTTACATTTACAAGGAAAACGGTTTGCCACCTTGATTAAGTCACTTTTTCTATGCATCAATAAAGGAGAGTGTTGTTAAGTGGTTCAATTCACTTCTAAGATTATTTCTTATAGCTGTACCTTGAAAGATAAGTGATACAGCATTGCTATCCATATGTTCTATATTGAGATTCTGTTTTAAATTATTGGCCTCTGAAAAAGTTTTTAGGATATTTCTGTTTTCCACATAGAAAATTGTAAATTTTATCCATTTCTGGTCCCTTTTCTATTGAATGCTTCCACACATTTTCTAAGCCATGTTTCACAAGGGAAAACCGTTAGTGTTGTTTCCTCTACTACTGCATTCTCATGAGTATTTTAAATCTAATGATAGCAGGTCACTGCATTCTAGATATTCCCTAACCTCCCACCTTATTTATTGTAGTTGGCTCTTTTCCTTGGAAGAGCTCCAGAGGAATCTCAAACCTGAAGATTTTTGCAATTGGGGTTTAAAGTAGATTTTAAATGTAATATTAGTATATTTTTATTGTATGAGCAGCCGTTTTTTTGGATCAGAGCATGCATAGTATCAACATAGGAGTGTTAACCACGTTTTTGCTCAAAAAAAGAAACAGGGTGGAAGCAAACAGATAGCATTTGTTGTTCATCTTCACAGACATTTGGAAATGGCATAGTTCTAAATCCGTTTTTTAGTACTTTTTAAAAATAAAGATGCAGCAGTTTTGTAAGGGTTACTCAGTCTACATTTTTTTTCCCCTCCTCTGGTCAATGGGTGCATCCAGGAGGCAGAGCAGCCTTTCCCACGTGCAGCAATGACCTGGCAAGACAAGTCATTGGCTTTTGGATCACCACTGTGCTCTAAGACACCAGCAGAAAGAGATTACAGAGCGTGCAGTGGGAATTAATGTCGTCTCTGAGCAGCATTATCTTTCAATGATTCTTAAGGCAGAACTTCTGTTGTTCTTGAAGGGGAGCAGACAGTTAATGTAGATGCTGTTTCATGTAGATTTTCTGTAGAGAAATCAAGGTGACTGTAGGAGAAGGAAAGACCTATCTGTAAAGAAGCCCTTCCGTACCATCTTGACTGTACCAGTTGATTTTATTTTCAATTCTCCATGCTGACCACCATGATTAATGATCCTTGATTTTTATGTAGAAATAGTGGTGTTTCTGAAGATAAGATTGCTATTAGCTTCAGCTTAGAATATTGTTTCTGATTTTGTAATTTTTTTTTTAATTTTTCCTTTAAATTCCAGTTGCATCGAATTGGAAAGAAAATATCTTTGTACATTTGGGAAAAAATGTGCTGGTACGTTTCCTTAAAAATCCTTTAGACATGTTTCTGAACTTTATGTAGAGTATGAGGGAACGAAAGGGAGGAAAGAAATGTTTCGTTTTGAAGCTTTGAGACATTGAAGACAGGCAGGAGTCACTCTGCTGGCTGTGAGTTTGAGTGCATATGGGCCTTTCTTGCAGCCCAGCATCATGACATTATACAATGAAGGATTTTCCTCTCTTTTAACAAGTGGTGTATACATTCTTACTTGGACATATTTCATAAGTAGTTGCAGAGAAGTTTTCACATGATAACTGTGGACCCCTTCAAACATGTCCATGAAGACTTGTACGAAGGCCTGATTTGTATCCCTTGTACAGCAGTCTAGTATCTGAAGTTTCTAAATGGTTCCACATCTTCATTATGAAATGGGAAAGCTTGAAAGCCACTGCTTTAATATCCTTCCTAATTAAAGAAAGTGTTTAAAAGAGGCAGTAGCCAAATAGGGATAGGGAACAATCGTTGAAAAGTTTTGTGGAAACGAGAAGCTGTCTCTAGCTGTTAGCATCAAGATATTTTAATGTTTTGTTTAAAGATGTAACTATCCTTTGAAAGGAGTAAAGGTTTTTTTTTTCTGAAATACCTTCATACATTTCCCTGCTCTTTTGGGAAGTTGTATCACTAAAGTCAGATGGACTTAATGTTGTGCAAGTTCCAGAAATTCCAGCAGATCAAGCTGGAAAGCACACTGAGATTTGATCCTTCATTCCAGCACAAGCTTGAAATTGCTTACCCCTCTCAAATATAAAGATAATGTAATACAACTGTAGGCTTAGGTAACAGGTAGTGTTAATTTGAAAGATAATTGCTGTTTCTTTAAAAAACATATGAATAAGCAGTTAGGTTCCCCAAGTGGCATTACTTAATTATCTTTTAAGCTCTTATGTGTTTAAAAGATACCACTTTGCACAAGCAGTACTTCACCATCAATGCGTAGGGGTTTTAAAAGAGAAAAGACAGAATAAATATGTTAAATAAACCAGTTGCATGTATGTGCACCGATTTTGACATTCTGGTTTGGTTTTTTTTCAGCAGTGTTGGAATTTGTAAAAATTACAGTTAAGATAATTGTTCAGTTCAGTCAGAAAAGCTCAATTTGGCCACTGGTGTGGTGACCTGTCCTTAAAGAGTCCACAACCATGTTCAGAATGTCATTTTACACGTTCACTATCTTCCCTGCTGACATGCCACTTATCTAGCTGTCTGGACAGCCAAGTGCAGCAAATCCCAGCAGCGCTGTTCAAACAGAACCCATCACATACCGTCATGGCCACTGAAGCAAAGCTTGCACATAGGAAAGAGAGAAGGTTTGTTTAAATTTTTCTTTTCCTAACTAAAAATATTTTCTTAGAGCAGCAACACTTGCTGTCACTTTTTTATTGTATGGCTTCAGAACAGATTCTGAAGGAATTATTTATTAGATCGTAGGTTAGGAAAGGGGTAAGCAAAAAGGGCAAATGTAGGCTGTGTTTGTTTCTGGTTTATCCCCATTCAGTTTTTAAGTATCTCCAGAGCTAGACCTGATCTTTCAAGCTACGATTCTAAAGATTTGTTGGACAGTTGTAGGAGTTTGTATCTGCTGTATTCTTTCTGCGCTAGGAGTATTTAATTTGGCTTCCACTCTCCTTTATCCTTGAACTGGAGAGTTTTATGTAAGTAGCACAACATGTTGTAACATAGATCCTCATTAGTTTTCTGTTTTTCTTACATAGTTATTTTGGCCACTGTAGGCTGCAGGGATTCACCTGACCAAATATAGATGTCTACAGCTGATCCAGTCACCCTAGGCTCCTTTTCTAATCAACAGAGAAAAATAAACACATCCAGACTGTGATTTTATCTCATCCTAAAATAGATATCTAAAATAGGTTAGATGGAGGCCACTGTAAAATGCTTATTTCTCTCCATTAACTATAAAGGGAAGCGAAAGTCTGTAGGCGTTTAAAGAGCAGACCTCTAAAGATTAGAAGCGTAGACATCTTAAGTTTTTTGAGGTAAGTCTACCTAAGATCTTCACTTACCTCCATTGGTGCTGATTTTCCCCTGCTAAAGCACAGGGGCATTTCATCTCTTGTGTTCTGACCTTGCCAATAGCAAAGTAGGAGACAATGGGTTACTTTTGCAGTCATTTCTATTGATTTAAGGATTTATGACCGTAGGCAATTTACAGGAGAAAAGCCTGCCACTCCATGAAAGGATTGTGCTAGCCGAGGGTCAAGTCTATGCTCTGTTAATTGCACCTGACTGCCAAACATAACTGTCAAAACATCATCATTTTCACCTTAGGATTACAGAACTTTATCTAATTTTTAACAAACTTTTATTTTAAATCAGTGGAAATATCACATAAAGGAAACATCAAACCCCCATGAATTCTTCCTTCAGCAGTTAAGAGATGTGTGAAAGTTTAGGATTAGCATGTTCCCTCTCTGTTTTCAGTATTTATCTGAAATTAGCAGTTTTGGGGTTTGTTTGTTTTTTTTCTAGTGGTAATTTGCAAGAAACTCACTTCTGCTTTTTCCAGTTGACAAGTGAGATGTTGGCTGCACACTCACCACAGAGATGGAATAAATACCAGCTGTATGTCAGCATCATTCAGCAGAGAATTCCACCCTCTCATTGTAGTTTTCTGTAGGTGTGGAAGTACACAGATGCAACTTCTCTATTTACCAGATTTGTTTGCCTGTACTGTTTAAACAGTTTTCGCTAATAGCCATGGGAGCAGACATGAATTTAGTGAACTTAGCCTAAAAGTCTGATGGCTGCAGATAGCTGAATAATCAGTTCTGGCATTTTGAAGCAAATGTATAAGCAGGCTGAGAGTCAAGGACTATCAGAGAACGGCTGTACCTGAAATGAAGAGAAAGAAAAATGGAAAAGGTTTGTTCTAACAGTGCATAACTGGTATGGAAGGATGTTTATCTTCTTCCCTTATGGCAGGAGGAGTTTTACTAATGAACTTGAAAAAGCTGATACATTACCATGCAATATCTGAAAATACACTTCACATGAAATACTCATTTTCAAAGACAAATGCATGGTATTTAACCTTAAATCTTAACTGTCTTTAGGAAGAAGGGGTTGTTTCCAAAGAAAACAATGCCTGACTGAGAAGCAGTAAGACCTCCTGAAGGAGAGAGAAGAAATTAGAACATCATTGTAAAATATGGCTCCTCTAATAGTCTAATTTACTTATCATTTAGTAGTAGCAAGGAAAGTGTATAGCCGCATTGACCTAAGTGCTGCAGAAAAGCATCATGATTCCTATTTATGTCAAACATATGAAAGTCCTTGGAATTTTTTGGGAAATGGTGACACTTGATATCATACCAGTCTTGCAGCAAATTATGACCTCTATTCCATGAGATCGGTATATGCATACACACATATGTGTCTGTTTAATAAAAATTTGCTGACCACAAAAGATTGAGTATTATCTTGGGGTTTGTATACATATAAAGGTAGTTACATTTTGTTGGATATCAGTCAAAGTTTCAACTGAAATGTGAAAAATAAGAAAACAATGCTTTTGTACAGCTTCAGCTCACAGACATGTAAAATGTTAGTATAGGAATACAAGAAGACAGCAACGGAGGGAAACCTTAATTTTCCCTGGCTCTCTTGCAGCAGAGTGAAAGAGGATAGAGGTGAATAATACTTTCAAGAGACATTCTTTATATATCTGCTCCTTTTATTCTGTTACATAACAGGCAACCTTACATTTTGGTAGATTCAAAGGATATTAGTGAGTTTAAGTGATTGCTCAGGCTCTGGAATGCGGCAGAAAAATATTTTAGGCATAAGAATTAACATTTATGGGAAAGCTCTACATACTCTGTAATATGTAGGCACTAGGAATGCCTGCTGTATTTGCTCAGGGTTTTTTTCTTAATGTGGTTCATCTGTGTTTTCTGTAGTGCATCAGTCCAAAGCTTCTCACAACCCCCATAATCTCTGCCAATCTCTCTTCCCAATGTGAAACATCTCTAACCCTTCCTAGTCCCTCTTACTACAATTTATTAACCTTTCTTTCCCTTCCTGCCTCCAAACTGTACTGACCCCCCTGAGACTGCTCTTCCCATCCTGGATCTGCTCTATTCATGATGTAAAACTGAATATTTTTACCTGAAGCATGGGCCAGGGATCTGAATTTTGCCTTCGTTGCTGCAGTCTTGAGCCATCTTTATAAGCAAAGATCCAGAAGAATTCTTTCAATCCTTGACATCTGTAGTTTTATGACCCTACCAGCTTCATGGTTTCATCTTAGGGGTAAATTTTCCATTCCTATGCCACAAATCATTTTAATCTTTTCTTGCTGACCTTGTAAAATGCCCTCTCTGCATTGTTTACTCCCGTCAGGGTGTTACCCAAGTGCTCTGGACAGTTTCAGTTGAGGTAATTAGCTTTTACTTGCCGAGAAATCTGCTTCAGTTATTCTTCACTTTGCCTGTGAAACACAGGGGTGTATTTCTAGGCCAGAATAAATGTCTCATTTTGTGTTACAGAAAATTATGTTTCAGGCTTCAGTTTCTCATTTCGAGGCACCTCTGTTAAATCCTGTCAAAGCTCTGTTAGGTGCACGGTACCAGCAAAGCCATGTGTGTATTTGCCTAGTGAGCTAGCACAGATGGAGAATAACCTAAGAGAAAAATTATTTGGTGGGGTTTACTGTTTACCTGCAGCAGCAGCTCTGCTTATATGGTACAAAGGGAAACACACAGGTGAGACCAAACTGTTGGGGGTGAGACTACTTATGAACCACACCAGAAATGCACATGAACTGGGACTGCACGTGTGTCAGAAGAAATGCGGGTGGAATAGCACACAAGGGAATAGTGATATCATCACTTTCGCCTGCCACCTTTCTATGTATTTATGAGTTTTATGGTTTAAGATTACCACATATTTTTTAGCTTTTAAGTTATTATAGGTAAAGCTTTCTAAAACTGGAGTTTATTTTAAAAGAGGTGGGTGTCTGAAGTGAGTATAGTGCTTAGTTTAAAAATAAAGTAAAAATTATATATTTTTTTGGTAATTAATATTTTCTATTTAAAACAATATTATAGCAAATTTAGGAAAAGGTATGGCTAGTTTCAAGAACAATCAGTAATATGTTCTTATTTTTATGTGGCAGTTGTTGAAGAAAATAAACATTTTCATCCAGATTGCCAGAAAAGGTGTCTTAATTGTATAGATAATTGTTAATGGACTTCCGGTTTAAATCAGTGTTACAAGACAACCTGTTACCTGAAAATAAGACAAATACTATCAGTAATACCCACTGAATCTGTTCTAACCTTTTTCATAGTGACAATGAAGAAGGTAAATTTGGAGTGTTTCTGTCAACATTTTTAATATTTTTCCTGCCTGACTTCACAAAATTATTTTCACAATCTTTTTCCAGTATTTCCAAATGCAGGCTACTGTGTTTGTATATGCAATAGACATTGCCAAAGGCTTTTCAGATTTATTTCATTTGAAGAACTTAATGCTTTTGCAACAGCAAAAGTACCAAACAGCTTTTAAATCGTTACTAGTAATTGTATTTTGTAAGTGCTGTAGTTTCAGATCTTATGGTCACAAAGCTGGCCACATCATTTCCATGGATAAAATTATTTTCAGGATTTTTAAGGCTTCTAGGACTTCCATGACTTTCATGGAAGGCTTCCATGACTTCCGAAAGGCAGACTTGGCATGCTTAGGAACATGGTTGAGAGTGTTCCCTGGGAGGCAGTCCTGAAGGACAAAGGTTCCCGGGAAGGCTGGTCATACTTCAAGGAAGAAGAACACTTCTCGAAAGCACAGGAGGTGGCCATCTCCAGGCCCCATAAAACAAGGAGATGGGGAAGAAGACCAGTCTGGCTAAACAGAGGGCTTTGGCTGGACCTCAGGGAAAAAAGGAAAGTCTACGATCTCTGGAAAAAGAGGTTGGTTACTCATGAGCAATATCAAGGTGTAGTGAAGATATGTAGGGGAAAAATTAGAAGGGCGAAAGCCCAAGCAGAACTTAACTTGGCTACCACAGTTAAAGATAACAAGAAGACTTTTTTCAGTATATCAATAAAAAAGGCAGGCTAGGGAAAATGTAGGGCCACTGATGAATGAGGTGGGTGGTGCCTTGGTGGTGGAAGACATAGAGAAGGCGGAGCTGCTGAATACCTTCTTTGCTTCGGTCTTCACTGCCAAAGCTGCCCCTCATGAATCCCAGACCCTGGAGACAAGGGGGAAGGTAGGGAGAGAGGAAGACTTTCCCTCTGTTGGGGAGGACTGGGTTAGAGACAACTTGGCCAAACTAGACATCCATAAGTCTATGGGCCCTGATGGGATGCACCCGCGAGTGCTGAGAGAACTGGCAGGTGTTATTGCTGAGCCACTCTCCATCATTTCTGAAAAGTCTTGGAGAACAGAAGTGCCTGAGGACTGGAGGAAGGCAAATATCACTCCAGTCTACAAAAAGAGCAAGAAGGAGGACCCAGGGAACTGCAGGCCAATTAGTCTCACCTCTGTCCCTGGGAAAATAATGGAACAACTTGTTCTGGATGTCACCTCCAAACACATTGAAGATAAAGAAGTTATTGGAAGTGGTCAACACGGATTTACCAAGGGTAAATCATGCTCAACCAATCTGATAGCCTTCTGTGATGTCATAACTAGATGGCTGGATGAGGGGAGAACAGCAGATGTCATCTACTTTGACTTCAGCAAGGCTTTTGACACTGTCTCCCACAACATCCTCATTAGAAAATTAAGAAAGTGTGGGCTAGATGGGGGGGCGGTGAGGTGGATTGAGTCCTGGCTGTGTGACAGAACTCAGAGGGTTGTCATTAATGGAGCAGGGTCAAGTTGGAGGCTGCCTGTAACCAGCAGCGTCCCCCAGGGGTCAATACTCCTGTTCATTATATTCATCAATGACCTGGACGAGGGGACAGAGTGTATCCTCGGCAATCCTGCTCAGCAGGGCAGTTGGACTAGATGATCTTTAGAGGTCCCTTCCAACTATGACAATTCCGTGAATCCGTGACTTAATGCTCCAAAGATATACTGTCTAGCAATTACAGAAGTATTTTTTTCAAATGTTAAGATGTTTATGTGATGATACATTCTGCATTTTATCATTCTTATTTGTTATAAGAAGATGTTATTTTCCATGTCCAAAGCTGAGACACGATCTGGAATTTTTTGGATTTCAGATTCTACATATATTTGTCTTGTTTAGCTTTAAATGTTATAAGAAACAGGTTAAATCTTTCTGTGTTGAAGGTTTGAATCTAGAATTAGTTAACTGAAGCCGTTTTTTTGTCGTCCTGGTGTTTGTATTTTCTGAGTCTTTAAACTGTTATCCACAGGATTTCCTTATAACCAGCACTTATGCTTAGTCAAGTCCTTTGTGCTAGGTTTTCCAAGAGCAGTGATAGGCAATTTAATTCCCTGCTCTTTTACTACTTTTCCTAGTATGGAACCATTTTGGTAAGTGGAGTGAGAGCTTGCAATTGGTTCTTAACTGCTGAGGTTATTGCTTCCAGCCTGAACTCCTGTGTCAGGGGCAGTTAAAGCTGAAGTACCACCATGTTTGTGTTGGGTTCCACTGCAGGGCAGAACCTTAAAATGAAACAAGTTATTCTAAAAATGTTATTATGGAGTGGAAAATCTCCTTTCCATCTCAGAGAAACAGAAAGCGGCAGCAGGAAGCCCACAGACATTTGCATCAGACAAAAGCCCACTGCCAGCAGGTGGAGGGGAGGCCATTCTTCTACACAGTGCTGGTGAGACACATCTGTAGTGCTGGGTCCAGTTCTGCGCTCCCCAGTACGAGAGAGATATGAACATGGTAGATTAAACCCAGTGAAGGGCTGCAAATGTGATTAAAGGCTTTGCGGGTCCGGCACAGGAAGGAGAGCTGAGAGAGATAGGATCGCTCGGCCTGGAGAAGAGGAGGCTCCATGGGGATTCTTATGTATAGATGCTTGAAGGGGAAGAGGAAGATGAAGCAGATAAAGCAAAGCTCAGTGATGCCCAGTGACAGGGCAAGAGGCAACAGACACAAAACTAGTACCAGGAAATTCCACTTAAACGTAAGAATATGGTTTGGGTTTTTTTTTTGTTTGGTTGGTTGGGTTTTTTTTATGGTGGGGATGGTCATACATTGAAACAGGTTGCCCAGAAAGGCTGTAGAGTCTCCATCCTTGGAAATATTCAAAACCAAACTGGACAATGTCCTGAGCTACCTCTAGTAGATGTTTGAAGGAGGGGAGTTGAATTAGGTGGTCTCCAGAGCTTTCTTCCAACTGCAGCCATTCTGTAATTGTTTAAAATTCAGTATCAGTAGGTTTGTGTCTACCTGTGAGCATAGGTAGGCAAAGACAGGAAAAAACTTCATTTCCTACTATTAACTCACTTATTTGCCTGGAGAGCTGGGAGGTAGGACCTTCTTTGAGCTAGAATTTGATGTTTAGTGTTTCCAGTGATAACGGCATCTACCTGAGTTATTCTAAGTGTAAACAGTAGAAAAGTTAGAAGCATCAAACGATAAACGCTCTTTAAGAATTAGTTATTTTTGTAAGATAAGGAATCCCCTTTCCCCCTCACTCCCAATGTTAAGACCTAGTCTGCAATAATCCCTTTGTTGTATAGTTTTTAGAATTTTTACTTCTTTACGATTATATAATTGGGAAAAATTATTAGTATTTAGTTCAGGAATTCAATATTTTAAGCTTTTTAAAGTATTGCCTATTTCTAAACTAATCTGAAAATCTGCATAAGCAATTTTTATTATTTCTTATGAAGTAGGTTTATATGCCAGTGGATTAATAAAATTACTTGCATGTTCAGAGCTTGTGTTTGCTCAGTTTTTAACAAATTATATTCTGGGGATGTTTTACGGTTTCAGAAGATTTATAGGGCTGCATTTAATGGCACTTTCTTTTGCCTGCTCTGGAGCACGTGCCATGGTGGATTTAAGTGTGCTGTGCATGTTTGACAAGTTAGAAATTTAGCAATCCCCATCAGTGCTGAGCCACACTGTCTCAAGCTTTGTTTTTGTTGGCAGGTATCCAGTACCATGCTATAAAATACATTTACTTGACAGTAGAAAGTGGAGAACCACATTAACTACAAAGTTTAAAAAGGCTGGCTAAACACATGCAATAAATATTAATAAAAGAAAAGGCCACCCACCTTTGACCTTCAATACTTGTTATTAGCTCTGTGTGTTTTAGAGTTACTGTAGCATTTTGAGCATTGCGCAACAGTATGTGGGAATCTCCTATTTAAATCAAACAACTTATTAGCAGCCCAGCATTGGTTATTTTGGTCACTTGTGGTAGGGATCATGGATGTAATGCATTATCAGAATTCTACTTTGTATCTTAGAGTTACCTGTAAAAAGATTGTTGTCCTTTAGTTGTCTTGTAATCAGCAAGACAGGTTTATTTGTACCTTTAAGTAGCTGGGAAGGTATAATGTCAAATATATATATCTATAGAGAACAAGGAACCTTGTAAAGTGTGGTCATCTCAATTTTTCTTCTTCAACAAGAACACAAAGCAGAAAAACAGCTCAGAAGAGAGTCATCCATTATGTTGTAGTAAAATGAAGTTCTGATTCATGATAGCTGAATGGGCTTCAGTTTTTTTTCAATATTTTTTAAGTTATGTGCCTCATAACATTCAAAAAAATGGGATCTGGACCAAGCCAGAAATAGTATGGAACATGAAATGGGAAGTGACTCAGGAGTCACTAGAGCTGATACATAACCATTTTCTTCCAGAATAAATGGTTCTCATCTTCGAAGTTATAGGACTATATTACATCCCTAATTTTAGCTTTGGTGTATTTCTCTTGTTAGTGGTTCCCATTTTGTGGGGATTTCATGTGCTGTATTCTGTGAAAATAAACATATATATAATATACACTTTAATGATAGGGGGATGATAGTAGTTGAATATTATTAATTCACTTTGGGAAGAGTCTATTACTGGTTTTTAAGAGGAGAGAGCTTGGGAGGAAAAAGGGGCTAGAAAAATGAGCATTGTTGAGTGAAGTACTAATAGGATGCAGCATCCTACTAGCTCTGGATACATTTATTACATGGGTAACACAAATACTGTTAAGACCTGTCTTCAGTCTTGGGCAGTATTCCTTTAAAGAGTTGCTGTTTCTCAAAAATAGATATTTTTTTCCCTCCAGTTAGTCAGACGCATGTACAGGTTTTGTGTTTGTGTTGAGATGTGTTTGTCCTTTGTGGGAGGTTATGCCCACTTCTTTGGCTCTCTCGAGTTTTATAGAGTTTCTGTGCTGGCCCGCTGAATCAGACTGGATACAGTAATCACATGGAGATTCAGAGTCGCGTGGAGAACCACGCTGTCTGTATAAAAGAACAATACTCTTAATGTCTGAAAATTAGTTTCTTTGCTGACCAGAAGGGTGACGGAGTTGTGAGGCATTGGCTTCAAATATTAAGTTCTTCTGGGGGTTGTGGGGAAGGAAGAACCAAGAGTGAAAATCAGCTAGTCTTCCGTTTCTGCAGTCAGCAAGTAAAAGGTCAGCACTGTGTAAGAAGAAGGGAAAAACAGATAAAGAACAGGGTGAAAGAATTCAGAATTAAAAATAAAGTTGCAAAAGTCTTGAAGATCTGTGTTGCTGTCTCTGAAGCACTTCATTGTTCTCATTCAAATTCCCCTTTAACTTTCTATTTCCATTATGACCATGAGGACCCTGGAGCAATTAGCTTTTGGAAACCACCGGTTATCACACTGTCACCAATTTGTATTTCCTTCTCTGCCTACATCCATGTGTTGTCAGTCCTTTTTCAGTGTCTTCTGCTCTGGAGAGGAACTTTTATTCATTCACATATTCATTCATGTGCTTAAGCTTGTTCCTGCTTCACTGTGACGTTAGATCTACTATTTGACAATATGAATATTAATTCTAAGATCTAGATGAATGACCAACTAGCTATCAATATGTTGCTTTATTTCAGAGCGTTGTGCGTTGCCTTTGGCATCCCAAGCTGAACCAGATCATGGTTGGTACAGGAAATGGTTTGGCCAAAGTGTACTACGATCCTGTCAAAAGCCAGAGGTACGTAATCAGGATTAAGAACATTATTTTTTTCCTGAAATTTAGTCTGATTCTGTGGTTCTGTGACTATACTAAGAAATGAGAAAAACTGGTTTAGTAAAATTTGTTTCGCAGAGTGTAACTTATTTTGTAACAGTAAAAAGGAAAAAAAAAATCCAAACAAGTTTCTTTCTGAAATGCCATTCGTTTTCCCCTGGGCTTTTTATGGTGCAGTATGCTGGGTGTTCTATCTGAATTTACAAACACTTTCATTTTTCAATTGTACGATATCTGCAGTAAGAATAACCAACCTTTCATCTGATCTCTTGGAGGTTACCGATGTGGTGTTACTGAAAGCATGTTCATTGTATGTAGTCATATTTTTGATGTCCTTCTTTTTTTCCTGAAGTAAAAATCTTGTTTAGCAGCATTAGCTTAAACTTCAGTGTCTGTGAAGTAATACTGGAAGACCCAATTTGAATGGGGGCAAACCAAGGAAGCATGTTCCCATCTTTCTGCTAGTCTTCTGGAGTCTTCTGCTCCACCCCTACCTATCACGTGTGGCTTTTGCCTGTATTTCTAATGGAAAGGTTGTAGTGATGCATCAGAAGGTGACTTGTCAGCCTGGAATGAAAAGAAGACTTAACTAGCCTATAAATACTTCTTTTGCAATTGATTTGCTTTCACCATCTGGATTGGTTGGAGAACTGAGGCATGCTTCCTTCCTGTCAGCAGGGGTGAAAAGTACAATTAATCTAAACTGAGCGGTATGATTAAGGTGTTATTCCCCTGTATGCGCTCATCTTTGTTTCACTGGCATCCAAAAAACATACTGTGTTACAGTTCATAGTTTCTGGTTACTTACTGTGACCTGGACACTTGAAGGCAAAGATAAATGCTAGTTTACAAGGTTATCAGAAATAAGTTTTATTTTTCTGGTTTGTGTCAATTTAGAGAAGAAGATAGCTGGTCATCAGTGTTTGGACCCCTCTCCTGAGGGCAGCCTGAGTCTCCTAGGCACAGATCACAAGAGCCCTCGCTCAGTTTTGTGCCCAGTTTGTTCCTGGGTACTTATCCTGGAGAGGAAAATACCACCAGTTCAAATCAGCCTTGCTGCAGCCAGGCTTGTGCAGTCTCTCCGGCCATGGTGTGACAGGCACCTCTGCTTAGATAGCTGCCACCTCTGCTGCTTGGGAAGAGCACTAGGGGCAAATCATTGCCCGTGCTTGGAGAGGAGCACTTCCCATGTGCACGCTACAAGTACTGTGGACAAATGAAGTGTGAAATGAATCTTCCACCCTTATTTTCGCGTGTAATAGAAACCACTCTGTAACTGAAATACTGATCTCTCTACCCTTCTTCACATGTGCATGGGCAGGGAAAGATATACATGTTCATGAATATTTAAAGTGCTATATAATTTTATTGAGACTGTCTTGAATAAAAAATGGTTTCTGTTTGCTGTAAGCAGACCAACTGATCTGTGTATATTTCCTCCTAGGGGAGCAAAATTATGCGTGGTCAAAACAAAACGAAAAGAGAGACAAGCAGAAACTCTTACACAGGATTACATTATAACACGTAAGAATTTTACATGTATTTTTATAGCAGCATCCTTAGCTCTTTCTCAGGTTTGAAATTATTTGGAGATCATTTAGCTTTATATTATCCCTCCAAAATGTTGCAGTCTTTCTTTAAGTATTGATCATTACTGTGAGATGTTAGTGCTTCATTCAGATTTTTTGTAGCCTTGCACAACCAGGAAGGCATATATCCCATATGCTCTGTGAAGTTGTTAATAATGATTGGTTTCTAGATTGTGATACCCCTGAATAAAAAAAAACCCTAACAACAAAACCAACAAAACCTCAGAAAATTTTGAGCTTTCTTATATCTTCAGTTTTGCATAACTAAATTGGTGAGTGTAGATTCATTTAGGAAGTGTTTTGCTGCTTGGGAACATTAACAGTACCAGTGGCAAAATCAGAGACATTAGAGACGGGTCTTAAACAAATTCCAAGTGACTTTTCAAAATGTACAACATGCCCAGAGTTATATGGGGTTTAAATAGCTTAAATATCTCTGTAGTCTCAGGGTTGTACTTGTGTAAGATCTTATGTTCATATTTAGGCTCACTGATGCTTAAGAAATAGTTGTCATTGTCGCTATAAAATGTATAGTGATCTGCCTTTTCCCAAGGGCAAATTTTACAAGGGGACAAGGGCATCGACTGAGGTTTTGGCCCTCCCCATTAGCATTGCCCTAAATAGTGTTTTCTTATGTGAAATGAGAATAGTCACACAGTTGTGCTGTCCTGCTTACTTCTCTTCATCCTATTGCAGCTCCATGGTGTTTGGATTCACCCTGTTTTCCTGTATTCTTGGTCTTGGAAGTAGCTAAAGCCATTTCTGTAGAACAAAGTAATTGTTTGGCAGCATAATAAACAAAAAGAAAATTTAAAATTAGAAAGTTTGAGCAATCTTTGTAACCAGGTTAGAAACCATATCAAGGCACTGTGGTTCTGGGTTCCTATCTCAGGTACTTTCCAGCTGCAGATGTCTCCTACTTACCTTGCAGCTGCAGATGTCCAGCTCCAGTTTTTGGGTAGCAGTGAGTAAAGTAGCAGCAAGCAAAGATCAGGAATATTTATCTCCTTTGGGTGTTTTTTTGAATCCATCCTTACTACAACCTTGGCTATATGTATGTCTGCACTGTTGTTAGTGTTTATTCTGTAAAGAGCTTTTGTGATTTTTTTTAAAAAAATCCTGTTTAAAGTCCAATGGAACTTGTGTATTCAATGGCATTTATAAATGCCATTCAAAGATTTAGGTCCCAATTATGCAAAGTTTCGAATTTTATCACTGAGTTTTAGCTCCACATCATTTTGAAGCCGAAAAAACTGTATAAAGCAATGTAGTAAAAGGTTGTAAGGATTTGCTTTGCAACTTTTTAAGTTTGTTGCATATATTGGGAACTTTTCAGAGTTTAAATGTCTGCCTTTTAAGCTTACAGATAGAACTGGAAAGAACTGAAGATCTTGGAAGTCCTTTTGTAAAGGACTTTATTTTTTTCTCCTTTTTTTTTTTTTCTTTGGACTTCTATCGACTCTTTAATCTTAGACTTGCCTGTAATGGCTATTTAAAATGCAGGAATGTTTTTTTGAGGGATTAGGTGTGACTTTTAAAACACAGGAACATGCAGTTTGGGTTTCCCTTAGGCAGCTTTGACTGCACAAATGGCAAAAGCTTGGATCTGTGCATTAGTCACCTCAGATGCTCTGTGCAAAGTGATCAAGCTGAGTGCTTGCCAGCAAATTGTCCCAGCCATTTCATACCTTATGCAGTCTGCAAAAGCAAAACCTAAACATTTATTTCCAAAGATATGCTGTTGTGTCACCTGGCTGTGACTTCACTCAGTCTAATAAATTGAGCAGCCTTCTGGAAATAAGTTGAAAAATCAGACTGGTAGGTTCCTGGATGCCACCTTCTATATTTTTTTATTCAGTACAGAGTTGGTGCCCCTAAATATAAGATTTTGTTGGTTGTTTTTTTGTCTTTGTTAGGTCTTTTGACCCCAACACAATTTTCCATGTTTTGGCACACCGGAATGTGAGAACTAAACCTCACCACAAGAAAACAGTGTCCCTTGACATGGTGTTTCTCTGTTGCTGACAAATGTGTCTCTTGTCTGAGTGGACCAAAACCATTGCTGTGATTGAAGATACTGAGACAGGCTTATGAGGAAATAGAGGTTTTAAATCCTGGTAATTTGGGCAGATAGTCTCAGTTATGGCTATTCTTCGAACCGTGATTAATATCATAATTTAAGAAAGAAAGTGTTTATGACTGCATACGCAGAAACGTTACATTTTGGATCATTGAGGGGATTCCACCCCTCTCTGTTTCAGATCCCAGAATGCATTTAGGGTTTTGTTATGCAATTAGAGTATAACAAAGCTGTGGAAGAATGGAAAGCTCAGAAAAGAGCAACCAGTTGGTCACAATGCTACTGTTGAGAACTGAATGACAGGGGAATAAATTAAATATGCATAAACTGTGCAAACAGCCTTTCAGATGAAAGGCTCCTGCCTGAAGGAACCCTAAAAATCCAGCTGCTTTCATCTTTGAAAAGTTCAGCAGAAAGGTACACACTCTAAAATACAACTCAGTATTCCACTACTTGCATATGAAAGAACTGGGAGGCAGCTTCTGCCACCTTCTCCATTGAAAGCAAGAATCCCAGTCTTTGTCCTTGTAATTAAAAGCTTAAAAAGAAAACAGAATTTCTAACATCTATTTTTCTCCAAACGGTGACCCTTCAGCCCATGCACTTCCGATGTTCCGTGAACCACGACAGCGAAGCACCAGGAAACAGCTGGAGAAGGACAGGCTGGACCCCATGAAGTCTCACAAACCTGAACCTCCAGTAGCAGGACCAGGTAATCTATGCATAATCATTTCAGACGGTCGCATTCCCAAGGGGCCATCCTGCTTGGGTTCTACCCTTGTTTGGACTGGCATTCAGACTTTTTTTGGAGGCAACTCTACTATATATTTGCTTGCCCAGAGTGTATTAATAATCACAATGATTTACTTTAAGTTATATAATCAGTAAATGACTTGAATGCAGCTCTAAATTAGACTCTTCCTATAGTATTAAATAACTTCATTGTATCAGATCACTGTTACAGACTCAATACAACATTTCTCTGTTTATTTCTTAAATATTTTTCTCTAAAATACTCTTTCTTTTTCTTTTTTTTTTTTGCTACAGGTCGTGGTGGGCGAGTTGGAACTCACGGAGGTACCTTGTCATCATATATAGTCAAGAATATTGCACTGGATAAGACAGATGATAGCAACCCTCGAGAAGCTATTTTACGTCATGCAAAGGAAGCGGAGGAGAATCCATACTGGGTTGCTCCGGCATATGCTAAGTAAGGAAACAATTAAAAATACAAGTAATATTTCTGGAGGCCAGTGGGAGTTTGGTAAAAATAGAAGACACACATTTTTAATGGTATATTTTGCCTTTTCTGGAATGCTGTGACAAGTATGTAAACCAAGAATATGCAATTCTCCTTTATGAAGATGAGATTTTCCAGGAGATTAAATTGTTGAAATTTGACATTTCCCTTTTTTAAAATGTACCTGTCAGTGCTACAGAATTATTTTACAGTTTTCCAAGTTGATTCAAATTTAGAATCTTCTACAAATCAACGTCTGAAATTCCAATATATCTTTTAATACAGTACTGTCCCATTGACAGACTAGGATGATAAGTTTTCCAATATGCCCTCTAGTTGTGACTGATTCTGAGGTTAAGCCTTCAAAATATTTACTTGGTGTTATGACAGCATATTTTAGGTGATTTCTCAAATGTCATAAGTTTTTATTTGATTTTTTCCTACACAAGGACCTGAGTACTTGCTTCAATTAACTTGGTGTTAAAGGTATAGCAATATTAAAAATTGCACTGATAAAATCTCCTGCAAAAATTCAACATAAATAAGCAAGTGTTCAGTTGTTTTTACATAAATTAAGGAGTCTGATCAAGATTATGGTAGTAAAATCTCAGTAATCCCACAGATGGTAATTTACTCAGTTAAATTGTATGTGTGAATGTGGTATTTTTGTGTATGTTTTACAATGAGAATTGTGCAATATGCTTCTAGAATGCTTTCTACCAAAGATTGTTTTTTTCTAAAAATAATACACTGCCGACCATTGAATAAATACATATACTACAATAGTAGTATAATGAATACTGGATAAATACATTTCATAATAATGAACAGAAACTACAACTTTAAAAATTACTAAAATTTTCATATTTGGTTATTATCATTGATGCTTTTGTTAAACAAGGTAATATCTCTAGTATAAGTAGTAATTTCAAATTGCATAAGGAAAAGATTTTGAAGAGGTGAAATAGCCTGCACAGAACAGTCTGCCAATAACAAACTGGTTTTTCTTGTTTGCAGCCCAGTATTTTATCTCCTAGGCTATGCGTTCATTAGTACTTTAGTGACTCTGCTTTCTTTATTAGCATTTAGCTCTTAAGTGAGACAATCACCATCTCTTTCCAGAAACTCAAATCAAGAATCATAGCTGTTTCTAGTAGTGACACTTGTTTTCTGACTTGACGCACATGTTCACAGAGACAGCTGAATAGCTCCAAAGCAGCTTGAGAACATCAGTGACCCAGCCTGGCTTTGACTGGGTGATTAATAAGCATGACATACCGGTAATTATTAAGTATGGCATTTGATATGGTACATTAAATCAATGCATTGTACAGTATCAACTTTAGTACCAAAGAAGGAATATTGGAAAGCCTGATTCTGTAACAATTGTTGTAATTAATATGTTAAATATTGGTGTCTAATTGTTTGAGAGTTCGTGTTTGCTAGAGATAAATTTTACTTGGGAAGTGTAGGCAGCTAGTTTTATTTGAGATATGCAACTATTCTCAAAAGTAAATACAATCACACGTTCCATCAGGTAGGTAGATACCTCGATATATTTTTGGCTCAGTAACTTCATTGATTGCATATTAAGTTTCATCCCTGACACTTGCAACGTAGTAGACATGAAAGTTTTAAACCATAGCCGTATTACAGAAGGCTTACTGTGTCAGGTGGGCAGATCTCATTACAGTTTCTTGTTAAAGATGTAGCTGCAGGGGAAGAAGAGAGCTGGCTGAGAAGTGGGGAGGATGCAAGTCCAGACTGCTATTAACTTACACACCAGACGGCAATATGTATGTGGAGAAACTGGATGGCAGCCAACAGCCGGCTGCCTTGATGGTTTTGTCAGCTGATAAATCTCATGCCAGTGAAACTGCCGTTGTCCCTGCTTTAAGTGTTGACTTTCAGATGTGTTCTATGCAAAGAGCAGTTTAAAAATTATTATTATTATTCCTGCCACTACTGCAGCTATTGGGTAAGACGCAAAGATGCAAAACCTTTATAACTATGTTATGCTCTTAATTTTCACAAACAGAGGTCTGTATTAACAGTTCCAGACCAATGACAGTCAGGTTTCATTAGCTGCTTACCTGCACATGCGGATAATAGAGACAGCTCTGCTAATTATATCCTATATCTGACTTTACAGGGCATATATGTTTACCTTGTACATAAAGGATCTTGCAGATGTTCTTATGGTGCATATTTAATAAAATATGCAAATTACAAGTAATTGATAAAAATTATCATGTAGTACTGGATTGTAATTGTGTCCCAGTGACCATGTTAAAAATCAGGAGTTTAATAGTGACAACCAGTATACAAATGTAAGGAAAATGGATGCTTAAGCATAAGATACAGAGTTAGGAAAGGTGATGCTCTGAGACATACTTCAAGTTGCATACAGTGTTGAGAAGGTAAAAGCATACATCCAGTACATTTCATTTTTTTAAGTAGTGTTTATTTTTTTACTACTTTATTTCTCTTCTATCAGTTTTTTCACATTTCTTATGGTAAATTTTCACTTCAGTGTGGTGTAAAACTATCCAATTGATACAGCTCTTGTTTCACAAGGCTTTTGTTTTTATGTTGTCTAATGGATGGTCATTCACTTACAGTTTTTCATTCTCCTTCTTAAGAAAATGTCTAAGGAAACTATAGTTACTTAATTTTCTTCAGTGATGGTTATTAAATAATTTTAGACTGAGAAGACTAAGGAACACTCAGGCTTATCAGAGTTTTTGTAACTGATTGTGATGGCTGGTTTAGAGTTCATCTGGGCCTGATTCATACCGATTAGGTAATTTGAAATCAGGTAACTGATTTCATGGCTTTTAAATTGTATTTTCACTTCCATAATTCTTATAAGAAATACCTGCAAGATGACTTTTGCTGTTAGTTTATACCTTGTACATAAGAATTTTTCCTTTTTGTTGGAGTTAAAGGTGCCTAATTTAGTCTTGAAACCAAATAGTCATTTGCATTATTTATCACTTGAAATTTTTTTCAAGCTTGTTGTCATTAGCCTGACCTTTCTGTTTCTCCTAAAATTTGAGCCAGAAAAGGAGCGGGAAGTACATAAGAGGCAAAAGGGTGGATGAAAAAAACAAATGCTGCTGAAAAGGATACTGGGGATGATAAGAAGTACATGCTGAATCAGGGTATGACATGTCACAGGAGCCCAGTGTGAATAAAGTGTCAAAAAAGATGTGATCAACACAGCAGAAAAGTCATAATGGATGAGAATAAAGAAAAGTTCTTGAGTTTTTTTCAGGAAAAAGTTTGTTAGAGACCTTGGCAAGAGCTGTTCCAGTAGAGTGAAAGGAAAGGAAGGACAGATTGAAGATTTCAAGTAAAGAACTACAGGAAAGGAACTTGAGGCATTAGTTGTAAATGTTTGAAAATTACATTCTTTGTGAGCTGTTTGTTTTAACACAGCTGTACAGAGATACTATAATGACTTCAGATGTCCCTCTGAAGGATCAGCAGGAATTACTAAGCATTGTAGCTGAGGGCCTAATCAGGCCCAGATGTAGCGCTCTTCTTTACTGTAGGGAAGGTGAGGGTGAAATTTCCTTCCCCACTAAGGTAGACCAGCGTTCTCAGAAAATACCTTCCAGTTCAGTGGTTGCCCCTGTTTTGCTGTCTTTGTCATTGCTGCTTGTCACAGGCAAAAAGGAATGGCTTGAAGCCACCGCCTGTAGCTGTGCTGTATTCACTGAGCTTTTTCCTCAATGGCAGTACCAGTGTGTGAAGCGTTAGCCATGTAGTCGCCCAAGTATCTTCAGCTGAAGAAGCAGAACTGAACAGAATCTTTTGTAGCAGCAATTTTGTTGGCACACATTTGTATATTTAAGATCAATCTTTTTTAGAAATCGGTCATTTTGAGAGGGAAGACCCTAAGATTCGGTGAAGAGTCAGGCTGGTCGGTGGGTTAAGGAATTCAAAAGGGCCTGATGCTGAAAATCTTCACTTTTCAGTCTGGAAGTAGCCTTTATGACATTATTCTGGTTTCCAAGCATGCCTGAGTGCAGTATAAACATAAATTTCAAAAGCTACTGCGACATGAGTCACATGCTGTGATATGCAATTGTCATCTCCAGCTGGTTTAGCTGTAGCAGTATTTTTGTAAGCTTCTGGTCTGTGAACCCCAGATGTCAATCAGCTACTTTTATGGGATCCCTGAAAGGTAACTAAGACAAACACTTGATAACCAGAGGGAATTATGGTGACTCTAAAGCAGTCTGGAAATTGGCCTGTGGAAATTTTTTAGGGATCTGCATATCTGAATATGTTGAAAACCACTGAAATAGAGAAGCGCAGAGTATGAATAAATCATGTTAGTTTGTTTTCCGGTTTGCTTTGCAGCCTGTTAGCATAAACACGACAGGAATGCGTTCATCAGTGTATAAGATACTGGTTTCAGCTGACAGTCATGTGGAAACACAGGATCATAGAATACTTTACGTAGGAAGAGACCTCTGGAGATCATCTAGTCCCATCTCCTCCTTAAAATGTGTTCGCTTAAATCAGGTTGCTCAGGTCCAATTAGATTCAGGTTGTTCAGGGAGTTGTCCAGCCAAGTTTGAATATCCTCAAGGATGGAGATTCCAGAATACCTCTCTGGGCAGCCTGCTCCAGCAGTCTGGTTGGCATAGTATGCTCTTGATAAATACATGCTAGCTGTTCCCTATCACCTTCTTGTCCTTCATGTGCCTGGAAATGCCTTCCATGGGGATTTGTTCCATAGCCTTCCAGGTGAATGAGATTAGGTAGACCATCCTGTAGTTCCCCAAATCCTCCTTTTGCCCTTCATAAAGATGCTGATGATTTCCTTTTCTAGTCACTGAGAACCTCCACCAGTCACCGTGACCTTTCAAGGATGATAAACTGGCCTTGCAATGACATTGGCCAGCTCTCTCAGTATGTTGGGATCCAGCCCATCTGATCTCATGTCCAATGAGCTACGTACTTCTTGTCTCTGTCTTCCTCTTCTGTTGGTTATGTCTCTCTCTCCCCCAAAGACTGCTAGCGGTGTAGGAGTCCTCAGAGACCTGAGGATAGACTTTCTCAGGGAAAAAGGAGCCAAAAAAAGCACTGAGTATCTTGACCTTTTCCATATCCTACGTTAGTGGATTACCTGCCCCATTGAGCACATTTTCCTTAGCATTCCTTTGGCTGTCAGTGTAGCTGTAGAAGCCCTTAGTGTTGCCTTTCATATTTCTTTCCAGTTTCAACTCCAGCTGAACTTTGGCTTTCCTAACTCCGTTCCTGCATGTTCACGTAATGCCTCCGTTCCTCTTGGCGAAGGCTGTCCCTGCCTCCTCTGTCTGTGTTCTTCCTTTTTGGGGTTAGGGGTTTATCTCAGGAGATCCCTGCGCATCCCTACTAGGCTTCAGACTTCGCTTTCTGCACGCGGGATGGAATGTGTTGTTGTCGTCTCAGATCAACCAGCTCTCCTGGACTCCTTTGCCCTCCATGGCAATCTCCCACAGGGTCAGCCAGGCAGCTGCCTAAAAAACTGAAATCAGCCCCCAAAGCCAAGGATAAATAAAATTGAGAACGCCGATGGTGAAAAGAACATAGATTTCCACGTGTATTATTTAGCCCGACAGAAATAAAAATATTTTGAAGTAGTAAACCTGTTTTGATTTTTTTTTGTATAAATATTAATCATTGCAGCAAAATCCTGCTACAGTAGCAATCTGTAGTGCAGTTATTAAGCAGAACAATTTGTGTTTAAATTAAATGATCACTGCTGATAATGCTGTAACAAAAACAGTGTTTTCTATGCTTATGTCTTTAAAATGGTCAGGCATGTGAATCACCGTAGGTGCCCCAGTTACTGCTGTCTAGCTTGTGGAGGTGGAACAGTTTACATTTCAGCTGAGCTGAGGCTACATCATGCTAATTTTAAAAAATGAGATAGACTTGATTTCCTCTGTATGTTTTTGCTTTAGCTGGTTACTGCTGGATTATGCTACAGTTTCTCTGCCCCTCCCCGTGCCTTTACTGGGCTCAGTAGCATACTTACATTAGTCTATAACTTCTCTGTGCAACTCCTATCCTGGAAAATTCATAGCTGCTTGTTTCACAAATTAAGTAATTCTTCTTGGTTGGAAGTTTTTAACCAAAATTATGACAATTGGAGATTTTGTAGTCAGAAATTGTAAGTTTACACTTAATTAGTTGCACTTTAATAACAAGAATCTCAATACTGACCTGATGTGATCCTATGGGATGTTTAGATACCTTTCATCTGTTGTGATAAAAGGAAGGTATACTGTTAAAGTGGACTAAATAAACTTCCAGCAATATGTTTTGAAAAAAAAGAAGATTCCACACATTCCGCCTCTTCAGCAGCTAACAAAATCTAGTATTTTGGCCAATAAAGCCTTCATTCCTGGTGTCTGTTTTGGACTGAATGTTGATTTTCTTCTTTTTTTTTTTTTTAAATCCTCCTTCAGTTGTTGCTTAAGCAGAGTTTATGTAACTATTTTCTAATGACATTTTTAAATTGGAATTTTTTAAAAAAAATCTTAGTCCTGCTTTCCGTGGAGAGCAGAACTCCTCCTCTAACTTCCAGTAGTGTAAGTCTTCATGTGGGTACAAGGTCTGCTCAAGTGTAATGAGACATACACCCTGCACCCAGAGTCCATGTGCTGGTAGAGTCCTGCAGCAGGACAGTCTCTGGAACATCTTAGTGTACTCCTTACCTCCATGGGAAGCTTGGAGGATGGAGGAGAAGGCAGGCCAATAGAAAGATCCTGTATATAAGGAAAGTTTTCTATATAAGGAAAGTTGACTAGTTTTGGTGACTGTAAACCTATTTTGTGCCACTTAATTCAACAAGTGGAGAATCCTGCCCTTTAATAGCTGATGGTTTGCTATTACTCTTCGAAGTCAGTGGCAACATTGAATTATGCTCATTGTGTTGAGTAAGGCAGATGCAATTTTGTTAACATTTATGCATTTTACAGAGTCTGCCAAATAGCAGTTGTTATAATAATAGTGCTTTGCATCCTTAGACTGCTGTAAAAACATTAGTTAATACATTAATGAGATGATGACTGCCTTGGCTGTGTTTTATACTTTGTCGTGTCTGTTGTAAAGAGAAGTCGAGCACAGCCAGCATCAGAAATCTAGTCGCTTGAGCTCCACAGTGATTGTCCTGAGAATTAAGTTGGAAAAGGGGGCCTTGCAGTGATTAAAGTGTAAAACAGGGGAACTGAATGTCCAAACAGTTTATTGAAATGCTACTTGATACTGTGTTCGTTTAAAAAGTAATCAATAATTATTTTTATAAAGTTTAAGTGTTATTTAAAATACAAGTAAACAGTGGAGGAATAGATACGATCAAGCTTCACTGTAGGATACACTGTGTTCTCATATGAAGATCATTAGGTTTTTTATGTTACGGTAGTGCTGGATAAAGTCTCTGGAGGAGAAGCTGTTTTTTTCATGCATAGGCTAAGCCAGAGACCTGGCTTAGTGGTTCTGTTTTCACTTACTGGTTGCTGTCATACTACAGTGCATCAAAATGGAGGTTTCTTTTTTAAAAATCATGGGATGAGAAGACCTGTGGCTCCATTTTTCTAGCTTGTTTTAAGCTGATTTGTTCCTCTCTTCTATCTGAATTTTATTCATGGAATATACAGATAATGGCTGTGAGCTGATGGATAAATAATACTTGCAAAAGCTGTGTGTTCTTTGCCTGAGAGCTGCAAGTTTCTTCAGTTCATAGAAGGTTATTTGATAGGTTTATGTTGAAAATGGAAAATGAGCAAACTTAGGATGCTCTTTTTTTAAGTACAGAAGGGATATCATTTGTGTCTAGTGCATGTTTAATACAGTTTCTGATAACAAATTATAGTCTGACTATTATTTTAATCTTTTTAATGTTTTCTAGAACTCAGCCAAAAACAGTTTTTGCAGAAGTGGAACCAGAAGATGATGAAACAGACAAGCCGGAGTGGAAAAAACGTAAAATTTGAAACATGTGATTTGAAGAAGAATTTTAGGGCATTTGAATCAAAGTACAGCATTTATTTCTTCAGTTTGGATAGTGCATCAAAATTTGAAAGCAAAAATTGCTTCAGTTCATAAACTTGCTGCAGTGTAAAAAGGGATTGTTGTCTTACACTGGATTGTAATCCCACATCTGAATTTTGCAATCAGGAATGAGTTATATTGTGGAAAGAACTCCTCTCTAGGTCAGTTATTTAGTTTTGTTTTAAATGAAAAATATTCTTTATAAATAGAACTCTAGTGAATTCATTATATTGCCAAAGTTTTTTAATTACTGCCAACTTTACAAATGCTGTGTTGTGACAGTGTTCAATGATTCTAAGTATATAAATAAAATAATACAGTTTCTCAGACTCCTTTTTGTTTTTTCTAGTTAAGATCTAACAAATCACCTCCTTTGTTAGAAGTATAACAAATTTTACACTTTAATAAATGTGTAATAATACAGTTTAGTTCATTTGTGTGTTCACACAAGTTCCAATTTAGTTCAAACTTCTGTGTGAATTGTAGAAAGCATATTTTCTAGTGTGTATCTTTACTTGAATGTTGTTCCTTTTAAGTGTAGTACCTTAGTATGTATACTAAACACTATACTGGTGTTTAGTATACTACTAAATTACCTGTACTATTTTATACAGCCTTTATTTTTCAACAATGTGAAACTGGAATCAGCAATTATCTATTTTGGTTTAATAAAAATAACATGCTTATTGCCAAGTTGATGTAGAATTCTGTTCAGGCTTCCTATCCCTATTAGTTTCTATTGATAAGTGTTAGGATATAGCAGAACTGTGTTTTTATTACCAGGTCTTTTTATCTATTGACTTTGTTCTGTGCCTGAATTACATATATTCTGCCTCACACTATCTGAAGACTGATACTATCCTTTGTAAAGTGGTTCTTAAATACTGAAAGTTTTCATCGTTTAACACCAAATTGCAATTCCGAATGTCATAAAGTGAAGGACAGATTTAAAACCACTATCCTTTAAAGGAGAAGGAAGGAACCTAGGTTAGTTTTAGGCATTTATATTGTGATTACAATAGTACACAGTATGATAAGTATTGTGATTATAATAATATAAAGTATAGCAAGCACTCTGCATTTCCAGTAAGAGTAGAAATGAATAGACATTGTACACAATCAAGCTTTCTTAATTATGCATAGATTCTGAAGGCATATTTTAACGCTATATTTAGCAAAGCACTTAATCACCTTCCTAACCTCGAGTGTGTGTTCTTGATAGTCAGCAGAGCTTAGGGTGGTTTGTTTTGTTTTTTTTTCAAGCATTGTTCTGCATCACGATTTCATTGCATGATTTCCTTTTCCAAGCTTATCTTTCTTTTTCAGTTATCATTTTTATACTTTAAGGAAAAGTAAGCCTGACTTCAAAAGTTGTAATAAGCATTGGCATTACATTCCTGCAACAAAATACGTTGCACTGCTTTCACTCAGTGTAGTCTTTTGATGAGTGGAACCTTACTAAATAATTAACAACTTGTCTTTGTCCTTTGTAAAAATATTTTAGTACCTGCTTATGTAGAATAGCAAATCAATGCTTAATTTAAAATTGCAGCTGTAATATGTAGAATGAAGGACTTAATACCTAGGTAGACAGTAAATGGAGGAGAAAAAGAAGTACCAGATGAAGAGTAGTGGTTGTTAAGAAGACCTGCTAAAGACCTCCCTATGCAATGTCCCCCTCAGCAAATAAACATTAAATGGCATTGTTTCAATTAAGGCTATTTTTTGACTTTTTTTGTCATCTAAATAATGCACTACAAAATGAAGTATTTTCAAATAAATTTCTCTAAAATCTTGAATAAGATTTTAAAAGGATAAAAATGTCCTTGATTTTAGGCTGAATATTATTAGTTCATGATTTCTATTGTTAGTTGCTCACTGAGGCAGGGTGGCTTAGGGAGCAGAGCTGCAGGGAAAGGCAGGTGAGGAAAAATGCTGCAGCAGTTCTCTAAGCGTGAGGGGAGCTTCACCTTTTTGTAAGTGAACCCTGCAAAAGTTCTGTTAGAATTTCTCTAAGCGTTTGTTGTTGTTACTTAGTTATTATCTTGAATGACTGCTTTAGCAGCCTAGAATTTAAAACAGTGCCTGCACAGATATGTATTTAAAAGAATTAAAACTAAAATTGTACCTTAACTCTTGGCTTTGTTTGTTTGCCATATCCTTACTCTGGATTTTCAGGCATGTTCATCAACAAGGCAAATCTTGATGCATTTTTAAAAATAGGTTTTAATCTTGAATGGATCAGTGGTAAGAGTTAATCCAATTCAGGAAGGAGATATGAACGGTCTGCTTGACCATACTTGGGACAGCAAACTCTGACTCAACCCTTTGAATTGTCCAGGGAAAAATCTTAACATTAAAAATGTTTACATGATTAAATATTTGGTATGGAAGGTGGAACTCTGCATGCAAACTGGAATATATTTGCATTATATTTTTATGAGCCTGATTTTGTTTTAAAGTTCAAAAACAACATATGTTTCAGTAATTGCCAAGTTGTAATCTTTGTCCTCCGTGTATCCATTTTTAGTGTTAATGTGGCCAGAGTCCACGTGGGCTTTTGTTTCCATTTTTCTGAAACAAGGTAGGCTTTTACTGTTTGCTTGCTTCCTCAGAAGACTTGCTTACAGAGGTGCCACAACCATCACTGGCACTTTGGCATGCAGAATGGCTTCCGTGGTGCTTTCTGCAAACCTGGATTTTTCTCTCTGTGTTCTGTGCAGCTTCTAGGTGGGTTTTTTTATAGCAATTTATGACCTTTTGTCCTTTGTGCTAATGACTAGTTAAGACCAGCTGTTAAATGACATGCCTGTCCATAGGACCAAGGCTTTTTCTGCCAGGCCATTAGAGCCCACCAGGTAGCAGTCAGCCCACTTTACCGTGCATGATTTGTGTTGCCGCTATTGGTATAGAGGTCTTAATTTGACTCTGTAGTCCTTTGTCTCATCCTATCCTCTTTATTCCTCTGTCCTATCTTAATTTTTAAGTCTTCTGCAACAGGTGAGAAGATTGCTAAGGCTGTCTTTAAGTCCTAGCACTTTTCTTCTGGCTCTTTGCAACTACTTTATGAATGTTTAGGTTCCTCTGTGGTATACTTCCTATGACCTCTAATTTACCGAAGATGGTACTTTTGCCTCTGTTTTTTGTGATCGATAGCAAGAACTGTGAATTTGTGCCCGGGGGCCTCCAGTCATTGGCTCCTTGCTTATAATTACATGCCTAGTTTGATGTTCTTTGTCACGCCTGCCTTTCCTTTGTTGGGCTATAGAAAATATGTATTATGGGAAGAGAAACCACGAATCTTTATCCTGTTCAGTCTGCTGGACCCTGAGGAGTGTTTTGCAATGAGTGGCATTGTTGAGCCAAGTGCCATCCTCTTGGTTAGATCTTTGTCCATTAGTTTCTTGGACTTCTGATGCCTTTGGGGGTGTCCAGCTTGAGACATTTGTAGCTCACATTCTCCTTAAATACTGCATCGTTTGAATTTTGATGTGGCCTGTTAGTCACAATGGTATTGCAAAACCCCTCTTCTATTTCCTTGTCTTGTTAAATGTCTGTATGTCCTCTTAGCCTGCCTCTCAGCAATGAGAACTTACTGAAAGATCTAAGTTACCCTCATTAAAAATCAGCAGGCTTGTTCTGACTTTTTACCATGGATAGGCTTGGATTTTGTGAGTTTCTGTCCGCTGTTATTGATCCGTGAGCTTGTCTCATTTGTTGAACTTTTTCGTGCATACTCATAAATGAAGAGTTAGATAGTTGGCTAACAGAGATATCCTTATGCTTGCCTGGTGTTGAAGCATGGATGCATCTTATTACATCAGTTTTTAAATCTGCTAGGACTTTTGGCTAATCCCACTTAAATAAAATTTTGTATAAAATGTGCACTTCATCCAACCTCTGGGACTCCAGCATCTAATTGCTTCATGCAGTCTGGATAGCTCTGAAACATGAGATACTTCTCTCTCTGTAGCATGTCATCCTGGTTAAAATTTGCTTTCGTTGTCAAAGCTTCCCATCCTACATGAAAAGGTATTGGAGCATGCTGAACAGTCTCCCACTTTGGCAGCAGTGTCTTATACTCAGATCAGTTTGTTGGAATCTCCATAACCTATGTGTTGCTTGAGTGCCTTGGCAATAGTTAATGATTTTTTTTTTAATGGCTGCTGATCAGACAGTATGTTCCTCTTGTACTCTGAGAGATGACTCAAAAGAAGGCTGATACAGAAAGCATAGCCAATACGTCTCATTTTTTTTTTAAGTCTTTTTTTTTTCACCTTGGCTATCATGCAGAGCTGTTGTATGTAAGGGCTAGTACTTAAAATTTTTCTTACTCTTTCAAAGAAGTATTCCTGCAGGCTCTGGCCTTTTACCTTGTTGTATCATGAAATAGTAGATGCAACAGATGAATACCTGCAGTAGATAGACTGGGCTAGATGGGTCCTTGAGAAGTTATGCAGTCCATCCTTGACTTAAGCTACAGCTGTACCTGAACTGGTTCTGGCATGTTTATTGGATCAGGTCTTTAAATGCTCCCATGGTAGACACTGCACAATGTCCCTGAACAATCTGTTCCAATGCTTCATTCTTAGCACTAGACAATTTTTCATAATCTCTAAGAAAAACAGTCTTGCAACAATTTAAGCCCACTATTTCCTGTCCTGTTCGCAGCAACCATGGAAGTCAGTTTACGACATTTCCCTTTGCAGCAGCTTTTTATTATGTTTGAATTTTATTATCTTCCCCTGTCCCCTCTGATTCTTTCAGTTTTTCTTTATGGTTTGTGTATTCTGGAATATCATAATTTATTTGCTTTTTTCTGCCTTGTTCTGATTGTCCATATTTGAAGTGTATTGCCACAATATATTCACTGTTTCAGATGAAGCTACTTTTTTAGCACTACCGGGAACGCAGGAAAAACATTTGCATGTCTCATTATAGTCACTTTTTTCTCTGCAGTTTGGCATTACAGATTTGTGTTTCAAGTTCTCGTCCCCCTCAACTCTAGAATCTCCACTACAAAGCTGCTGCCAGGCCAATTCACTATCTAGTAGTTACATATTATTCTTAAGCGTTAGATTTTGTCCTTTGTACTGAATTTCATTGCATTTTCTCAAAATGCATCACCATTTTGTTCAGATTATTTTGAATTTTCTCTTGGCTCCAAAGTGCCTGCAACTTTTTACAGCTTCCAGTTGTACCCGGATGTAATGAATGTATTCTTTGTTCCCTTGGCTAAGCCACTATTGAATTTGGCGTTTAGTGGGAAATCCCTAAGGTTTCCCATATGGATGGGAGGGAAATGCTGCACACAGTGTTAATTTTCTTAAGCGTTCATAAGCTTCTAGTTAACGTACTCAGAAATTTTTGGAAGGACACTTGGCTTTCCTAGAAATTGCTGGATTCCCTTCATGTCCTTTGGTTTCAGGATTTTTGTAATGGCTCTGTCCCTTTGTGTTCAGCAGGAATCCTTCTGACATAGATGTGGGAGACCTCAGGAACTCCTTGTGTTCAGCATTTCAGTACTCCACATTCTGAACATATTTCCAGCATGTCCCGGTTAGGTGTTTTGATCCTGAATTCACAGTTACTTTAATTCTCCCTCTATAATAAAAAATGTCATCCACTATAATCTTGTATGATCTGTGAATTAGCAATAGGACTAGCCACACACCTAGTGTGACCAGGTGTGCATCTGGTCTGACCTACGCTGGGATTGTGTTACCACGTTCACACCTGCCAAGAGCTGTGGTACCGCAATGACATCTGTGGTTGCCTTGCTTGTGGTGACTCTGTTGCCCACACTTTGGCTTCCCGAAACTCCAGTCATGATGGAAGCAGCAATGTTTCTTGTTCCACAGCTTTCCTGTTCACCATCTGCTCTTCAGTGGCCTCAGGAACATTTTACTGAAAATCATCATCTTTAGGCATTTTTCTAGCCCATTACTAATGTTTGTGAAGATCACTGGGACTGCATTGCAGTTGATGTAGGAACACAGGAGCACACGTGGCACTTAGCTTGCGGGTGTTAGGTGACACTTAGTGTGCAGCTTTCCGGAGTGCTCAAATGCTGAGGAACTTGGAGCTTGTTAGAGATCTTCTCTGGAAGTCTCTCTCTTTGGGCACTGTACTTCTGTGCCTTGCATGCCAGTACCTCTTGTTTCTCCCCTCCTCATGGGCACCGTTGTTCCTAGACTGGAAATTCTCTTCTGCTGTTTCTCCTTGAGTTCTGCAAAATGTGCACCTGACCGTGGCACCTGCATTTCGTGCCTGTCCTATGCTGCTTAGCTTGATTCTGTGGATCTTTTGTGCAGCCTGGATCCATTTTAATACGGAGTTGCCATGGCTAGTAACAGGCCAATATTTTGTTTTAAGGTAAGGGGCCTCGGGAGTTACCTGGGTTTGGACCTGTCTTGGGCTGCCTGGAGCTTTGTCTGAGCTTCTTCAGCTGCTGTCTAACAAGCAGGTGACCACTGCTTCATTTGTTGAAGGTTTTGCTTAGTTTTGTACAATGATCATAGAATCATATAATTGTCTAGGTGGAAGGGACTTTTAAGATCATCTAGTCCAACCATCAACCTAACTGATAAAAAAAAAACAAACCACCACCGCTCACAACCCCTCACTAGACCATGTCACTAAGCACTGTGTCAACCAACCCGTCTTTTGAACACCTCCAGGAATGGTGCCTCAACCACTTTCCTGGGCAGCCCATTCCAATGCTTGATAACCCTTTCAGTGTAAAAATTTTTCCTAATATCCAATCTGAACCTTCCCTGGCACAACTTGAGGCTGTTTCCTCTTGTCCTGTGACTTGGGAGAAGAGACTGACCCCCGCCTCCCTACAATCTCCTTTCAGGGAGTTGTAGAGAACAATGGGGAAATTCATAAAATCATAGAATGGTTTGGGTTGGAAGGGACCTTAAAGGTCATCTCGTTCCAATCCCCCCTGCCATGTTATCATTCATGGCTTTGTAACTGGTTAGTAATTCCACGTGGTTGTTCTGTGCTGAGTAAACTATTGAGGACCCTGGAATGAAAATGCATCATAGAGGAGTACAGGCAGGGGCTGGCAGCAGAACCTTCAAAGGTGTGGACACAAGACTCTACCAGGAGCCTTGGGGCTAATTGGAACCTGCCAGTGGTGATTACTGGTCATTCAGAGAATGCAATTTAGGGAGCAGGATAAACTGTTTTTAGGGATAGCAAATAGGGAAAAAAACAAGTGTCTAGCAAGTATAAAACCAGCGATATACATTAAATCTGACAATAATGTGGAACTACAGAGCAGCAAAGAAAGAGCAAGGGGTTAGTAAGTCTTGCAAATGTACAAGAATAATCCCATGCAAATTCTAGATGAGGAGGAAGAACACCACCACCACCCCCAGAGGACCCAGAGGGATGGCGGGTGGGTGAGAAAGGGGGTACCTACTCGGGATTGTCTGTATAACATTTATAGCTGTATTGCTATGCAGACTTTCCTGTAGTACGATTTATTTTTGTGGTGCTGTATGCAGACATGCTTCTTCATCCCGTGTAAACTGCATTAGCTGGAGTGCAGCCATTCTATGCCAGTTGAGGATTATCCTTTTTCTGTATGACTCACTTCCCTTGTCACTTGGGGGCATCTTTTTCTGCAGTGAAACCTAAGTTTGTGAAGGTTGTGCAAGCAAAGGACTCTGAAACTTAGGAGTCTGCATGTGATTCTAATAAAACACATCTCTTAGCAAGCAAAGTTCGTATTTTCTAACATTGTGACTTGTGGCATCAGCAAGTGGGACAAACTGTGATGAAGTTGGTGTGTAGTTTGCAGTCAGCTCTTCATTTAAAATTGCCTAAGTAGAGGCAAATATCAGGAATATTCCAAATAGAGAGGTCTGCATCTTCAAAATGGCCTTTGCCAGCAATGTTATCAGCAACAGCTCTACCTTTTTATGCATTTTCCACAAAGATCCCTTTGATTATTCATATAATAATGTCAATTTGTCTTTATATATATTTTAATTAACTGGCTGAGTTAGTAGTAAAAGCATACATTTATTATAACATTTTTGAGAAAATACGAAGTTTCTAGTTTGTTTCATAGTGCCACTATAATTTGTAACAATGAAGTGAGTATAGACATGTTCCCATAGCTTACTAGTGCATCACAGAATTGGGGCAAAACTGTCTTGTTATCATAACAATTCAGAGAAATTTAATTCAATCCTTAAAGGCACAGTGTGGCAGTCAAAGGAAAACCGGAAGGAATCCCAGACTAAGAAGCTAAGGCCTGGTGACTCGGGAATTTTCAGCTGAAAATGGCAAGTCATACGGACACAGTGTGAGCTCTTGCAGAAGACAAGGAAGCAGGTCAAGATAAGTAATAGGGCACAGAGATGAGTGGGAGGTGACCGGTGGGATGCTGCAGGAATAGGGAGTTTATGTCCGGTTTTATGTAACATCATTTTAAACTACCCCCTTCGAGATCATTAAACGGGATGTTAATGAAATTAGCAGATGATGCGGATGAATGCTGCAAACACCACTGAAAAAAGAGAAGCAGGAAATAACAAGGAGTCACCCTGACAAATGCAAGATAATACATCTTGAAAACAATAATTCAAAATGCAGATTATTTTTTCCTCTGTGGCGGGAGGACTCTCCGCTGCACCAGAGTTGGGGGATGGCAGCTTGTGTTTCTGTGTTTCCTCTGACAAGGCAGACAAAAAAAAAATGCGTGTGGAGCTCTTTCCAAGAGGATTGCTCCTGAGCGAGCAGCCCCAGTGACAGCCTGA
Organism: Tringa tobata; assembly: GCA_033628505.1. Classification (NCBI taxonomy): domain Eukaryota; kingdom Metazoa; phylum Chordata; class Aves; order Charadriiformes; family Scolopacidae; genus Tringa; species Tringa tobata. The sequence continues at coordinate 2,499,558 of JAHREE010000378.1, forward strand.
TGGGGAACGTGGTGCGTTCTGTCTCGCAGCCACTGAGGAGTACAGAAGTGGTTGGAATGCTTTTGTCTGAAAATCAGCTTGGTGAATGCAGCGTAGAGGGGTCTCCTTTTGCCGGCAGCAGATGCTGATACCACGTACTACAGGTTAAAAGCGCTCCTTTCTACTTGCAGCCTTGCGGGTTTGGCTGGCTCGCTGAGGGGCAAACTCTTGCCTCCTACCAGATTTAAAAATCTGCTTTCTTTCTCCTGCTTCTAATTTGCAGCTTTTTGCGTCCTTCAAATCCTAGAGTTTTCAAGGGAAGTTGCAGAATGATAGGGGACTTTTTATCTCTCTCTCTTTCTCTCTCTAGTTTGAAAATTTTCACATTTCAGAAAGCAATTCTGCTGATTTCTTCCCAGTCATGCTGTTATCCATATGGACATGCTACAGGTGGTCTGTTTTAGAGTTTCTCATGAATGTTGAATTGTTGGGACACACGTTTTTCCATTGTGAAAACAACCTTTAAGCATTTTGGCATTTGATTTCCCATCCCTTCTCTCTTGGCATGGGAACAGTATATAGAGATTTCAAGGAAATATATGTCAAGAAAATGTAATAATGGAAAAATAAGCCTGATATTGGACTTGCCAGCGCATTATAAATTGTCTATAAGTGGTAAGGTGGAAGACCTTCTGCTTTGTTAATTTACTAAACAGCCCATGCTTAACTTCTGGATCCATGATCCTTGTAAAATTTGGTGTTTGGACAATGCCAGCACAGCAAGCTCCTGATTCACTGGAGGCTCTTCCTCATCCTGCAGTGACACCACTGCTGGGGACTACCTCAAGGCAGATTATGCTCAGCTGCTAAGGATTGGCTAGAAAGTTGTTCTGAAAGGAGTGTTCTGTGTTACACTGACAAAAAATGTTACAGTGACAAAAATGACAAAACCTGATGGTTCAAACTGTAATCTTTCAGATTAGCAGGTCGCACACTAAAGTAACTGAGAACAGCTTTGTCTTTAACGTGACAACCATTTTTATACACATATGTGTACGTATATTGTTTATGTGATTGATACGTATGTTGTTTCTTTTATTGATGGGGACATGCTGTGCAGAGAATTATGGCCAAGAAGTAACATGCTAAGTATCTGAACGCGTGCATTAACTGTGTGGGTGAGCAGTTATCTTGAGGGTTATTTACCTTAATTAAGGCAGTATCTTGGGTGAAATATAGAGGACCAAAGAAACTGTTGCTGGCCAAGTAATTAATGAGAGGACAGTCCCTGAAAGAACAAGTAGAAGAATCTGCAGTAAGTATTTTAGTCTGAGAGACATGAGTCTCCCTCACCCCAACACTTAGGCAAAACACTGGTATTAACCCTTTGCATGGTGGAACAATGCACTGGAGTAACCCAGAGAGCCACAAAATGCCAAAAGAAATATAAATTAAAAAGGAAGAGAATTAGACTGATGTAGTGCTGGAAAATTATCTTCTTGGTGAGATTTTTCCCCAGTGCTGAGGCACCCATTTTTAGTTATCCTCAGCTCTGATATTCAGGCTTCTGTCCTATTGCCCTGACACTGTTTTATGAAACCTTTCTAGAAGTGGCCACGCTGGCAGATGGGCACCCCACGCCAGTTGTAGGATGAAGATGATGCGCACCCATACATCACAGCCCATGGTCATAAAAAAAAAAAAAGAGTTAGATTCGAAGGTTTCTTAATGTTTTCCAAAACCATTATAAAATCATGCTTCAATGCAAGAAAGATTACAGAAGAAGACAGTTTCAGAGAAGATGACAGCTGTCACATTCCCAAATGCAGCGAGAGGTTTTGCTGTTCACAGGGTGACAATTTTTTTTGTTGAGGCTCTATAAAATGTCCATTTGTAGGATTCTTTTGTTAATTTTTACTAGCTTTTAACTTGTGTTTACACTAAGAAAATAAAAGGGAAACTTTAGTTCTGGAAATGAGATAAGTATCACAGTGGTATATAGTCTGTTTCTTTTAACCACTACTTTTACTGTCCAGCATACTGTCCTACTCTGGCATACAACAGAGTTTAAACAGTTCTGTAAGGGAAGCTGTTAAATGTTTTTCTTTTTCTTTGGGAAAAAAAAAGTAACTTCATAAAATTCTAGAGAGTATCTCCACTTCCCCCTTCACTTTTTCATGTGCTACAAGAATGCTGGTTCAGGGTCAGGCTTTTATTCTGCTAGGTGCTTCTCAAACTTACGATCAGAGGTGGTGTCATCTGCTTTAAGACTCTAAATGGGAAAAACACCTACTGCTGCAGGATTGAAGAAACAGAAATATATGATGAGGAGGTTTAATCAGAGTACCGGCAGATACAGGAATATAGTTCAGCTATTTCAGTGTCCCTTTGGTGCTCTTTACCAGCATCTCTCTGCTGCTGGGAAGTCTGTAAGACATCTTTTTGAAGCAGGGAAATGCTCTTATCTTGTGGCGGTAATAGTTTTGTGGGCTGTGCCTGTAACTGAGTTACAAACAGCGCTGTGTAGCTGTATCACTTGGTTGTCATGAGAAACTGCGTCGTTCAGGTTGTGGGCATGCCACACTGGCAATTCGGGCTGAAAGGGCTGTTTTGGAAATACACCCCAACTGACACATCACTTAATTCTGCTTTTCACTTGTTTGTCTTCACTCTTCTCCTTAACTCACTTGTCCTGTCCTTTGCTTCAGGAGGCGAGTTGCTGGGCTGCTCTCCACAGCCCGGACATGGCGGTCATGATGTTTATTATTCAATCGTGCTGTGCTGCTTGGGAGGCAGGCTTTTTTTAATTGAAAATTATTGGAATGTCAAAGGTAGGGCCCTCTGCCTGCAGGAATGAGTGCAGGAGCTGCAATCTGACAGTCCTGGGCAGAATCAAACCTTGCTATTTCGCTTACACTGTTTATAAATGTCTAGACAAGCAGACAGGACCCTGGTGACATCTAAACTCTCTTCCTTGTCCTAAGGTGCTTTCAGCACTCCCATTTGCTTCACTCAACATTCCTGCATGGTGGAGCTTTGGTTTAATTTTTAATTTGTGGATTAAATGTGACTTTTTTTTTTTACATGGAATTTTACAGTCAGTTTTTGCCACGTGGGGAATTTTTATTGTTAATTACTCTGGTGTCATTAGACACAGAGTAGCTGCTTGCAGGGAAAGCTGTGCACATCTAGCTGCCCTGTGCAGCACAAACATCCAGCTCCCAACATTAACATGATTTGTTTGACTCCTACTTACACCACAATCAAAAATATTGTTCCAGTAGTGGCAGAGCAAACTGGAGTTCCCAAGCCAGCACCTCTGCTAATGGAAATGAGCGCAAAGGAGCTGCTGTTACTTAAGCCAGCAGAGGATGTTGCCTTGGGTTTTAGCATGTTTTTTTTTCCAGAAATTGTCACAAAGACACTAGTTCTGTTTTAAATAGACAGAAAGCTGGGCCAGAGTTCTGTCTGCAGATTGTAGCGCTGCAAAGTGGAAGAAGTGAGTCCGCGCCAGCACAATGTGAGCATATCTCTGAGGTGAGCTAGTTGATTACACAAGGGACGGGGACCAGCTGCCAGCTCTCCTGGCTGGGGAACAGCTCTGGGAAGCAGCAAGGGAGAGCGTGCCGAGAGGGAGCGTCAAATGTCCAGTAGGGGAATAGGGGGGATTGGGTTTGGGGACCATGACACAGGAGTCTGCTTTTGCGTGTAATCTCCTTCTGCATGATCCTTGACAAAACACCTTGGTACGAACACTGTAGATAGTCTTGTGTCTTTCCTTTTCTGTAATTGCAAAGAAATCCATCAAACTATGTTCAATAAGTTTCTGCAGGCACAAGAACTTCTGAGCAATTAGAATTTCTGAGATTTATTGTGTTAAGATTCGTTTAGATGAAAAGCACCATAGAAATAAGGAGTTTTCTTTTAAAGCTGTGACTCTCATTGCTAGAGAATAGCTGTGCAAAAATATCAGACAAACAGCTGGAGAAAGGTATCCAAACAGGATGATTGGGTTGGTTTTGTACGCGGTGCGATCTGCGGGGCCCGTAAGTACAGTGTGTGTAACACACAACTCTCCTGGAAGGTCTGCACAGCGCCCGGGTGCAAACTGCCCATGGGATTCCCACAGTGAAAGCCCTGCTTTATTAATTCTTCTTCAGAAGCAGAGCATCCGCCTGAGGGGTTTCCAACACTACCACCAGCATGCCTAAGCTACCACATTTGATTTGTATCTGGATTTTATGGCATCGATAAATATACATGTTTTATGTATATTTATGGCATCAAATATACACGTGTCTGCTGCTAATTGATTGCTGGGAAAAAGGCTTGCAGATGCTGCTGTTGTGGCAAGTAGCAAAAAGAAGTCCTTGCCCAAAAGTATTTCTGGTTTAAAAAGTGTTTTCATAGGTATTTTCTAAAAGTACAAGAAACAGCTACTTTTAGCAAACCAGGTGCCTTTACTTGAGCATGTACCTCTCTGGTGCTTGACTTAAGGCTTGTATCACCTTAATGTTTTCTTAGGGCTGTTCTCATTGACAGTCATTATGAAATCCTGTGCCATATGTTAGTGTCATGAGCCCCATTATAACTGTGATGACTAGCTAATGATGTGCCAAGGTGATCAGGAGCAGCAGAAGCCTGGGACATGTTTTGAAGAGAGGGTTTGCTTAAGGGAACGTAACACCTTGAGATTTGCGTAAGGAAATAATTTTAAACCAGGAAAATAAAATAACCTTGGAAAAAGCATCTGGATATTTGACAGTTATTCAGAGCTCATAATACACTGTGGTACTGTATGTGGCTCACTCAGTAGCTAAAATTAGGTGATTATGTAAAGAGACCACAGCGTACATCTGAATAGCTACTGTATTGGGTTAATGATGTCACTCATCTTTATTGAGTCTTTAGCTATTCTATGGCTTGGCCAGGGGGCAGCGTGAATTCAGGAGTCGTGAAATCATAGCCAAATTAAACTTCAGTGAAGCAAACACAACAGAGCTTTTACAAGGGAAAGCAAAACAACTCCCGACCAAAGGTCTCCTGTCGTGACTCCCAGGTGATGTTGTTGCCAGCTGTTATTCCCTGTAAGCCTTCAGGAAAGCATGTTTGTAGCTTTTAAACCAATGATAATAGAAATGCTACGACGAATCTACCAGTTTACGATTGGTTTGGAGAGAGCAGAAGAACTATTAGTTTTAGCATTTTGATTGTTGACTGTGAAATTGGCTATGTTTGCATGAGGTCCTATCTCTAAGAAAATGTATGAACTCTGTACTGTATACACTGTTCATATGTACAAATAAATACTTGTACATCAAAGGTACAGTGAGAATTAAACTTTATCCACACGTAGTAATATGCCTGAGCTTTCCCACCAGTTACAATCCAAATCTAATGTAGTATTAGATTTTTTTATAAAAGTGGTTTATTTTCTCACCTATGTTGCATACTGTAGCTTTTTCACGCTTGGCAGTGGTATATACACCATGTATTATTCTCCACCTAGTTGCTGGCACTTTTTCTGAATAGTTGCCAGTTTTCATAGAATCGTGGAATCATCTAGGTTGGAAGGGACCCTTAGGATTATCAAGTCCAGCCAGTAACCTAACACTGCCAACACCACCACTAAACCATGTCCATAAGCACCATGTCTACCCATCTTTTAAATACCTCCAGAGATGGTGACTCCACCACTTCCCTGGGCAGCCTGTTCCAATGCTTGACAAACCTTTCAGTGAAGAAATTTTTCCCAATATCCATTCTAAACTTCCCCTGGTTGCAACTTGAGCCCTTTTCTTCTTGTTCTATCACCTATTACCTGGGAAAAAAGACTGACCCTCTTCTCGCTACAACCTCCTTTCAGGTAGTTGTAGAGAGCAATAAGGTTTCTCCTCAGCCTCCTTTTCACTAGGCTAAACAACCCCAGTTCCCTCAGCTGCTCCTCATAAGACTTCTTCTCTAGACCCGTCACCAGTTTTGTTGCCCTTCTCTGGACACACTCCAGAACCTCTTGAAATGTCTTTCTGGAAATGAGGGACCCAAAACTTAACACAATATTTGAGAAGCGGCTTCACCAGTGCTGATGAATCACTTCCGTACTCCTACCGGCCATAATATTTCTGATAAAAGCCAGGATGCTGTTGGCCTTCTTGGCCACCTGGGCACACTGCTGGCTCATCCTCAGATGTCTATCAACCAACACCCCAGGTCCTTTTCCACTGGGCAGCTTTCCAGACACTCTTCCCCAAGCCTGTAGCACTGAATGGCTTGTTGTGACCCAAATGGAGGACCCGGCACTTGGGTCTTGTGGTATCTCATACCATTGGCCTCACCTCATCAAACCAGCCTGTCCAGATCCCTCTGTAGAACCATCCTAGCCTCAAGCAGATCCATACTCCTGCCCAAATTAATGCCATCTGCAAACTTACTGAGAGTGCACTCAATTTCCTCATCCAGATCATTGATAAAGTTATTGAGCAGAACTGACCCTAATACCGAGCCCTGGGGAACACGACTTGTGAGCAGCCACCAGCTGGATTTAGCTCTGTTCACCACCACTCTTTGGGCCCAGCCATCCAGCCAGTTTTTTACCCAGTGAATAGTACACCTGTCAAGTCTTGGGCAGCCAGTTTCTCCAGGACAATGCTGTAGAAAATAGTGTCAAAAGCTTTACTAAAATCTAGTTTTGCAACACCCACAGCCTTTCCTGCATCCACTAAGCAAGCCACCTTATCATAGGAGATCAGGTTAGTCAAGCAGGACCTGTCTGCCTTTTAATAAACCCATGCTGATTGGGCCTGATCACCTGGTTGTCCTGTATGTGCCGTGTGATGGCACTCAAGATGGTTTTCTCCATAATCTTCCCGAGCACCAAGGTCAGACTGACAGGCCTGTAGTTTTCTGGATCCACCTTCCAGCCCTTCTTGTGGATGGATGTCACATTTGCTAATCTCCATTCCACTGGGACCTCCCCAGTGAGGCAGGACTGCTGGTGAATGATGGAATGTGTCTTGGTGAGCACTTCCACAGCTCCTTCAGGGCCCTTGGGTGGATCTCATCCATCCCCACAGGCCTGTGTGTGTCTGAGTTTTGTAGCAGGCCACTAACCATTTCCCCTTGGATTATGGGGGCTTTTCTCTGCTCCCCATCCCTGACTTCCAGCTCGGGGGGCTGGGTACCCTGAGAACAACTGGTCTTACTGTTAAAGACTGAGGCAAAGAAGACATTAAGCACTTCAGTTTCTTCCTCATCCTTTGTCCCAATGTTTCCCCTCTCATCCAATAAGGGATAGAGATTATCCTTAGCCCTCCTTTTGCTGCTAATGTATTTATAGAAACATTTTTTAATTGTCTTTTGTGGCAGTAGCCAGATTAAGCTCTAGTTGGGCTTGGCTTTTCTAATTTTCTCTCTACATAGACTCACATCCTTGTAGTCCTCCTGAGTGGCCTACCCTTTCTTACAAAGACCATAAACTCTCCTTTTTTCCCTGACTTGCAGCCACAGCTCTCTGTTCAGCCAAGCTGGTCTTCTTCCCTGACATCTCCTTTCTCAGCACATAGGGATGCCTGGTCCTGTGCCTTTAAGACTTCCTTCTTGAAGAATGTCCAGCTTTCCTGGACTCCTTTGCCCTTCAGGACTGCCTCCCAAGGGACTCCGTCAATCAGGCCCCTAAACAGGCTAAAGTCTGCCCTCCCAAAGTCCAAGGTGCCAGTTCTGCTGATCTGCCTTCTTGCTTCTCCAAGAATCAAACACTTTGGAGAAGACTGAAGAGGGCCATCAAGTAAAGGTGTGAATGAGGAGACAGCCAGCTTGGTTTCTTCAGATTTTGTGTGGCTAAGACTCTCTGAGCTGTGTCAGCAGTTGCTGTCTGTCACCGATCTGGTGCCTTCATCTGGAACATCCCTGTTCGGATGAGGTTTGGCGTTGCCCTCTAAAGTTTCTCCATGGCTTTTCTCTTCCAGTTGCCTTCAGTGCAGGTATTACAGGCCCTGGTAGACAAAGCCTCTACAGGAAAAATATCTGGAAGTAAATGAAAGCCTGTTTCTTTCTCAGAAAGTGTCCAGGACCACAGAGTTATGGGGCTTTAAACTGTCAGAAGTAATTATTTTGGGGATAACCTGGCAATGAGCAGCAAGGGTCAGTGCTGGGAGCAGGGCATTGATGGTGGCCATGGTTTGCAGTGCTGACAGAGCACATGCGAACGCCCAGGCTGGCCATGGGCAGAGGTCTGCTCTTCCAGAGAAGAAAGCAAAGGATGCATTTGGAAGATTATTCTTTTCCTAGATGTCTATTCCTTTCTTTGAAGTAACCGTTCCCACGCGTTTCCTGTCAGGGGGCCTCTGGGCCCCAACACTCTCTTTTCACTCCTTTCTTTTTAATCCGGAGAGCTGCCTGCTTTGGGAAAGTTTGCCTGGGATTGCACTGTACCCATTTGTTTGCAATGAATGAGAAGCATTTTCATTTTCTCTGAATTATTGTTGCCAGATACCATGTGTACGCATGTTGCAGGCCATCTTGCAGAGGGAGCTGGCAAATCTGCAAAGCTGGTGTGCACAGCTTCAGCAACTGAAATGCACTCATCTCAGCCAGACCCCTGCTGAGGTCAGGAAACACACATTTATTGCTCTCTTTAAGATCTCAAAAAGAGGGTTTTCTTCAGCTGGAATGAAGTACTGATATTACAGCCCGGTCTCTCAATTCCAAGCACCATTCTGCTTTCTCATTGCACTCTCATCTGTCTCATTTGCTGAGCAGTTTCGGCAGCACAGGCAGCTGAGAGCAAGAGTTAAGCTTTTGGGCAACATGTAGAAAGCACATGGGTTATAAGATTAGAACTGTGTGACTTAATGCAGTATTTGGACTCTTTTTTCTAGTGATTTTGCTCCTTTTAAACTGGTGATGTGAAAGTTGTTGCTATCTTCCATTGTCTTCAGCAGGATGGTTCTGTAGTGGTTAGCTATCAGGAAGGAGTAGCTTTTTTCTTCTTCGTTATTTTTTTTTGTTTCACCATGTCCCAGAAAGTGTGAATATGTATGCCCTGATTACTATCCCATCAGTTGACTTGACAGGACTTGCCAGGATGGACACAACCTACTTGCATGCCAGTATTGAAAGTGAAGTGCCAGGAGTCAGTAGCTAGGGATTTCTTTCAAACCCTGATGGGATATTTCATCTTTGCAATGCCAGAGTGTTTTGTTTCACCTTTGCCATATAGTCTGATGTGCTGTGTGAGATCCATGGGAGAGGTGAGCTGAGCTCCTTTTATTGCTTGCTGTAGGAAGCATTGGTTATCACGAAAGGTTTCCGTTTTGCCGAGCTGACTTCTTCTGATGGAGAAACAAACTGCTGAGTTTGGAAAAAGCAAAGGAAAAACAGTCAGTCGTCACTGTTCTTCTTAAAATATTTGTCCGTGGAAATGCATAAAAGTCCAAGAAGCAGATTATTTGCTTGGGTCCTTTTCTAAACAGTTGTCTGTGTGAATCTGTGTAGGTCTAAAGGAGGCTAGTAACTGCTGAAGCGGCGTCTTTCCCCCCTGACCATTGTATACTATTCCTTCGACGAGGCTCAGAGGATCTGCCTTAAGTTGGTCAGCCCCCTAGGGATCAGGCAGTTGGACTAGATGATTGTTGTAGGTCCCTTCCAACCCAAATAGTCTATTCTTTTCTATCCTGAGATTTTGTATGGGCACAGACAACACCACAGCGTTGGAGAATCCTGTGCGCAATGGAGGCCATGACACATTTGCATACCACCAGCCTGCAGTGTCGTGCCACTGGTGGTAGACTTCTGCTGGATGTGAATGTGGGCAAATGCTTGCATTTCTCCATTACACTGGCCTTGCTGCCCACGGTCACAGTGTCCGTGCAGAGACCATCCATGGAGAGCAGTAGCCCCAGTGCCATGGACCACAGCCCTTGCGGCTTCTGCATTTGTGTTCCCTGGGCAGAGCAGGAAAGGGGTTTTTTCCATGGGGCCCCTGAGCCCCCGAAGAAAGGCGAAATCAGTACACGCAGTGAGTTTTAACTGCTGTTTACGGCTCTTGTATGGGGTTGGATACCAAGATCAAGACATCAGCTGGGCCATTTCTGGTGTGTGAGAAATCATTGAGCCAAAGCACTAAAAAGTGAAAAAGAGGCCCTGTGTTAAAAATATGCTATTTCTTGGGAAAAAAAACAGCCATAAATGTCATCAACAGGCCAGAGAAAAGAAAGGCAATAGTACCAAATGATGAGTGGGACTAGGGGGGATGTGTGTTACAGAAAGCAGGTCTCTCTCTCATAAGGAAGAACGCTTGACAGTTTGAGAAGAACTGACAATAAAACACATGATTAAATGAGCACCAGAGAGCAGACTCAGCCATAAAAATATACATTTAGTGGCTGTCCTAGCTAAACCATAGCAGTATTTATTGAGTTATAACACTGGAAGAGGTGAATAAACATGACTGAGACCATGCGGGCTCGGAGGGATTACCTTTGTTTTTAAGAGAGGCTTTACCATATTTGCTCAAAAATCTTCACACAGTATAATTTTAAAGTGCACTTCTGAGTCTGTAGTTAGTGTCAAAGAAGATAGAAGAGATTTATGGTTTATCACAAGATGGGTAAATTAAACCAATACATGAAACTTTTAATGAGCTTTCTTGTCCTAAATACAATAGCATCACTGTGGCCTCTGATTCTGGGCACTCCTCTTTTCCATTTATCCGTCAGATGGTGGGGATAGGGAAACAATTTTAGTCTGTGCATTATTTCACCTTGCACAAAAAGTCATGTCATGTAGGGAAATGTCATGTTATATCACTGATGTAATGTATCTAAGACATCTGTTTACATTAAATATGGCCGATATCACATCTATTCTAAAAGAATACAAAGATTTAAAGGGATTTAAAACCTCCTACTCAGAGCAGCTAGCCCAAGTGATATCATGACAGAGAGGTGCTTTATTGGTTCATATTAAAAATAATAGACTCTCTCACAGCCAAATATAAACTGCAGTCTACCACTGAGACTTACTTGCATTGTCCTGTATTAGTCATATGCCACTGACAGTAAGAAATCAGCCTAAGGTGTTATCAAACCTTTCTTAATAGATTAATGGAACAAATTCCAAGGTTTTGGAGAACTTTTTTTAGCTATTCCAAATTTTGTTCCACCAGTTGTCAGAATTAGAAAGGGAGGTTTCCATACTTCTTGCAAAAATGCCTCGTTATCACTGACTTGGTCTGGGTTTTTAAATGAGATTCCCACTTGTAGCTGAAATGAAACCAGATATCCTTGATAGGAAAAGATTTGCTGTTAGCAGAATTTGACGTCCTAAATAATCACCAGAAAAAAAACTGCTGCAGGACTTTATTCAGTCCCTTTAGGTCATCTACATTTCTTCATTGTGGTAGACACCCAGTCCATGTGAGAGCCACAAAAACTTTCTCTTTTGGATACATTTTTGCATTTACCCACTTGTTTCCTGGCCTAACAAGAAACCCTTTTCCACTGATCATCATAGCTTAGGGGCAGGGGTGGCCTGTGCCACTTTTCACGTTCTCCCTGAACCCCTTGCTTGCCGCAGCACTTGGTCACCATTGCATGTCCTTGGGCTACTGTTCTATCCCTTCCTCCAGTAATTACTGTTTTCAAGAAGGGCCAACTCACTGCCTATGATCCTTTCTGTGGGGGTGGTGAGATGCTGTAACAGGTTGCCCAGAGAAGCTGTGTGTGCCCTGTCCCTGGAGGTGTTCAAAGCCAGGCTGGATGGGGCTTTGAGCAACCTGGTCTAGTGGGAGGTGTCCCTGCCCATGGCAGGGGGGTTGGAACTCAATGATCTTTAAGGTCCCATCCAACCCAAACCATTCTATGAGTCCATGATTTTTGGCAGCCCTCTGTGTAATTCCCGTAAGGCAAGGTCCCCTTAATTAACTTTCTGTGAGTAACGAGACACAAGTTTTACTCCTAAGTTAGACGTGTGCTTCAAACACACAGGCTTGGGGTCTCTATACAATGACAGCTGTGGGAAGTGGGTATCTAGTGGTACTGCACAGTGGCCCAGCCCTGCGTCAATGCTTTCTGCCTCCACAGCAACTGCACACAGTGGTTTCACATCGGTAAAACAAAATCTTATTTTGGTTGCCACATGATATCTTGTATAGACCAACGCAAGTGGAGTTAGTCAAGTTCAGACCTGATATTTGGCAAAAAGTTTGGTGTTAAATCAAGGGGATTCCCAAAAGGATGCAACATTTTATTGGAAACAGAGTGGAAAACAGAACAGAAAATATCAGTGTGCCTCTTCGGAAATCCAGGGTTTGCTCCCATCCAGCATCCTGATGAGACCATCTTCCCCTCAGGAGGAACATGGTCCAGTTGGAGGAGAGAGAAGACATGGGTGTTGCGAGATATGAGGTCTCCTCAGATTGGACAGACCCACATGGACTACAGAGGTGGAGGATGACTGGCAACTCATCAGGACTCAGGAATGAGTGGACAATCAATGAAATGGAGGTTGAGTGCCAGCAGAGAAGTGCTTACTTGCATTGCACAGAATTAAATTGCCCCAGAGCACAGGGGAGCCCGAAAGAATAAATTAACAGAGGAGGATGTTGGGTGCCTTCCCAGGGAGACAGACCTGCCAAAGGCTGTTGGACACCAATAAAACATCTGGCTCAGAAAATTCCTGAACTGCGAATTGTTGGAGCTGGGGTGGGGTTTCCAGGGAAAATACCACTCCCAGTTTGCCTTTTTATTCTACTCTTTCCTTTCCCAGCTGAGGGCCACTACCAGAGATGGGGTATTGGGAGATCTTCATCCTTGCCCTGATTGTGAAGCCGCTCTTGCCCCTAGAAGACCTGCCTAGTCCTGCAAGAAAGGAGTCTATCTTCTGAAATTCAGAGTTACTCAAAGCTGATCTCTAAGCTGTTTAGTTTGTTTTGTTTTTTTTTTTTTTTTTAGGAATTTTTTTGTCTCCAGATTAGATCTGCTATTAAAAATAATAACAAATGCTAACAAGGAGTGTCTGTTGACCCCTGTTTGTATCTCAGAGAGGAATGATTTTAACCTGAAATACGGGAATATTTGAACATGTTTACAGCGTCTATGATGCCAGAGATTAATGTGGGAATGATGAGACAGTCAAGGAAGAGAAGGCAGCTGCCTCAATGGAGAGGGAGAAAAGAAAGGGGAATTAGCAACATGATAAGAGCTCAGTGAAATATCCTGAAGCTCTGGAAATACCAAGACGTGTGAAATAAGAGAAACTTGAATCAGAAACAGGAAGACTAGGGGAACTGTACAAGGATCCACTCATTGTAGTCATTGTATTTGTATGTGAATATTTCCAAGAAAATTAATGGCTTTGATGTACTTATTTATATCCCTGTGAAACTGGAGTAACTCCATGACAGTCAATGGAGCACCTCTGGTGAGGATGTCGGTGGCTTTAGACCTGCTAGGACACCTTGAGGATAAGATGTGTGGCTCTGGGCTGGGGTCTGATGTTTGTTTCTTCCCTGGGGTGACAGAGAAGGAAGCTTTCTTCATCCAGTGTTCTGGCAGACAGGAAACCGAAGGTTTGGGGCAATGGGAGGAAACCTGCACCTGTGGCCCAGGGCTGGGATTGCTGTCAGAAAGCAAGAGACAAGTTCAGCCCTGTGGCTAATTACAGCAGACCTTCGCAGCCCTCAAAAGCCCATTGTGCTCTTGGCCATTTCTTCAGCTGCAAAGTGGAAAGGTTTCCACACTTGTGGAGTGACCCTTCTGGGGAAAAGTGAACAAAATGCCAGAGTTTCAAAGTGAAAAAGCCAATGGCAAGTGAAGATGTCTTGGTGCTGACCTCAAGTATTTGTGCTCACTGCTTGCCCAAGGAAACTTCTTGGCATCAGGCTGAGCTGAGGACAGTGTTTCCCTCGCTGGCTGCTGCTGCGGCTTGTCTGAAAGCTACCGGGATTAGTACCGCTAGAATATATGGCTTGTTTAGCTATTTTTATTGACCTGTGAATATATCTACTGTATAATTTATTGTAACATTAGTAGCACAGTCCTGTGATGTTTGCTATAGAAAATCTTCACTTCAAGCCAGTGGGAAATTTTGCTAGGGTGAGGAGTGCAGGCCTGGCCTCTGTTTTGCCTTTTTTCTTTTCCATTGCAACACAATTAACCTTTTCATTAGAAGAGCTCTGTTCCAAATAAGCAAACTTCTCAATGTCTATTACTGAGCCATTTCAAGTTGTCTTTTGCTTTGGAACAAAACATCTTTGTTCCAGCCATGCATGACATTTGAAGACCTATTTATACAATGTGTCAGCTCCATTTGTTTTCTTCATCCCGATATTTTCCTCTGTATTTTTGGTTACCCATCCAGATTGCAAGGAGTGAGGCTTCCTCCTGCACTCTTCCAGACCAAGCCACTGGATGCCTTTGGCCTTTCTCCCCTTTTGCAGGCAGAGGTGAAACAACCCAAAATCAAACGCGGTTTTGCCTACTTCATCCCCTCTGCACTGAGCCCACCACCACCAGACAGCTGTGGGGTGGAGCACACATGAGAGTTTGCCGAAGAACTTGGTAGTATTACAATTTCTTGTTGCCCTGCCTGCAGGTGACCCTGCCTGCGGGATGTACATGGCTGCAACCCCTTCTGCTGGAGAGGACTCTCTGAGGGCCAGGTTTTCAAGTGGCATCACTAAGCGTGCCCTCCTACAAAATACCTGCTTTTTCCTTAGATGTTCAAAATTTGTCTCAAGACTCCAATCTGCCCTTCTTGTCTGACAGCACAATGCCAGCTGATATAAAAAACCCAATATAAAAAGAAAAAAAAATTCCTTGACAAGATGTCGAGTAATGAAAGTTAACACCCCCCTGATTTTAGTATTGAGTAAGTGTAAATAATCATGGTGTTTGGTTCATCCTCTCCCTTGTAAATAATTTATCTAACTTGGGACATGTCTTCCCCCTCCAGAAGGGACCCAGGGTAGTGCTGTCCCCGCTACCCAAGCAGTGATGTAATGTCTCTTACAGTGCTGGCATTACCTAGTGACAACTGAAAATTTAAGCCCTTTTTGAAATCTTTTGCACAACCTGCCAGCTGAAGGTTTCAAGCTGCTTTAATGCACACGGGGTGCCAGGGAAATACTGCAATCCTTACCTTAACCACAAAATGAGGTTGAAGGTTCCAGCACAGCAGTGGTCAGCTTGGGGTTGCAATGGCAAAACCTCCAATACTATCCTCACCAGGAAGGTTGGGGAGGGAGGGCGAAACAGCTCCATGCAAGCAAGCCTGCTCCTGCCAGCTATCTCATGGCCCACTCAAAGCCTTTGATAAGGCCAAGCAAGACTTTGATATTGGCCTTGTATTTCACCATCCGCATAAGACAAGACAGAAGTATTGGGCTAAAGACCAGTGATTTGGACTAGATGATCTTAAAGGTGTCCTCCATCCTAAACAATTCTATGATTCTATGACAAATCTTCAGAGCACCTCACAGCTGTGTTTTACGTAGACACTCCCACCAGCTCTTGGGAAAGTGCATCATCCCCGCTGAGCGTGAAGCTGCAGGTCATTTTCATTCCAAACAATTAATGGGTGCCATATTCAACCAGACTGCAATCAGCGCTCTTTGTGCGTGGCGGATGGGTTTCTGCTGTCAGGAGAGGAGGTGGTGGCACGTAAGGAAGAATGCCTTCAATACCTTGTGCTTCAAAAGCAGTGCTTGCAAGCTTTGCTTTGCATTCCAGTGGCTGGGCTGGAGCTGCGTGCATGGCCTCGCTCAGCGCAAATGAGACCAAGGCACCCATATGCTGTCCATTAAGAGAACGAGTGTTTGATCTCCTGCTCACTGGCTCACTGCTCAGATGCTCCCTCTTCCTCCCTGTAGCAGAGTTGAAGCGTACAGAGCCTGGTGTGAAAACCTGTAAATCTGCATGTGTTTATCGGCTCTCTGATGGGAACTGCAGCGCTTAACGCAAAACAGTTGAGAAAATGTTGCTGGCCTCAGCCACAAAACCTGCCCTCATCTTTTCCATGATGGTGGCGGAGAAGAAAATTCCTCAAGTTGTATTTTTCTATTTAGAGATGAAGGGAAAAGGACTGCCAAAGTGGATGAATTTAGTCCAACCAATGTAATGCCTGGGTTACCAAAGCAAAATGCAAACCTCCTCCAAGCGCAGGAATTGTGGCTGTGCACATCCAAGGCCACCACGAAGCCATGGGAGTCCTGCATGGGCAAGGGACAGCTTGGGTAACACCAGGCTTCAAGCCTGTCACTGAGTTGATTATTGTGTTACTGCTTACCATGCCTTTTCGAATCATTATTGCAGCATTTAATTAATGTTCTGCTAAGAAGCTACGGGTATCTCTGACCCACGTTGAAGACCCTGGTGAGATACAAGAGGAAAGCTCCACAGCACAGAGGACTTGCTGGCGCTTCAGCATTGCCCCATTTGGGTTAGAAACCGGGCAATACTGTAAACGGGAAGTGGTACAATGAGGATGGTGCAAAAGCAACAACCAGGTAACAATAGAAATGAGTTTTATTTTGTAAAAAGTTATAAAATGAATATTGTACAAAAATAAAGTCTGTAGAGAACTTTGGTTGATTAACACAAATGACTGAGACATAAATTGCAGGTGAAGTAAAAAACTCCAGAGAAGCACACTCCTGTCTTCAGTAAGGTCTAGGAAATTAAAAAAAAAAAAATCACAAACTTTACCCTTTTGTATTTTGAACACAGTGAATTGCTTCAGTTGCTTCAAGATGCCCAGAAAGTGCTCTGGGTCAAGTTTTCAGCAACCAGGGCAAGCGAAAGCACAGCGCAGTGCTGCGCCCGGGCAACTGCCCAGCAGCGCAGCTGACCCCCATCTTAGCTGGCTTTTACTGCCCAAATCATGCTGATGCTGGCAATGGTGCCAGCTGTACCACCCCTGCCCACCACGGAGGGGTAAAATATCCCCATAGAAGTGCAAGAACGGACCCCCGTGGGTGGGCTCTGGGGCTGCCCTCCGTCTGCCCAGGCAAGCAGCAGAGGTCAGGGCTGAATTACATTCCATATACCTGGTACATCTTTCTACATCTGTTTCAAAATTTTTTGACCTTTACACCCCTCTTCTGTGGCTCCCAGAGGGGCCCAGGGCAAAATCAGTGTGGAGATGCATGAGACAAAACGTCAGACCATCATTTTTTTTGTTTTTCAGTAAGGATTATCTTTTTTTTCCTGTTGTTTTTGTGGGAGTTGATGCTTCACTGGTTATCAGGTATCTCTAGTGACCTGCACTGCTGCTCCTTCAGGAAAAAAGTCTCCAGAACAAGAGCTTGCATTAGCGGTCAGGTACGAATGCCTTTGCTGTACAACCCCCCTCGTCCTAAGGAAACTCAGACTGTTCTGCTGTGTGGGTACAATCCTGTAACATTTCAGCAAATTATACATAACACTTTTGTTATTTAACACAATTGTTTACCTGCAGGCTATATTAAATCCAGGGCTAACTAGTAAGAGGGATTTAACCTCTTCTATATGGAAATATGGAAGGAAAAGCTTAAATAAATATAACAAGAAATTATAAGGCTAAATGTGATTATTTTCCATTTGTTACATGAGGTCAGTTGGCAAAAAGTGTGAGAAAAAAAATATGGCTACATTTTAAATATGACTAGAATTACTTTTTCTAACAAATTGCTAATGTTGAGCCAAGTCCTGCGACCCTCACTCATCCAGAGCCATTGCTGCTCCTGTGAGTGTACGACTGCAGTAATTTTCAAAAGTATTAGTGAACAGGAGGAAGGGCTGCAGGCTTGAGCACTACACTTTGTGAACATAGTCAGGATTTTTTTAAAAAGAAAAAAAAAGGTAAAGTCAGTGATTTTTTGCATTCAAGTTAACACTTTCAATCAAAAGCCTGGATGGTTGTTCCCAGCTTCATTGTCTCTCTGCATCTTCCAAGCACCTTCTACTTTGGCACCTTTGAAAAGAAACTTCAATAAATAAGGAAAGGAGACTCATTACTGAACTGTAATAAATAACAATAACTTAATCTCAATAAATATCTTCTGAATATTTATGTCTCTGAATGGATGCATTGCATCAAGTAGTCTCTGCTCACTCACAATGACCAAATAGAAACGTAGTTACGCAAGTGACATTAGTTCTTTGTAAACCAAAAGAAACATGTTTTGTGTAGGCTGGGCTTGTTATTTCTCTTATTATACTAGGAAGAAGTGCTTAAAATCTCAACTTGTTTTCATAGGTAGCAGAAGAATGAAATCCTACACTCATTCTGAAGAAACACGAGATGGAAATAACAAAACTTAACCAGTAAGTGGAACTCTTTTGCTTCATATCTGGCTCTAGAGAACTTGAGCCTGGGAATTTTGATATTTGTCTGATATCATCTTACTTACGAGGTTAATCTTATTATAGTTTAGCAATTGTCCTAAGTGCTTAGGAACCACCCTTCAATGAGCAGTAGCACAATCTGTCTTTCAGTAAAGCTGAGGGCACAGGGGATGAGTAAGGAACTCCTAAACTACTTCTCAGTTAAGCTTCCTGGCACGGATGGTATAACTACAACACAGCGTGGTATGGCAGAGTTGTGTTTTTAAGCACATTCCTCATGGATCCGAGTCTCACTGACAGTGGACTGTGTCAAACAGGAGAGGGAGCGCGCACGCCATCCCGCCATCGGCATCTCCACCTGAGCTTTATTTTACTTTCCTGTAGGATGTCAAAAGCCTCCATCCTCCTACGCCGCCTCATGTCCACCACCCCAGGCTCTCACGACCCCTTGTTCTGCATTCTTGGTCCTCTTTTCTCTGCTCTGAGCAGACACTTCCCCGGGAACCTTGGTCCCTCTCTTTGCATCGAAGCAGGAATGCAAAACTGGCGCCGCCTCTGGCGTGCAGCCATCAGACGCATCCACACCTTTTTGCGGAATGTTTTTTCAGTATGTGGTAAACCAGGTTATCGTCCAAAAAGGACAGGTCATCATCAAAGGCTGTGGGTCTGCAACAAGCTTGCCTCACTTTGTCAGTGACTAGTTTTTTCTTTCTGGTTAAGTTTTTTAAAATCTTGTCGTAGGTGGTCTCGGCTGCATCACAAGATCCACTGCAATACCGGAAAATTAGCTCTTCTTTGGTTTCGTATCCCAAATCCAAGTCAGTCACGTTTAAATGTATTTCTGTTAAGACACATCCCCGATTTTTGCCCTTTTGATTCCTTCTTCCCTTTTTGTTGGAATTCTCTATGTTCATGGCTGCATTTTGCCGGTTTCTCTCCCTCCTAGAAAAAATCGGAGTCTGTTTATCCGGCGACCTCCTCAGTCTTTTAATGGTAGCTTGAATAAAGTCTACTACCTCATCAAACTGATCTGGATAATCCTCTGGTATATTAGCTGTTTGGGAAAGAGAGAAAAGGCTTTGTCAATCATTAGTGGTCATTAAGTTTGTCCGTTTGTAGCTCAAAAACGTTAGACACATGCAAGCTGCTCTGCCCATCACTCCAGGGCACACGCCCAGGACCCTCAGAAATCGGGGAGAATTTGGAATGGTTTAGATCATCATGGAAATTCATTTGGAGAAAAATAAATGCAGTATGTATGCATCTCTGTAGGTGTCTGCTGGTGCTTGGTAGCACTTCAGCACATCTTTCAATACTGAATGAGTCCCCTCAACATCGAGAGAAGGAAAAGCATGTCATGAATATTAGTTAATGTGTGGATGAAGCTACTGCAGAGAGGCTGTACAGGCTCTTCCCAGCAAAGCAGCAAAAGGACAAGGTTTCTTTAAAGCAATTTTGTGATTATAATTGTTATTTGCTGTCTTTTCACACCAGCAGCAGTTAGTATTGCCAAAGCCAGCTATTGATAAAGTTTTCTGGGCAGGACAGAAAGAGGAATTTCCTAGGGTACCAGGTCAAGCTATTATTCCTGGCTGAACGTCTGTTTTTTTACTGCATCTAAGAGGATAATTATTATCACAGCTTTTGCAAAATTTCTCATGGAAGTCTTTTGTATCACAAGATGCTGATTAGACTGCATAGAAATAGGTCAGAATAGAAGTATTATGTTAATTTTCAAAGGAATGTTATTAGTGCATTTTCTTTTTATGAATTTAAAATACTTATTTCATCTTTCACTTGTTATATACTCTACCAGTGATAAATTATTCAAGTAAATTAAATGTTGAAGTCAATGAAATGTTTCGATACTAGAAGAATGAACATCTTCAAGGAGGGTGAAATTGAACGTGTTCTGAAATGCCCTCAGATTTCAGTATTTTGAAATCTTTAAATTTCCCATGGACTAAATCTCTCAGTGTCATCTGCGTTAGTGAATGCAGTGGTTTAATGGAGGGTAAGCTGTTGGGAGCCCATGGGTAGGTGCCCTTATGTGGTATTATTAATGATTGCCTCTTAGACATATAAACTACATTGCAGTATTGAGATTTTGTTCTTGTTCATTGTGTCAAAATCAAGACTTGAGGACTCGCTTCCTTTGCAGTAAGACCTAAGAGAAAGTTGCTTTCTGTACTTAATTCCTAAGTGCCCACCCACATAACAGACCAGCATGTACTCAGCCCTGCAAGTACCGGAGCTCCACCTGCAGAAGGACCCCTAAAAATATCCCAGGAACTGCGGACATTGGGAAAGATGGACCAAATACAGTGCACCTGCCCGGGGGTCACTACCTCCAATGAGCGATGAAGGTTCTCACCGGGCCAGCTGTTGAGATTGGAACAGCTCCTTAGGCAATGGCTCAGCACCACATTTCCCTAATGAGCACTGTAACAGACACAAGCCCTGATGAGAGATGAGGTAGCGCATGTACGCAGACCACACATGGTGGCATGGACTCTGTTAAGAGGAGAGAGGAAGACAGAAGGCTGCCTCCCATTGCCTAGCAAAGGTGCACCTTTATATCCTCAATAGAAGCACCAAATACAGAGGAGATGTGGGCAGCAGGATCTCAATTCTGTTAGTGCAAAAACCCGGTGAAACACAGTGCATCTGCACATAAGAAGGAACACGGACCCCTCCACAAAGCAGCCACATCCTGGAGACCCCTCTCCATGACAAACCAGTAACGGAACAGAATTATATGGTTTTTCACGGATTGCTCCAGCAAAATAGTACGGTCTGGTAAAAAAGTAATGAAGGCAGGCAATCTTGTACCTTCATATAATGATAGCACCACATAGAAAGCCAGCTCCTATAAACTGTGGAGTTCAGGGCTGGGAAAAGCAAAATACACTTTGGTTACAGATATCCATACTAAAAGCAACAACCTGGCAGACCAGTGACTGCCAAAAGACACGAAGGAGGAGTGGCTGCTATCTATACAGCTACACGGGACCTGAACGAGGCAGGACCATGCACCAAGACCTATATTCCTGGGACACCAATGGTAAGTGCACCCTTCTTGCACTCCTCTGTCATTACCTCTGTAGCAGGTACCAAAATACCCACTAGAAGCCATACCTAATGGAGTGGGGTAGCTTGGGATAGATGTGTCCATTGGATGTACCACCCAGCTCTGTTGCAGGTCAGGCTGGTCTGCCTACACCATACGAATGCTGCCCTACTAAGAAAGGTCAAGGTGATGGGTATGCTACATTCCTTAAAATTAAGAAGGGGTAGACACCTTGCTAGACTCAGTCAAGCAAGACGACCCATGCGGAACTGGCATATACCCCATGAAGTACCAGCGTATCCAACTAGAGAAGCCCTTCCTACAAACATGGACTTGTTGCAACCAGAAAATGAAGTAGTTGGCAGAGTGACTGATCCCGTTAACCTTATTGTAGCTCTAAAACAAACCATGCAAGAAGTGCTCCAATCTGTACCCTGGGATGAGGTGTGCGTGGCCAATATGTCTAATGGAGCCGGGGATCCCTGCTCAGCTCATCCCCTGTTGCAACATCAGGCTACTTGGGAGACTCACTGGGAGGGATGCCAGCACTATGAGTAAGATGAATGCAAATTTTCTGTCTCCAGAGTGGACTTCCCCTGCAGCCCAGAGGGTTGGAAAATATCCCGAGCAGACACCCAAATCTGTTGAGAGGAACCTTCCAGTGACCCCCAGTATTTTAAGATTACATCACTGGAGAAGACATAAGGCACTTGGGCGATATTAGGGAAGCAGTGGGAACAGAGGGGACAGAGCCCACCTTGAGAAAATGTATTTGGCCTATTGACCATGGTCAGTGTCTGCCCACCTACAACCACACATGCTGTTAGGTGGCTATGTGGGTACATCACATTAACACAATGGCAGCTGTGTTACAGGGCTCCTCAGTGAGTCTTTTCAAGTTGCTGCAAGCAACAACACCCTCAGCCCATGGAGCCCCAAACTAGTCATGATCAATGCAGTGATGCTTTTCTTGCCAGTGTACCCCAAGTTTGCTTCCATAATTTAGCACCATTCAAGGAACAACTCCAATCCTTGCAATCAGCCAGCCTCTGGCTGGCATAACTCTGAATTATTACACCATCCCACAAAGCCAAGTTTCAATGCACACTCGGTGGTGTGGGCCTGTGCTTTCAGTACTGCACCAAGTGCAGCCAGATTCAGGAGCCACTGAACCATGGACTCATGGGGCAAGGGGACTCATACTGATCCAATTTGTCTTGGTGCTAATTTTCTGCAGCTTAATGAAGCATACTCATCAGCGTGACTACAAACATTCACTAGAAGTGGCTTGCAAGGATTTGAAGAAAACCTCAACAGCTGGGAGTGAAGTGAGAGCCAATTTAGCAGCCTAGGCCAAGGTGCCAGTCATGACTCAGTAGGGACATTCAGCTCTCCAATAACTATGGGTATGAAGCCTGAGAGTCTGAAGAAAAATTCTGTAAAAGGCTGCTGAAGTAGGACTCCGGGCAAGCAAGTGAAAATACCAGCATTAACACCAGGTGTGACGGGTTGAAACAAGGCACTAGAGGAAAGTGCCAAGGAAGTTACTACCAGACATCATACATGAATAAGCAATAACCGCTGACCAAGGACTAAAGACCGTAAAAGCCTAATGGACAGAAGGGAAGGTGGAGAAGACTGACAGCAGGACCACCTCATCCTGATGTGCACTTGGTAGCTGGGCTCCGGGAATGTTGTGACTTCTCTGCTCCACAGCCACCACATGCCGAGCACTCGTTCGGTCTCTGCGCTGTGGTAAGTGCAAAGATGGTGCTGACCTGAGCTGCGTGGCCAGGGGAACACCACCGGACTCACAGGGGCTGCCTTGGCATGGAGCATTGGTTTACAACTGGAATGAAGCCGCTCAACTGAGGGATACGTAGTTACCCTTCTGTCTCCAATACTGTTTAAAAACTGTTTATAGTCTCAGAAGGAACATCAACAACTCCACAGCTTTACTTCTCTAATACTGCACGGACTGTGCGGACCAGACCGTGCAGCAGACTGAGCTTTCCATGGGGATTTCACACCCCTGGGAGAAACACATATTATCATCCCTTCCCCTAACATACACACTTTGCATGTGTGTATATGCCATTTACACATACACACATACAAATATATCTAATTATACATACACATCCTTTCTCAAAACAAACTAGTTTACTGACAACACTTGCCTTCTGGTGGAAAAGCTGAGAGAACAAACACATGACAGATGCCTGTCACACTGTACAAAGTGCCAGCAGAAAATGCTCGGCTACTAAGGCAATATCAGCAGTGAAGGTCTCTGAGCAGTAGTCCCTGAGCCCAGGCTCCAGGGTGTGAAGGAATTAGAATTTAAAAATCCAAAGCCACCTAGCATAGGAGAGGACGGGATGGGATGGAATGGGAGGAGATGGGATGTGGTAGCCCAAAACAGCATGCGCTCAATATAGGTTAGCAAAGGTTGGCTCTCACACGTGATGCACCTCAAAGCTGGTGTTCCCTGAGGGAAAGGACCATATGTCCTGGAAATGTAAAATCCTGCCTCAGGGAACACGGGGCCTCTGTGTATCTTATTCACAGCATGGGAAAAAGGCTCACAGGCCTCATTTGGGCAGCGTGATGGGCTGAGCCCCACCACTTAGACTATGGTGCCATGAAGACTCACAAGACTGGCGCAAACTCATGAGGCTTCAGTCGGGTTTTAAGTCATGTTTCTGAAAGTTGTTTCCTGCCCATCCAGCTCCCTGGGGAAATCCCTTGTCTGCACATGGGCATCCACACGTGTGTTTGCATTGCCTCTGCCTAGCACCCTGCTGGCAGGACCATGGGGCAGGCAGCGGTGCCTGCCAGAGCTCTGGCCAACATGTGTCTCCTGCTCCTGCTCATCTCGTTCTCCTGCAGCTCCTTTCCACCATCCCTCTTCCAGTGCCAGGCCAAGGACCTGACCACCCAGGCAGGAACAGGCAGAGCCTTTTCCTCTGGTGGCAACCAGAGTATAAGTCTACTCTACTTTCTAGAGCCGGGGGTATGGATGACAGCCCATGTGCCAGTCTGCCTCTGGGTGCCTTCTCTCTCTCCCATGTCCAGTTGAACCAGTGCTCTTGGTCCGCCAGCAGTTTCCCACATGACCAGAAAATTAATAAAAAAGCAAAGAAAGAAAGAATGAAACACCACTGGACTGGTGCACATGGGAATCTAGAAGAGTGACTGGGTGGGGAGCAGAGTTGGTGAACACCAAATGTTCAGAACTCCAGGAGTCAAATAAAAAAAATCAGAATAAACAAGACTAATTTAAAATACTAATTAAAAACCAAGAATATTTGCATCTTCTGCTTGCTGTTTGCAAGCTGTTTGCTTGCTTTCTGAACCTTTAGGGCACACTCAGATCATAGTTTTGACCCAACCTCTCAAGTGAGGAATGACCCCCTTGAGCACAAACTGAAATGTCTCACCTCACTGCTGCTCTCTGAAACCTGGAGCTTTGACCTGCCCATCCCCAAGCCAGTCCCTGTGCCTTGGGAAAGAGCTGGCAGCATGTATGGGCACAGGATCCTGCAGCCAAACACCCCTGGTGCTCCCCACTGGAGCTCTGCTTTGGGCACACAGGGAAATGTGCCTTCCTCTGGGCATCTTCCCCTCTGCAACCCCCTCAGAGCCTGCCTTTGCAGTTCCAATTAATTAGAAACACCGCATGCCAGCAGGATCAGGATCTGATGCCCGCGCTTTTCAGAGGAATATATTATACAGTGTTCCAATAGACTTCTACATTAAGTAGGTCTAAATGAATATCCAAAAAAACCTCATCACGTTCTCAAGAAAACAGCCTCCATTAAGGAAAAACAGACAATTTATTTCTGTCTGTTCTAATGTGATCGCAATTACATTTTGTAAAACTATTCTTTTGTTTTCACTAGCAACAGATTTATTTTAAAGCCAAATATTCCCCCACAGTGGCAGTAACTCAGCATGGCAGAGCAAGAAATCCTCAGTTTGTACCTGACCACAAATTGATTTCAGTGGGAACAGATGGATCTTCAGCTTTTGAGAAAAAAATCCAGTTACTCATTTTGGTGCCTGGTTATGGATTTAAAAGGCTAACTACAGTCTCTTCTGACCATGATGTCTATTATGGTTTACCAGAAAAGATTAAATTCCATTAGTTGTAAAATAGTAATCTATTTAAGTGGGTTTTCCTTTCTTTTTTTTTTTTTTTTTAATGTCATGAAACTTGACTTCTGAGGATCTTTGAGACTGTTTGTACTTTATAGAATAGTTTTCCCTACTGATCTCAGAAAAATGTAAACACATCACTGCAGCATCATTTGGCACTTTGCATATCCTGACTTAAAGTGATGTAATAGAAGTCACATGAGGTATACTAAAAATCAGATTTTTGCTTTACATTGTAGCTTTTATGCACACATTTGTGGCAACGTATAGCTACTACATCAAAATGTCAGGCCAAACATTGAATAAAATTACCAAGATATTTCACTTAACCACAGCCGCCTTTCAATTAGAGTTCAAACAGCAGCATTTGGACTCTAGTTTAAAGTATGATTTCAAAGTTCAAGGGAGTTAATCCAGCTCATTATAATGGTAAGCATTATTCGCAAAATTCAGATCTAGATGTCTGTGAGGATCAAATGCCCCTTTTCAAAAACAGTTCTAGTACTTTACTCTGGACCTCTCTTAACTAAAATATTCTAATTTTCTTTTCTTCCCAGTTATTTTTAAAATTTCCTCCAAAGTTATACTCACAAAGACATTTCTTCTTAGATTGTTTGCTAATGGGAAATAGGCAATGAATGTGACTCTAACACTGACTGCAACAGATCACCCCCATTTTTTTGTTGCTTTTGAAGACTACCCTGGTATACCACTTATTCATTAGTTATTTTTGTATTCAGCTTGTTTTGCGGTAGCGTTTTCAGGTACTTATTATAGTGGACATGCCCTGTCCAAGCACAGAATTCTTCCATCTCACAGGACAAAGATGTACTTTAGGACACCCTCTGAGTAACCTGTTTGTGGAAGTGCAACCTTAGCGAGGTTAAAATTACTAATGTGATGACCATTCTGCTTTGCAAAGTGAAAAAAGCATCAACTGTAGTAGGGATAAACCATTTATTTTATTGAACACAAAATATTTTTCATGAAAGACGAAGCCTATCATGCAGGCATCAAAGCAAAGGCAGGTGTTAAAAATAGTTATGCTCAAAGGTTTTGGGGATTTAAACAATTAGAATATCACCTCTGGGGCACGACTTTGCTTTCATGTCATGCAAGAAAATCCGTGGGGCTAAGAGTGAAATGGAAACCAGTCGGTTGTGTCCATTAGGAAATAGAGCATCAAACACACCCGGGTCAGCTCATCTTTAAATGTTTAATACAGTTCTGGTTCACTACCTCACTCCCTGCCTCGCCAGCTCCTAGGACGTGCTGTGTCCTCCCCTCCAACTCAGAGACCTTAGAAATGAACCCTCTCACCGGTGTCACTTGTCTCTCATCAAGGTAAAGTGCTAAGTAATCTGGAGGATGGCTCTGGGGCCACTCACACCAGTCAGGTACAGTAAGGCAGCACTGGAAAAAGGCACAGGGTTAACGTAGCTGGTGTGCTTGTTCCTAACGGAGCAGCCAAGTTTTGCCTTGGTAGCTCACAAGCTAAGCCTGCCACTTGCCATGTGCTGGTCGTAATGGCAAATCTGCAGAGCACTTTGCATTTTCACATGGCCATCCTTGGCAGTGCCTCCCCTTGCGCCCTTTGCCTGCTCTCCCACAGGTATGAAATGCTCCCACCAGGAGAAGAAAGGGGAGAAGCAGCAGGGCCATCGTAATTGCTGCCAGCTGGGGCAATTCCCTGAGAGCAGGGAGAAACAGTGAGGTCAGATGAACTGGGTGAAGTCAAGGAAGCAAGAAGTTTTTCATCTAGTCCAGGCGGGATTGTGTACAAGATCCTGCCTGACTTTGGGCTGGAATTGGGTGCTGGATCCCTCCTCTGGCCTCTCTGGGGTGGGCAAAGGAGTGTCTCATCTGGCAGACGAGCAGCAACGGAGCAGCAGGGGGACATGGTCTTGCCTCTGACTCAGAGCTTTGGAAAACCAGCTGTGAAGCACTGAGGAGCAGACAGCTTTTCAGCAATCACTCTTGAGGTTTTCTGGCAGCTCCTGCAGCAGCTGCCAGGAGCCTGTCCACACCAGGGACTTATTGTATGGGGCTGTGTGGGTACTCGAGTACCCACGAGCACTTTGAGAACATGAAAAAGTTACACCGCAAAGAGTGTAAAAGGGGAAAAAAAGAAAAACTGGCAGAGCCCTGCCCGAAGGCAGTGATGGAGCAGGAGCCAAGCCTGGGCAAGGCACATACTTGCCTGTTGTCCCCTCACTTAATGCCTTGTACCTCTCCAAATCCATAGCATGCTAAATAAATACCCAGCTTTCCAGCAAAACCTGGCAAAACCTAAGCATAAAAACCTTTATGCTTAATATTTGGTTCTGTCCCAACCCTGCAAGAGCCTCAGAGGAATATGTATGAGTGGGACCCAAAACCTGTGACCTCTCTGAGCTGGAATGCACGCAGCCAGCTAATGAGCACGGCACCAAGACTTTAATGGAGGAAATACTGTTGGTAATAAAAAGAAATCCTCTTTAGCATCCCTGGTGCAGAAGTGATCCAGCTCAGCCCTCGCATGACATCAGTAAAACCCCACAACAGTCTCCCAGCCCCACTTCAGTGCCAGCTCACTGAATGGGAACAGCATTCCTAAATAAATAACAGCAGCTGTTCCCGAGCTGCCTGTGCTCTTACACTGCATCTCCCATTCGTTTTTAGGGATGTTCCCAAGGAACAAGCACGGGCAGCAAAGCAGCAGGAAGGAACCCTATCCCAGTCTCTTACCTGGGGCAGTAAAGCAGAGCCATCTGGGCAAAAACATGGCTGATGACCCTCTCTGCTGCCATCAGACTCTGATCTGACCTATTAATAATACGTATTCTCCCATTTTTGCTTTTCACTACCTGCCTGTCAATGTGTTTAAAATAGGAAAGATAAGTAAATTTTTAATATTGCAGCTTGGGAAATGTTGTTATTATAATAATCAGTCGCTGGCTCTAGGGCAGGTGCTACGTGCTCCTCTGCAGAAGGTGTCATGTTGGGATGTGTGGACCATGGCCTGCCAGACAGCGCTGGCGTGTGCTCAGAAGCGCAAGCTCTTTCCCAGCCGCTGCGCTGGATCCACACCTCCCTGTCAGAAATTTCCTGAGTAACAGCTGGTTTTGCCAAAGAAATCTTACACGCTTGGGATGGGAGCAGAGGTAGCCCAGATGTTTGTATGTAGCCTGTTGACGGCGATACGACCAGCTTGCCTCTAAAAACATGGCCACCTGAGAAGTTTTGGCATTCTGCTGTAACACTGCCTGGCCCTGACAGGAAAAAAAATATTTTTATTTCAGTGTTTGCTTCTTTTGAAGACTATTCCTGATCAATAAAGCGTTTTTAGAAGTCCCACTGACTTCAAAGAAATGTACCTGCAGGTTTCAGTTTAGAGTGCTGTACCAATACACACAGCCTAAATAATGACGAAGTAACACAATGTGGCTTTATTCCTTAAAAAGAATGCTGATATTTGAAATGACTCATGTAGCTAACTCTGTCCTTGATCTTAAAACCACACATACTCTAATGCATATTTTGTGTCTTAATGCCTTGTTTGTACCTGCCTTAAATCTTTTTGATTCTAATTTCTTTCTTCTCTTTGTAATCAGGACTGTATTTCCAAGAACCATTGAAATCTTTCCTTTGGTTCCCCTTACCAAATACTACTAGATGAGAAACTGTAGCTGCTTTTGTCAAAAATTACAACAGTGCAGTGCCAACCATTCTACCAGCACTAATGTGGCAGCACCAGCCTCTTTAGATGCCTGATGACCCTGAACGTGGTTATGCTGCGGTATTTCTTATTCCTCATGTATTACTTGTCATTAGCCTACTGCCTCAGAGGTATGAGAGTCCACAACAAGCGTAGTTATGTGGGGTCTGGCCTATGTACCACAAGTGTTAAGTTGTAGTTGCTCAATAAGTGTGCTTGGGGATGAAGGCTGGATATTTGCACTAGAGTGTTAAGTGTTAAGTTGTAGTTGCTCAATAAGTGTGCTTGGGGATGAAGGCTGGATATTTGCACTAGATGTCCATCCTTGATCACTTGCAGTTGCCAGGGGTGGAACTCGATGACCCCAATGGCTTCTCTCAGCCTCTGTAACCTTAAATATTTTAAACCTACTTTATGCAGTTCTAATCAGGAACAGTATAACTTACAAACACATTACAACCTATCAATCTGAGGATCCTGGACAAATAATGCCTGTCCCATCGATTCATCAATAGTCACTACACAGCTGAATTCTTCAGCCTTTCAAGAAGGGTTTTGCAGCTTGTCATCTGCAGACCCAGAACATGGGGATTTCTAAAATATATTGAAGAGGTCTATGGAAGGTGACTAAGAAAAGCATGTTTGGGTATGTTATCTAGCAATCCACACCTGCAAAACATCTAAGAGGATCCACGCTTCCACTGGGGAAATTTTTGAAGTCCCTAAACTTCAAAAGAGCAAAGACATAAAACTTTAAACAAAGGATAACGCTTAAAATGAGAATACAACCATATTCTGTTGCATTTCAGTCCTTTCCTCCTTAAGTCCCAGAATACTCTTCACAGGAGTATATACAGTAGTTATACCTGAAACTGCAGAGAAATCAGTTTGTAGGGCTACATGCATCTGGATTTAACCAGATATGTCCTGTTTTCCTTTTTCTAGAATTTTGACCATGAATGGGCCAACCTAAACTCTTGGGACTTCTAAACATCTAGATAACCTGGGCACGTCCGTGCAAACAAGCTGCACTGCACAGGTATTTGCTGTCCCGGGGGACACGGGCACACTCGGTGTGACACCGGCTGGATGCTGTGGTGGAACTGGGTACACACGGACGGAAGGACGCGGTGTGGCAGCTGCTCGGTGTGGCAGGTACCCCCCCGGTGCACTGGATTAGCCCTGCCCGGGCAGGTCACCTCTCTACCTTCTGGGCATCTCAGGCTAAAGCGCATATGCCACACTGCAGGTGTGCTGAGCAGGAAAGCCTGGACAGAAACGCGAGAGTTCTGGTTCGTAACACTGAACGTGCCTAATAAATATTGTAGGGAAGGAAATGCATTCAGTTGGAAGTATAATTTAATACTGGTTTTGCTTTAAAGAGCCCTGCAATATCACTGTTTATTCTAGGTACTTTCTGTATTGGTCGATAATGTTGCAGCTAAATGCAGTAACAACATTACATACCCCTTAGCAGGGCTATGAAATTTTTTTAACAGAGGTATAAGGCACACATACCATGGTGCATTGTAGCATAACAAACATACCAAGGGAGCTCCAACAACAAAGGGCCATCCAGTGGCCACAAAATAACTCAGACATTATGCAAAAAAACCAAACCTTTCCCCCCTATTAGAAGAGAAAAGCCCATGGC
This sequence comes from Tringa tobata, assembly GCA_033628505.1. Lineage (NCBI taxonomy): Eukaryota > Metazoa > Chordata > Aves > Charadriiformes > Scolopacidae > Tringa > Tringa tobata. The sequence goes on from JAHREE010000378.1 coordinate 2,530,439, forward strand.
AAGATTTTTCATTTTTCATTCTGCATGCTTACCACTAGTCCTTATTAACGATGCTCACTTGATCAAGAGACTATATATCATGCCCTGGATCTTAGGATACACCAGTCCCCACGTACATGTTGTTTCGGGCCATACATCAGCAAACCGTTACAAAATGTATTCGCTGGAAACTGTGTATAAGTCAAACCGAGTGTTTGGCTCCCTCTGCGCTGTCATGCTGCTGACTTAGTATTTAGTTTATAATAATTTGGTTTATATTTGTTCTGTTTGCAGTTGCTGTTTAAGCTAATTGTGTCCTTCCCCGAGCAGACTGTGGCATGAGGGAAGCAAAGAAAGGGTTTTCTGACCTTACAGCTACTCTTCTGTGTGTGAAATAAGCTATCCCATGAACACTGATGCCTAAAACACCTATGAACCGTGGATTCATCCCAAATGTACTGCATTTATGGAATCTACTCTCACTCCAGCCTCCAATCCACTAAAATTGCAGAAGACTGCAATTGCCAGCACCCTCTGCCATCTCTGATTACTGCCCTGAACAGCAAAGGTCAGCACATTACACCTGATCAGCCCAGAAGGTTAGCACCTTGCCTTCAGGCTGGAATGGGGGGAGGTTGCGAGCCAATCTGAAAGGGATGGGGTGACATCAGGTGACCTCGGAGCACTTTGCAGAGAAAGCAATCCCATCAAATGAGAACACAAAAAGGTGTCAAGGGCCTGGGAAAACAGATCCGTGCTCCAGCAAGGTGTTTGGCCCTAGGAGTGGGACCTGATCTCACAACCCTACTAACCTCTGCTGCAAGGTGTGTATGGGAGAGCCATACACAGCTCGAGACCAGTGCACACCTCGGGGCACAACTGCTACTCCCCACCCAGCCTGCTCAGGGAATGTCTTTGGAGGAGAGCAGGGCACCCCTCTGTGAAAGCGGGCAGCACCCGCTCCTGCCCAGAGCCCCCACGCTGATGAGGTGACATGGGTGATGATGGCGCTCCCACCACTTTGTGAGCTGCCTCCTGCAACGGCAGCTGACCAACAGTATCCACAGAGATATGAATACATGGTGGATCCACCAGCAGATGAGCCGGGGAGCTGCAAGCACACCTGCAGGCTCGTGGCACACTTGCTTGTAAGAGGAACCTTGAAGAGGAGAGGGAAGACTACATGGTGTAGATGTCACCTGTGTACATCGCTCTACCTCTTTTGTGTGTTTAAGGGTGTGTGCCACCAAATGGTAAGCAGAGAGAAACAAACACACGTCAAAGATACTGATGGTGGTGACTGGAAAAGTGGTGCTGTGCAGTGATGTGCCTGGATAGGATCAGCCTCACACGCTGTGTGTTTGCAGACTGCTCTCCAGACACCACACACTTCTAAATCAACCGAAAACAGCATAAAAGTGGATCAAAGTATTTCACTGCTCTCTTACAGCTGCCTTTCTTCAGGTCTCCCCTGCATCTGACTTGGCAATGTAGAGGAGAGAAGAGTTTCTGACTTTTGGGCACGGGTGCCCCGTAAAGCACTGCCT
>JAHREE010000378.1:2546863-2564207 GCA_033628505.1 Tringa tobata
TATTTCTGGCCTAAATTTTCCCCTCCACTCTCCCTGAGCAGTGCCCTGTGTTGAGGGCTCCTTGTGTCCAGCCCTTGTTTTGTGCATACACTCCACACGCATATGCAACTTAGATATTCATTCCTCTGTAATTCCCCCGAGCTCCATGGCCAGACGGGACTCCGTTGTGCTTCTTCTGGCCTCGATGCTGCCAGGTTTTCTTGGCAGAAAGTTTGCAGGCAGCTTCTCGCAGAAGAAGATGTTGCCTAAGGAGAAACGTGAATCTTGGCTTGTTCCCTGGCACCAGGGGAAATGCAGCACAGGTGCGTGGGGAAGATGCAAGGGCACAGGCACGGAGCACAGCAGGAAATATTTAAGAATCACCAAGTTTAATGAATTCTTGCTAAGCTGATGATACCTTAGAAGACAAATGCTAGCAGTGGTATTACTAGTGTGCAATCTCTCAGGTAAGATTCTCTGGGATGTCAGCGCCTGTCTGACAGGCAATGGGAAGTGAAATGCCTTCAGCTTTCAACAGCTGCAGTCCCAATAACTGGCTGTACAACCATCAAAGCTGAAACAAGCTCTGCATAATTTCTCTGTCTGCTCTCTGTGTATCTGCTGCAGCTTATGCTGACTAGGAAATGGGAAACACATGGGAGTAGCCCGCCCCCTTGGCTTCATCTCAGCTGTATCAGTTTTCCTGCAAGACTTAGAGTTAACTTGGCACAAGCAATTTATACAAACTTCAATACAATCCGTGCAAGAGTTTTTGTGTCACTGCTACTCTGCGAAGAGAATGAGTGAAAAGGTAATGACCTGTCTGTCATGGTTGATTTTCTTTTTTTTAAATGATCTGAAAGGTTGGTTAATAGGCAAGTTTTTACTGTAATCTGTGGTCATTAATGATAATATTAAATCCTACTGTAAAACATGGTAAACAGCTGCATTGCTAGTGTTTAACTTGGGAAGAGACCTAACCCCAAACTTCTGGATGGGGAACAACTCTGTAATGAAGCCTCTGAGATGTGGAAAATCAGAGAGTATGGTTTTAGGGTTGGTTTTAGACTGACAGCCTGAGGAGCCTGGGACAACATTCAGAAGAGCTGGCTGCTATTTGCTGTGAGTATTATATTTTTTTCCCCTGTGGTCTAGAGCTTGCTGTCTGTTGGGAAGGAGGTTTGTTCGTTGTCCTGCTGGGGGATCCCCAGAGGCTTGCAGCTTCTTGTCTGATTGTCCTGGCTTGCCTGAGCCCCCTCATCCACGCTGGTGGTTCTCAGGGTTTCCTGTGGGGTCACACCTCAGTCTATGGGATCACCTTCTTGGCTTCTGCTCTTAGATGTGTACATGCTTCAGCCAGGAAAACTTAGTGTTTCGGTGTGGTATTAGATGTTATTCATAAGTCTTTGTGTCATCACTTTGTTTTTAAATTCTTATTCTTGCTCTATGCTGTGTCAGAGTCTAGATAATCTAGAAATTTACCCTTGGTACCATCTCCAGCAATTAATTGCCTGGGGATCTGCACTCCTTTTCCCCCTGTCCTGTTTGTTTGATGCCATTTCTTAAGGACCTTTATCAGAAAAGCATAGTTGCAGGATGAAGATTTAATGTTTGAGTCATTGGTTTTTCCTGGGATGAACTCCAAGTTTAACCTTTTGCAAATATCAGTGCTATGTCTCCTGGACCTGAAGCTCTCCCATTTGAAATACTTAACTGCATATTTGTCTCATCTGGATATGTTGTAATAAATTGAGCTGGCCAAAGCTCCTTCCTTACAATAAAATACTAACTTATTTGATTAGGTGTCTTTAAATTATATTCAGTATCTGATTATGTAAAAAAGTTAAGTAAGCATTGAATCTCCTAGCTATTGCATTAGGATATTAAGTAGTAGCTTGTGCACAAAAGCATCACAATAAAACATAAATATCAAAGCAAGAAAAATAAAAGCGTTTTCACAGCTAATGACAAAAATTATGTTTAGACTTTTTAATAGGGATTTTCCCAAGACTGGTATGAGTTAATGAATAACTGTTTATTTTGCTAGTGCACCTTTCTCTGACAACAAGCTCTTTCTAGCCACTTTTAACTTTGATGCCTCTCGTGCTGGTTTCCTGAGCACAAAAAAATGACCATAATTTGTTTTGCACATGCTTTCAGGGCTCTACCAACCACTAGCGAATACTACCCTACTTCTTTGCTTACATTCAGTTTCAGTACTCCCTTTGAGGTAATTTGCTTTCTGATGATTCTGTGGAACCCTTCAGGCTTTGAACCTGACCTCTTTCTCTCTCTCTGTGCAACCTGGTCACAGCTTTCCTCCTCCAAAGAGCCAGCAGATAGCAGCCTGCTTGTCTCACCATTTCATAAATTTATGCAGATTGGGCAGCTGCTACTTCATTTACGAGAGTCTCTGCCCAAAGATGCCAGAGCCGCTGCTGCCCTTTCACTCTAAATCAAAATGGAAAGCTTCTTTCCCACAGCGCTCTCATCTGTCAGCTGGTTGCTGAATGCTGAGCTCTTCTATTGTGGATCGTTTGGAAAGCATCTCTTAGCCGTGGTCCTCAGAGGGGCTGAGAGCTCCTCTCGTCCGTGAACTTTGGTGGGAGGTGAAATGGCTTTGCAGGGTAGAGTCCTGTGCATGTTTCAGGCTGAGGCGCCCTGTGCTGGAAGGGGTGGCAGGTTTCCCACTGACCTGAAGAGAAGCAGGACTAAACTGTTCCGTTGTGTTCTGCTTAAAAACCAAAGGTCATTTATGATCAGGATGTTTGAAGAAACATATCTATTAAAGGAAAAAAGCGTTCCATTGTTGGGCGCAGGTGACAAGATAAAGCAGTCCAGCAGCTTGATTAAAATAGCTTTTCCATTTTTAAGGGCAATTCCTTTAAAAGAATGTTTGGCTTCTCTTATGTGGGTGATAAAATCCTGGAAACCTCTCAGGATAGCACTTGGATTTTGGTTTTCTTGATTATAGGACAGTAACTTGTAGGCTTGTAGGCTTTCAAAGCATTACTACTCTGAAATAAACCCACTGGACTAAATACATTCATTTGGACGAGACATATTTTTGAGCACTTAAGTTTTACTCATTAAATACAAAACCTGATGCAAACTGACCTTTAGTTCTTCGTTGAGTCCAAACTATTCGAAATTCAACAGTTACGTTTCCAGTGACAATAGGAATTGCTGAATGTTCCATATTTGGGTGCCAGAGTAAGACACACACTCACATATGTGTGCCCCCCACCCTCAAAACTACAGAGGAGTGCCCATGGGAGCCTGGCTAATGCCGTGGAAGATGAGGATGGATTTTATTTTTTTTTTTTTTTTAGGGGGAGAGGTAAAAGGTTGGTTCCAATCCAGTGAGTTTGTTTATTCATTCTGCAACAAGATGAAAACAGTTTTAGTAACACTGTTAGCACACCACTGCTGCTGTTGACAGCAGGGATAAACACCACCTGAAGGGCATGAGAGGGGCTGCCATGCCCCACTGCCATGGGAGGCAGGATCACCTCTGTTGTCCATGCAGGGTAAGCACAGGAGACCTCATCATGGGCCTCATCTTTTACACTAGGCACTATACGAAAAGAACAAGATGGACTAGACAATCTAGCTGCTGTTAGGCTGTTGTCGACTTGTATGTATTTAACATAAAATTATTTGTTTGTGTGTTTTAAGAGTGAACTCATTGGCTTTCAGGAGTTACCAGTCAGACCTTGAATGCCAGCCTTGCAAAGCCCACTGCAGACGCTGGATTTCCTGATTTTGGCGGTGGTGGTAGTTAACCATTGATCCACATCAAGTTCTTCTGCCAGAAAAACTGTTTTAAAAATACATTAGCTAAGATTCTTTTACGCCCAGAAATCTTAACTTCTGGTGGGTTTGAAATATTACCCCACCAACAGTCATAATATCATAATAAATCATTTTATATTGTGGTGAAAATGAGCAGAAGGGAAGGAGAAATGAAAAGTGAAAAGAAGCTCTGTTTAGATACGAGCAGTGTTCACATCTGCATTTTGATCAACTCCATATACTAGAAATAACCCTCCTGCTGACAACCAGTGACATGTATTGATGACTCTAGATGCTGAAAAGAGCTATTTTCTGCATGCAGAGACTAATTATTTCATACAAATAACTAACCTTTTCCAAGTTTGCCAAAGGTCCAGTCATCACTTAGTATACGCAGATGCTGAATTACTGGGACCAAACTTTTAGTCAGATTTGATCAGGTATGGCACTTCTGCCTGGCAGAAATTTGGAGTTAGTTCTGCAGTGAGTAATTTGTGTCTTCACTTGCAACTATTTTGGAGTAAATCCTTACCCGTAGCCAAAGGTTGGGGTGCTTAGACACCATGCTGCCTGTGCGCACAGTGACTTGTGTACTTGGCTTTCTCCCCATGACAGGGGTAATTAGTGCCTGCAAATTAAATGTAGGCACAGCTTGAATTTTGTCTTGTCAATCAACTATTCTGATGGTGGGGCAGAAAGACTTTTTTTTTTTTTTTTTTTTTACTTTCATAAACAAAAAGAACCAAAAAACATGAAAGCTAACTGCTGAGTTTTGAAATGTGGCCTAAATGCTGTGGGTGGACACAGCTAGAGAGAAAATGAAGAGGAGGAGCAGGCGGAGGGAATTGCACCGTGGCTGCAAACCCCATGTTCATTGTGTTTCGGTCCTCTTGGGGTGGGCAAAGGCAGCCTGGGAGCAGCTTGGCTGGAAGGGGGAATGGAGATGGATGAGAAGGGGTGTGCAGTATAGAGGGGTAAAGGGACATGTGCAGCTGGAATGGGTTTGGAGTGGGACTGGAGCACAGGACCAAGCTGCACTGGGGGGAGCGTGTCCAGCCTAGCTTCAGAAATGCTACTGGGTCTCACAGATCCTTTCTACCAGGGTCTCTGATATTCGTGAGTGGTTTTGCTCCCCGAGTGTTTGGAGGGAAAGTTAAAACTACACTTGAATGCTTCCTACTGGACGCTGGGAGATGCCCTTTCCATCACTGTGGGATGAGGGAGGTGATGCTCTGGTCAGCCACTCAAACTTTCCTTTCTTCTGTCTCTGACGTGCCCAGCCTTGGTGATGCCGAGAGCCAGAAACGAGCCCAGGGCAGTTCCTAAAGCTGGAAGTCTCAGGGCAGACTGGTGACGGGCTGGGGGGTGTCCTCTGGTGAGCAGCGTGGTTTTCACCACCCCGGAGGCTGTGAAACGAAGCTCTGTGAGGTGAGTAATCTTGGCCAAGGTTGCAACATCTCCGTACCAGAGGTTATTAATCTAAACTCTGCTTTGCCTTCATGTAAACTATTCCCCACTGGAGCAGCCTGCGCTGCTGCAGCTACACGTTTGCTTTCACAGACCCCAGCCTGTCAAGCAACCTCACACAAGCACGCCTTGAGCTCATGTGATCGAGCTACATGTGTTTACTTTGTTATAGGTCAACCACTTGAGCCTACCCTCAAGATGAACTTAATGTTTGCGGAGGAAGGGCAGCAGCTATGTAATACCGGAACAGGCAGAAAACAGAATCATAGCTTTGAACAATAGGAAAAATGCTGTCTGTCTTAACTAGGCATATTGTCGCATCTGAGTATATACACCGACAGAAAAAGTTATCACGCTCTCCTGTAGTGTTTGACCAGAGTAGGGAAATTTGGTAGGTGAGGTAGGAATTTCTTAGTGCCCGTTTCTCATAAAGCTGGAAATGAGATCTCTACAAAGAAGCACGAATGTGGTAAATACTACAGAAAGAGAGCAAAACACAGCCATAAATAAGTATTATTTTTGGCCCACTGAATATGGCTTAGCTTTGCACATGCTGAACAGCTTTACCTGCAGTGGCTGATTGTGGTTGTGAGCCAGAGACAGAGGAGTGAGTTACGTGGTGGCAAACCTTCCTTGACAATAAGCCTGACTGAAAATACAAATAGAACTTACAATGGATCTAAACTACAATTGCCATGAATTTAAGACTTTTATCTTTTATGTGACAAGAATGGTACTGAGGGCCTTGGTATGACTTACTAGTTGTACAGAAAAAACTTAATATAAACTCTTGTCTCAATAACACAAATCCATTTGTTCTAAAATATTGCCATTCTAGCTTAGGGAGAAAGGCTTAGGTAAATAGAAAATTTCTGCTCCTTTTCGTCTACATTTCATCATTCATTTTAAATGGAAGAGCCAAAATCACTCATTACATTGACTAGCTTTCTCGTGATTAAAATCACAGAACTTACTACTGCAAACAGACTTTAAAGATCTTTCTATAAAAATCAACACAAAGATAAACACTGCTCTCTCTGGTAGCTTTTATTATTTGCAACCTAGCTTTACAAGTAAAGTGAGAATTTGAGAAACAAACATTAAAGACCCAAGACAGCTCATTCAAGCAGCCCTATGAAAGCCGTATAAATGAAAAATTACCCTCCTTCTAGGCCTTGGGCTGTCTTGGGATGAAAAAGACCAACAGAGTAAAAGGTTAGGAACAGAATTCTCGGTATTCTCTGTGCAAGCTGCTTCACAGGCTTTCCACCCTTTGCTCATCCCTAACCCTTTAAAATAATGTCCTAGGTGACTCGACATGGTGTCCTTCCATCCCTGTACGCTCCTAGTGCTGGAAGGTGGCCCTGATGCTGGTGGGAGCTCCCGCTGCGAAGCCGTGCAGGGATAAGGCCAGCATTGTGCCCTTGCTTGCTGGACGGTGGAGTGCAGCCTATGTGTAACTTTTAGTCAACACAGGCATGCACAGATAATAGACTGTTTCAGCTGCCTCTGGGGAGCTTCTGTTATAATCTGCCAGAAGATTCCTTCTGTGGTTTAAACTTTGGCATATGAGGAACGCCAATACTTTATATATACAAAATGTCAGTTATGTGCCCTCAGGCAGCAGGCTAAAAATGATATTGCCCTCTTGATGGATCTGGGTTTAGATAGTTTCAGCTGCAGTAAGTGCCTTGATTTAAACTCTGAAGATGGCTGTGCCAGTCAGATAAATTAAAAATTGCAGGGTGTCACTGGTTTTCCACTGACTTCAAAGTGCTTTGAATAAATCACCAGGGAGAAAAACCATTTTCTTACAGGGACTATCACCCAGTGCACAGCAATGCGCAGCCACGATGCCTTACGCAAGGCAGTGGGATGAATGAGCTGCTGCCCAGACTCTGCTGACCTAAAGCCCCGTGGTGCTCCCTCTGGCTTCAGTGGCATTCGATTGTGCAGTGTTACGGGGAGTCATCCGTAACACAAAAGTGCTCCATGTCTGCGGTCATCGCTGCAGGAAAATTGCTGCTGCCCTGGGGGAAACTGCATGCCACAAAGAACCGCAAGGCAAGGCTGGTGGCGTGTACCCCTGGTGTCTCTGCCAGAGGAATGTGCCCCGAGACAGGCAGAGTCAACAGAGGGCAAAAGTCTCAGTCGCGGAAGCCAGTCAACCACCATATGCATCTTATCCATAAGAAGAAAACGGTGCACTGTAGAGAATTGTTGACAATAAATGGCAAAAGAAATGCTAAACATAACGTGCCCTCTTCCTATTTATAGCAAAGCCACTTTATAGTCCTCTGGAGGGTGTAAGTGGTCCTCAAAGGGGAGGATAAAGCAGTAATATACAGCCAGTGTATAGGTACATTAGTTTACAAATGATAATTGGAGCCCAAACAAACTAGTTTGCTGATTTTGAAGCTTCTCGTCCATTTAGAACTTGCTAAAAAATTCTGACAACACTTTAATAGAAGCTTTAAATTATTACTATTTGGGATTTAGGCTGGAGGTTTAAATTGCTTCGGTCAACAGAAGTTTCCTGGGACAGACAGCTGGTGTTCCATAGCTGGAAAAGACCATGGAGTGCCAGCCTCTGTGAAAAAGCCTGTCTCCAGTTTTAGTTAAACTATCAGCATCCAGGGTTGTGTGACTGGTGAAGTCTGAAGTGAGTGAAGAAATAGAAACTCTGGGCCAGATTTTTATCTTACTCATACCAATGTAAATCCAGGCGAATTCTGCTTAAATCAGTGGAGTTATTCCAAGCTTACATAAGCTTAGCCAATATCAGAGACTGATCCTTTTATTTTTGGCTACTGGAATTCCCTAAGTAAATAATGTGGACAATTGTACAAATTCCCAACATGGAATGAAGAAGTTTTCCAGTAATAACCACACCTGGAAGAAAAAGGTGGAGAGACAGATGGTAGATAACGCACGAGGGTAATGAAAGAACTGAGCTGGGAGACAAATGACAGCTCCATGAAATCTACAATGACATAAATAAATTCCTTAAGACCACAGCCAAGTATAGCTTGGGAAGCAAAGATTGCTATCTATGTAAGACCTGTGTGAGCTGAGTGAGTCCTTCTTTCATGGTGTCCCCAGTCTGGGTACCCTGTGTTTGCAAGTATGGCACTACTGAAGACTTTGTTACCCCATCTGCTCTGGCTCCTGACTGTGTCATTTCTTAGGGCTGGATGTCTATAAAGATCTGCCAGGGTGGGCCTGCACTCACTCCTTCCTTATATCTGGCCCTAAAGAAACACAAGAGCTTCTGCTGGCATAAACAGCACAGTCACCCCAGTTATTGGGCAGCCAGTGGTCACTGCAGTTCTGCCCCTAAACTCTTAACTATGGGCATGTGGCAAATGTAATTTTTGATAATTCTTTAAATAGTCCTGAAAGTCTTGTTGTACTCTACAGATCAATATGAAATTCTCTGTCTGCTTCTCTTTTCACTAAAAATACCATTTCTGAATTTTGTCAGTCATCTGTGAATCAAGAAAATGATATAAATATACAGAACTGTATGTTCTAATATATGCTGAGTACAAGGCCTAAAATTAAATCTTCAAATAGTAACTTATATTTTGGTTATATATGTGGTAGTGTAGGAAGTATTTGCGTAGCGTTCTATTTCATTTATGCAGGGAGACGTAAGTAAAGCAGTGTTTCTAAGAAGGTACGTGCTAATGGTTTCATGAAAGAGTCCTTCCTGCATGGGTAAGCAGGCACCTCTCTGGCCTACTGACAGGTCAGCGGGGTATTTCTCCGTCTCCTTCAAAAGAGAAAGAGCGTAGTTGGCCAGAGTAGATGGCTTCACTCTGTGGGATCAATATTACAGCCTTCCTGTGAAGTCCTGTACCAGGAACTCCTACAGAGCAGGGTGTTTCGCCTGCGCTTGTATATGCTTTGGGGAAGTTGAGTGTGGTAGTAATTTCATTGATGCTCTTCCAGCACTAGTTACCACAGAAAATGATTCTTTTCTGAATCACTTCCCTCTGTATGCAAAACTCAACTGAACAGAACAAGATTTGGAGAAGAGGGATGCTAGCAGGCTATACTATCTTTTATGAGTGATTTCACTTTTCTGAAATAATCTGCATACGATGATGAAATTCTAGCCCTACACAAAAATCCTCCTAAAAATCACAGTGGCCTGTTGAAATGTCTGCGTGCAGAGTAGTACATTTAAAATAAGTAAAGCTTGTTGAATCTTCACAACTTGCAACTTTTCAACAAACTGGAGAAAGATGTCTCAGTCACCAGCAGACTTGCCACGTGACTAATTCAAGAGACCGACTGTTTTGCCTTGAGAACGATTAATTTGCTCTCTGATTTGACAAATGATAGAAAATCCTGGTGCAGCTAGCTACGTGGGACTGATACAGAAAGCCAGTGTGAGAAGACAGGCGGCTGACCATAAGGGCTGTGCGCTCTTCTAAACGGAGCCATAGGCGGTTGAGGAACTGACCAACCAATTTTAGCATCTGTTTTCCACTTCGTGCTTATTTTAGCTAAACTATTTTCCTATGAAGCAGCCCTAATGAAGGGAATGTCATTCAGCCTTAAAAGCTCTCTCACAATTGCTATTATTTCTGAAAGTTGGGTAGGGATACCATTTAAAACACACAGGATAGCAGAACCTTTTTTCATGGCCCAAACAGGCTTTCCATGACAAGCATGGCCAGGAATTTTTAAGAAGCCTCTGGGAAAGGATGTGAATCACAGCTTGGATGGCTTTTAGGGAGGTGCATGAGTGGGACAGGATATACGTAGTCATATCTACACAGGAGAGGAGTCTTAGCTTGGAGGGGAATAATCATTTCCTCAATATAATCTAAGGGCTGTATAGGCAGGGGCAAAACTGGAGCAGCTGTGTGGCTCCTCAGCCAGTACAGGCAGCTTCTAAGGAAGACAGAGACTTTTTACCAGGGCCTGTAGTGGCAGGACAAGGGCCAACAGCTTTAAACTGAAAGAGGGTAGACTTAGAGAGAAGTGGTTGAGTCACCATCCCCAGAGGTATTTAAAAGTTGTGCGCATGTGGTGCTTGGTGACATAGTTGAGTGGTGGATTTGGCAGTGTTACGTTAATATTTACGCTTGATGATCTCAAAGGTCTTTTGCAACCTAAGTGATTTTATGATTCTAAGGAGGAATTTTTTCACAATGAAGGTGTTGAGAGACTGGAACAGGCTGCCCAGAGATGTTGTAGATGCTCCATGCCTGGAACTGTTCAAGGTCAGACTGAATGGGGCTTTGAGTAACTTGGTCTACTGAAAGATGTCACTGCCTATGGCAAGGGGGCTGGACTAGATGATCTTCGAAGGTCCCTTCCAACCCAAACCATATACAGTTCCTATAGGGTCTATACAGTTCTACCAGGCTATCACTGAAAACTCCTCTGTCTCCTTTCTCATCTTCTTTCCTGGGTATTAACCTTTTTCTGGGATGTATTTTTCAGACGGGCTAGGAAATAAGCAAAAGAATTAAATGTGAGGTTGGATATGAAGATGTTTTGTACACCTTCACATATAAAGGCTCCTGATGATTTCACAGATGGTTTTCCAGATCCCTTCCATGGAATAGAAACAGTAAAATGCTGAAGACAAGAACTTATCTCTTAAACCCTCCTTAGAAGCTTGGGAGCAGGGAATGGGAACAGTTGTTCATTCCCAGGTGCCCTGTGCTAGAGAGGTAGGTGCCCCAAGCAGGCAGTGCCATATTGCAAGGACCCAGTCTTGTTCTGATCCATTCTTGCTGCTGCTTCTCTGTGCTCTGGTCAACTTCAGAGGTCTTTTTGGCTCTTTATGGCTTTTTAGAAACTCTACCAGTTGTTGATAATACCAAAGGTATGCTCTGATCACCTGTTACAGAGATGAAGGTCCAGAGATGTCCTCATACGTTCCTTTCTATTGCTAAGATTATATTTATTGTATTCACAGGTACTATTTTAAGGAAACTTCTGGCTCAGCAGCATATGCTGCTCTGCCTGGATTGTATGCTTCTTGTCCGAATCCAAGGCATGCTTCACACTGCCCGGAGCCTCCAGCAGAGAGGAGGCCTGCTGTGTGGAGGCCAGCTGAGGGCCAAAGGATGAGGCGAAGGCCTGATCTTTTGGGACTGCAAACTTTTGGAAAGGTTGATAAAGCTAACTGGCTTGATGCTGCCCTGTGGCTATGGATTCCTGCAAAAACCTTACCCGGGGACCAAGGTTAATCTCTTAAATTTCTATAGCCTAAATCTCAGACTGAAATCTTTGTGTCCCACTTTGTGAAGAGTTCCAGAGAATTTTTATATATGTGTGTGTGTGTGTGTATGTGTGTGTGTACATATACATCTGAGAGAGCAAGCTGCTAGACATTTCCTTCAAACGTTGTCCTGTTGAAGTCTATAATTTCTGTGGGGAGGCAGAAGGAAACAGATTAGCCTTCATACAACACAAATGTAGAGAGGAAGCCTTTGCTGGCCTTGAGATTGGGATCTAGACATAAACAGTAATTTCATTCCAGCACTAAAACGTACACCCAGCTGAAATTTGATTTTAGTGCTGCAGGCAAAATTTGCTCATATGATTTGTAACCACCTAAATAACTAGCTCTTTTAACTTCCTGTTTAAGGATTTATAAAGATTTATTCTCTGCCATCTCAGTTTGACAATCTAATTAAAATGGCCATTTAATTTCACTGTTCCTCATAATTTGTCTGTTTGCTGTGGTTTTAACCTCAGTTTGACTGGTTTTTAGAGCTCATTTAGATTAATAATATTAATAGCTATTTAGTCTTAGTGGCACTGAAACTCAGAGCTCACTGAGAATTAGCTCTACTTCAAGTCTAATGAATAGGATAATGAGCCTTATTAAAATAATTAAGGTTAGTGGAAATAACACTGGTAGGGAACATGGCTAAAAATACTGCTAGGCAAAAACAAAGGTTGATAGAAAATTCTACCCTGTTCCAACCCCTTTTTGCACATGAAATAGAAGAAAAAACACCCAAACCCTATACTTCAAGCCACATATGAAATTGGGAACTGCATTCCTTTTGTGATTTGAAGAACAGAGGTCTACCTCCTTGGGATCATACTGTTTGGATCTCTTTGGAAGGACACATATTTTCCTTGCTAGGTAAGGCTGGATGTACATGAGGAGCCATTGCACATATCCCAGAATGGAAACTAAAATTCCTCTCTAGCTCCTAGATGAGTACTGGAGTTTATCAGAAGTTTGGCTTAACCCACTTCAAGGCAGGCTGCACCAGTGAGACAATACACCTCCTCTGGCTGCTCCCACAGACCATCCTTCAGCTATCACAGCTACCTCCAGTCCAGCTCTGTCCTCTCCATATCCTTGCCTTCTCCACAGTCTGGGCTTGGCCTTTGCCTCCTGTGACTCTAGGGCAGCTTATTATAAGGCAAAGTCTGTTCCATCTTGTGGTACCTAATGAATCTCATAATATGCTGAACTCTTAGGTTGTGCTATGTTTTCTTTATTCTTTGCTTGATAAGAAACAATTTCTGTAAATTATCTTACTTTAGTGAGGTTGGTTTTTTTTTTTTTTTTTTAGGCTGTGGATATTTCTGTGTGCTTAAGTAAGGGAGGATAAGACCAGAGAAAGAGCCTTATGTGTAGAGCAGTGACTATTGAGGTACCCAGTATTTTACTTCTGGTCTTTGAGGAGGTTTCCCCTCCCTACTCTTAGCTCATAGCCTTTTATATATCCTGCACTTAGGCAAAAAGAATGCCTCGAAGATAGTGATCAGGACCTTGGAGTTGATTTGAGACAATTTATAGCATGGATATCCTCCTAATATCTTGAGCTACTTTGGTATTTGGACTGCTTGATGTCTCTTAAAAGCTGAAGTTCCCATCTGAAAGTAAGGGAAGGTTCCTGTGTTGTGTGTAACCAGGGATACAGAAAGGGTTATAAATGAATACTGCTTTTGGAGCACACGGTGAATTCAGCACAATGGAGGCAGCTACCTGGAAATCTTCAGGCAAAGATAGTAATTTTATGCCTGCTAATGAGTCAGGATGGATAAAACTATCTTCAAGCATTGTTGCTGGGTTATAACCATTCTTCACTTTTAAGCCAGTATTGTCCAAGCACGAGAGAGCTGTGGTGGCAGCAGGAGGTGAAATTTGGTATAGATACTTGGTATAGATACTTGTCTGTTACCTAGTGTTAGAGTCCGGTATTGAATTTATTTTTCAATGCAATATGGTACAAAGATATAGGAAAATATAAGAAAATACTGATCCAAGGGAGGTGTTAAGAGGACATGTTGCTTGCCATTATTTAGTTCACTGAATTTCTGTTTATTGGAAAAGACTGAAACTATCTTAGCGTAGTTCTCAGGACATTCACCACTTGTACAGTGAACAAATTGTGAAAACTTATTGCACAGTAACATGTCAGCTGCTGCTGGGAGGTAGCAAAGAAGAGCAGTAGGGTGAGGAGGATGGATATCTTTCCTTCTCTACCATGCCTGTAAAAGTGACTTTAGCTCTGTATCCTGCCTTGAGCCAAGGTTGAGAAAGCCTAGAATCTTTTTTTGTAGAATTATAGAAGAGTTTGAATTGGAAGGTCATGTAGACCACCCCCTCTGCAATAAGCAGGGACATCTTCAATGAGATTAGGTTGCTCAGAGCCCCATCCAACCTGACCTTGGATGTTTCCAGTGATGAGGCGTCTACCACCTCTCTAGGCAACCTGTTCCAGTATTTTACCACCCTCACAGTAAAAAAATTCTTCCTCATATCTACCCTGAGTCTAGTGTCTTCTAGTTTAAAGCCATTATCTCTTGTCCTATCGCAACAGGCCCTACTAAAAAGTTTGTCCCCATCTTTCTTATAAGGTCCCTTTAAGTACTGAAAGGCCACAATAAGATCTCCTTGGAGCTGTCTCTTCTCCAGGCTGAACAACCTCAGCTCTCTCAGTCTATCCTCACAGCAGAGGTGCTCCATTCCTCTGATCATCTTTGTGGACCTCCTCTGGACCTCCAACAAGTCCATGTCTTTCTTGTGCTGAGGGACTCAGAGCTGGATGCAGCGGTACTCCAGGTGGGGGTCTCACCAGAGCAGAGTAGAGGGGCAGAATCACTTCCCTCAACATGCTGGGCACTCTTCTTTTGATACAGCCCAGGATGTGGTTGGCTTTCTGGGCTGCAAGGGCGCATTGTTGTCTCATGTCCAGCTTTTCATCCACCAGTACCCCCAGTAGGCTTTCTGCAGAATGGGAGATTTCATGCTGGGAATATAGCTGGGTAGGCCCAGTGCATCTGGGATGTGTGTCTGGTCTTTAAAGGAAGAAGAGCTGGGTCCTCTGAATGATGCACTGGCTATTTTGGTCTGAAATTTCACCAGTTGCTCATGACCCTTCTCACAAGCCAGGAAGGGCATGGGTTATATTCGCAAGTCTTGGTTTAAGACTCATGGATACGCAGTAGATCTGACATAAGCTGCTCTGCCATGCCTCAGATTTCATAATCACAGGACCGTTGGATTCCTGACCGGCTGCACTGAGCAAGGAATTTTGGGTTCCAGTTTACGCCGGACGTGTCAGAGACGTGCTGGCACTTTCAACCGCTGATTTTACGACTGTCTCACATAAGGACTTCTGGTTCAGTTATTGTGTTTTGTAAGTGATCTATACAGCACAGGATTAATGTTAATACCCACTAGAGTAATTATCAAAGCATGTGGTATCCTGATGACACACTTACAGCTTCACATGAACTGGTAGATGCTCTGCTGACTGTAGGCCAGAAAGTTGAAATCCTCAGCCAGTCAGCTGAAAAGGAACTACCTGTATCTCCTCTCTTCAGGCATTTGTATAATTTTCAAGTTTGGAGAATGACTTGGGGAAAGCTTGAAATCATCAAAACTTGAGGTTTAGTGACGAAGCATGCACATAAAGCAAACCCTTCCTCTTTCCACCAGCCTGGTCAGGAGGGTTTGAGGCTCTCGAGCAGGCAGCAGGCTTCAGTGCTGCTTTCACAGAATCCAAGCACAAAAAAAATGGACTTCAGTGACAGCACGGTCTGGCCTGGGTGCTTGAAGGGGACCAGGAGCCTCATGATCACGGAATCAAGTGAATCAGAGGCCTCATTCAGCTCTTTGGAGCTGCTGGCACC
This sequence comes from Tringa tobata, assembly GCA_033628505.1. Classification (NCBI taxonomy): domain Eukaryota; kingdom Metazoa; phylum Chordata; class Aves; order Charadriiformes; family Scolopacidae; genus Tringa; species Tringa tobata. The sequence continues at coordinate 2,562,236 of JAHREE010000378.1, forward strand.
ACCGTGTGTGGGGAAAGAGCAGCCCTGCAAGGGAGAGGGTGAAGGAGGGGGAGGCAGCCTCACAGAGCTAGTTAAGGCCAGTGCTGTGATGGGTAAGATGCTTCATCAAGGTGGCAAGGAGAAACCATCACCTTCAGGAGCTTCCTGCTGAGTAATACAAGTACACATGTTGCAAGAGCTCCTCTGTGTGCATGCAGGGAGATATGAGGAAGGTATATAAACATGTAGCTTTCATATGTCTTCCATGCATCTCAGCCCTTGTATTGCTGTCTTGGTGGACTCTTTCTACCAGATGCTTTCCAATATTTTGTACTGTGCTTTGCAGAAGCAAAAGCACTTTGTCATTAATCTTCTAGCATGCAGAGAAAAAGAGGATCATTAAGTCCATCTGAACATTGGGCTGTCATTTATCCCTGGCCTTCACATGGGACTTACAGGAAGAAGGAATATTTGTGTCTCAGGTCTTATGTGGTGGGAGGAGACTTGGTTCTGACTGTGCTGTGGCCTGTGCATATAAACCTGTTTCTTAGCAGGAGAGTGTCCCAAATGGTGGCCTGCAAGGGCATGGCGTACAGCTGGCACACACAGCCATGCTTTCCTAGGAGTTCGGCTAAATGTTTGACAGTAATGGTGATTGATGGCGTGTAAGTAATGCTGAGAGTTGACAGTGGGGCAGGGTCCAAAACAGTTTGGAAACCATTGCCTTGGAACGTGTACTGAAAAAGGAGGGCTGTGATTTATCATTTCTTTCAGAGAAAAACATTTTAGGCAATTCTGACATGAAACAGTTAGCTGTATCAGATACTCGTGAAGATAATCTGGTGTTTGCTATCGTATCTTTCTTCAGCAGATGGTAAAGGCCAGGTACTAATTAAGAAGAAACAGAAAAAAAGCAAAGAAAAAAGCTTTAGGTTGACAAAATGCTGTATCGCGTAATAAATAGCATCTTATTTATTATTTCTGCTAACAATTATGGACTGGAATAAGACCTCTCATAAGGAGTAGATCATGCCTCCATCTGTCTACTTCTGGGTTACTCCCCTTCCATTTGCAGCAAGTAGTTCTGGACTTGTTAAAGGCAGATAATGGAACAGTTGGATGATTAGGACCAAACTTCAAGAGCAGTTTCCCTCCTGTGTTGTTATTTATGGAGATAATGGCTGTTCATGGGGCTGAGACAAGGTAGTCATCCATTGCAGCTTTTCTAGGTCCTCTTTCCACAGAGTGATATTTTGTTCCTGGATAAACCTCTGCAGGCCTGAACCTGGTTTGAAATATGAGGGCTAAAATGAACTTTAGGAATCAACAGAGGAGAGATACTGAGTCCCTGCCAGAGAATATCTAAAAAATGAGCACATAAAGGAAGAATGTAAGTTCGTAATGAATAATCAGAAATATTTTTCAGCTGCGGGTTTGACTCAAAGTCCTCTGAAGTTTCTTAATACAAAGACGTAAAACCAGCTTTGACTAGCCTTTCACTGCCCTTCCTCTTTGCAGAGGGCAGGTTAGAATAAGGGCATGGGTACAGACCTGGGGCTGCTTTGAGGCATGGAGATACTGTGGTTCTGAGCTGCTGCAAAACTTGGGCAGCCCTTTGAGCCAAGCTCACAGAACTGGGGCAGTGCAAAATTTTATTTGAATACTCTGGGTTTGCACCAATAAAGAACATATGGCTGAATCTGGAAGAATACTGCTAAGCTGCAAGTACAAAATAACCTCAGTTTCTGTGATCCTGAAAAACAGAGAGATGCTAAAAACAAAGGAGGAAGGAAAAGACCCGGCAATGAATATCAGCTAATAGAGCCAAATGAGACAGCTAAAGTGAGGGAAATTCTATAGGCTTGTGCAACATTTTGGACCATTGAAATCAATCAACGAGGGCATCGCTACAGTCAAAGCTGCAAAGTTTTATCTGATAAGGGCTGAACAGAGAAATTTAATTCCAGATGTATATTGACTGGTGTTACACCAG
>JAHREE010000378.1:2564438-2671104 GCA_033628505.1 Tringa tobata
AAGAAAGAAAGAAAGAAAGAAAGAAAGAAAGAAAGAAAGAAAGAAAGAAACGAAGGAAAGAAGGAAGGAAAAAAACAACAAAAAACTTGGCTCAAAGAGAAACAGAAATGAAATAAGCTGCTGAAAGTTCTCAGAATCTGTACTGAAAGGATATTTTTTCCATGGGAACAATTAAGAAGTGCTCTAAAAATAGAGTTAAAAACACTTTTCACTGTTTCTAGTGATCTACCTAACAGACATTCATATTTTGGAAGAAGCAAATTTTGTTTTATCTGAATAAAATTCAAGCAGATCTGCCTCATCTTTATTAAATATATTTTCACTTACTTGTATGTTGAGCTATGCTTTAAACAGGTTACTAGTCTCTTTAGAAAGGACTCCTTTTTTTTTTTTCCCTCCTGGCTTCCAAAAACAAATCTGATTCTTTTTTTTTGTATTTATGTGCATTATTAACATTGCACGTAAGTGTTTGACTCATTTGGGAAAAACTTGGTGTACCAAGAAACATTTATCAGATGTGATGCAGATCTTGATCAAATAAATATTTTTTCCTTGTATAGCAAATTGGTTTTGTTAGTATAAAGTATGTGCCTTTATTGCATGCAGCTGGTCCTCCTCTAGCTGCCCATATCTGTGGGCAGTCTTCATAGCCTCTTCCATGGGTTTTTGGTAGTTTCACTCTGGAAAGTTTTGATTTTTTTAAATATCGCAATTATTGGATTATTTTGTATGGCTTGACTAAGTAATTGAAAATACCATATGGTCTGTATTTATTAACAAAACTCATGATCTTAGTTTCCAGTATATCTTAATTTATTTGTCTCAAAATATTGGCAAAACACATGAGTTGTGATTGTAATTTCACTGAGTAGCAGTTAGCTTGGACACAGAAATCTAGGTTCAGAGTATCTAGCAATAGTAGCTCTGCAAGGAATTCCTAGTTGGCCATAGGCCTCATGCCCCGCCAGTCTCCTCATAGGCTTTAAGGGTATAAATAGAGAGACACTGGCATATCTCTCTTCCTGCCCTTCCAAGCTTCCAGAAGGGATGACTCCTACTGTGCTTTCTTGCTATAGAAAGGTCTGGCTCAAGGTTTGGCAGCTCAAAAGACTGTATAGGAAAACATGTCTTTGGCAGGGATTAAAAATGACTGCCAGCCTCTCTTTCCAAAAGAGAACAGAGAGACCTAGTGACATTGATGGACAAGTGCTCAGTACCACAAGTGACTTTGGCTGGAGGTCCTACAAATCCAAACACTGGATGATTTGAAAAAAGACATGTCCTTTTCTCAGTGTTGTTACTGGCAATCTTCTCCTTCCTGCCCTGTTACTGAGTATGGGATAAAATGCCACATTTCTGAAGTGTTAGCAATACCACAGGATGATAAAAATTTAAAACTATCAGACTGGAAATTCAAAGGAAAACCTCTTGAATTTAGACTCTTACTTGAAATTCTGCATTTTCTTCAGTGCAATTTTTCTGTTTTATAATTTTCCATCATCTTTCCATGCTGTGCTGCAGGGCTGGAATCTGTTTGTAGCCAGTGAGGACTTTAGTAATGAGGAAGATATTTACAGGAAAGAAATGCTTATTTCTGCAGCGTGTAAGGATTCTTTTGGACACTCTGTCTTTACTACTTCCTTTGCATAATTTTTATACTTTTCTCTGGCTTATCTTTGTAATTTGTCATTCTCCTCCTGGTAAAGATTCTCTTCTTTAACTTCAGAGGGCAAGTAACTCCTGGTGAAATCACTGAATTTTTCTTATTTTTTGATGAGAAGAAATACTTATGTAGTATTAAATCCAATGAACTTTTTGTTATATGAAGCTCTAGAGGTTTAGTATGTCCACTTTTTGGTACTCTATTTAGCATATCTGAAAGCTGAGGGTTTTGGTTTTATCCTCCTCATCCCCATATGAGAAGTCTCCTCCCTAATGCGGAGTTTGGAAGGGCTCTTGTACTCAGGGAGGTTTCTGAGATCATAGAAGTCATTGATAGCCTATAACGTGTTTTAATTAAACCCTTTGATATTGTGTGAAGGGGAATGGATATTGTGAAAGGAAGAGCTGTCCTCATTTCACATTTCTACTGACCATCCGGGCAAGCCATCCCATCTTGAGTGCCTCAGTGTAAAAGTCCAGGAGCAAAAATCAGGCTGCAGCTAGACAGGGAAGAGGGGCTAAACCACCATCTCAGTGCTTTGCCATCATCAACTCTTGGTGGACTGTCACCACAGAAGTAAATTTTCAGGAGGGATCTAAAGTGAGGCAGCCTTGTGACTGCTTGCAGGGAGCTGCTCCCAAGCGTGAAGACCAACATGGTGAAAGAAAGAAGGTACCTGTTTGAAAATTTAGCAACAGATTATGGCAGTTTTTAAACAGGGTCATTAGAAAGGGCCCATCTCCTGTGTTTCATTCGGCCTCTCAAAATTGGGTGGGAGCTGCAGGGCAAGGTGGGGTAGGCAGTGACTGGCCTCACAAGTGCAGATCCAGAGTTACAGCTGATCATATAGAGAACAACGTGCAGGTGACGTAATCTATAAAGATTACAGGAAGGAAGAAGCAGAAACTTTGCCAACAATCACTGCTTCCTCCCATTTACTTATTTCTGCTTCTATTTTTTCTTCTTTTCTGTCTGAAACTACTAAAGGTGATTCAAGGAAACAGAGGGGATGATGGAGGTTTTTCTTTAAAAATAGTGAGGCACTCACTGTAATTGCGTTAGTGTTTTTGAAAGGTACAGGTGTCGAGGACTTAGTGCTTCCTCATTTTGGCAGCATGTTTAGCACATATGTTACCCTGTAGATGTCATTTTCCATGTCAGGGTTTTGTTTTCCTTATGTGAAAATGATAGAGTGGCTGTGGTTTCCTGAAGCTTCTTTTCTGCCTTTCGGATTACAGCTAGTTCAGATCATTACCCAGATGCTATGCCCGCAGACTTTTTTCTATCATACTAGCATGGACAATATGAAAAAAATCTGTAACAGATAAAAAGGCACTTTGTAATCTTACTTGCTTCTTAGTCATTCAGCACAGATAGCCCTGAACAGAACAATACAAACAGAAACCAAAAGCAGAAAATATCACCACTTGAGAAACTGAAAAAGGGGAAAAAAGTAACTTTTATAACATGTTTATACCATTATCAATGAAGCGGTTCAGTTTGGCTAGTCTGTTTCTTTCGACCAAATTTGAGTTCTACTGGAAGTTTATAGGTGCACAGACAAAGTTCCTTACTGGGCCAGTGATGTTCTTATCAATAATAGGATAAAAGTAATTGCCGATTCCCAGAAGTTTGGTGACCCCACCAAGTGACTCCTCTGTGCTGCCAACAGTAAAACTGCTGACTGGACACTTGCCAGCTTACTACTGTGCATGGGAACAACTTTTTCCTATTTAATGTTGTTTGATAAATATATATTCAGTTGTTGCCATAATAAAATGCTGTAGAAGTCCCAGTTGTAGGATCTGCTTAATGCAGTCTGTCCTGTGCCACCTGCTGTGCTTGGTTGATGGATGCCATGCTTGCATTCAGGACTTCTCCCTCGTAACTACAAATGTGTGAACAGAAAAGCTTTTCCAAGTGCTCTTATTTACGGTCCTGGAAAATGGACTGAGATCAACACACAAGGTCATGAAGTGCCAAGGGAAAACAGTAGCGCTTATTTCCAGAGACATCATAGTGGCATAGCTTCTTACTCACTCACAAGCTGCATGTGACATTGTCATTTAAAATGCATTCTCTGGTCTATCCAGAGATGGTTAGTAATTCAAGGTATGTGCCTTTCACGGAGCTGAGCTGTTCATATGCTCTGTAGAGCATTGGTTTTAATTGGCTTGAAACAACAGAGCATTTGCTAGTTGGTTTGTATTTCATAAAAAATACACGTGCCTAAAAGAGTTGGCTAATTGTGTGGTTGAATGGAATGAGAGGAGTAAATAGATGTTCTTCCAGCATGGATTATCCCACTGAAGGAAATATAGCAGAAAACCAAGGGTCTGGGTTTTGCGGCCTTAGAAGAATAAATCTTACCCAGAAAAACAATCATACTGACTTTCAGTGGGAGTAGCAACACATGTGACTAGAATACACTTAAAGGAGTAACAGAATTAGACCCAAAGTGTATGCCTTCTGGTTTTTCCTTAACAAAGCATTGTCTAAAGCAGCCACAACAGTGGAAAAAACCACCCTGCTTACTAGAAAAAAATAAAAAAGAGGTTGCTTTATTCTTAATTTAATATACATCGGTCAGCAGTGTTGGACCTGAGAGACTATGCTCTTGAAGGATTCAGCTGGTTTAGAGGACCTATGTGGATCACTGGCTGCTACATCTCCATAACAGTGGTAGGGGGTACATTAGAACTCACAGTGAGTCCTACACAGAATATATCAATATTTGAGTGCATATAAATGATACACAGATTGGATAAAATGAGTGTCCACATAATCCCTAAGGTGGTAAGAATTTCATAATGTGAGGGGAGTACCATAGCACCAAACACAGTTTGAGCTATTTTAAGCCAAATAGTGCTGTAATATGCACCCAGTGACTTCCCTGAAATGCTGTTGTGGAGGTGTTAGGGCAAGGCTGGCTCAGGACATGGCTGTTGCTGCTCCAGAAAGGTTGCTCCCACCAGGGGCAGATGAGGATGTTTCTTGACTGCAGCCTGGGCTGCTGTGGCAGTCTGGGGAGAGCCTCAGCTCCCAGCTGCAGCTGCCCCTCCTGCTCTCACCTCTCCCTTCCCCCTGGCTGCAGGTACAGACCAAAGGAGCAAAAGAGACATGATCATTCTGCTGCGGGAGGCCGCCACAGTGAGTTGTCAACTCTGCCTATAGGTGGGGCTGACCCTACTCACTGCTGCTACAGGTGTGTGGGATGGATGATTAGTGCACACACTGCTTCACACAGCCCATTCTCCATCCAGTGCAGCATAAGCCCCTTCTGCTGGAGAAAGGCTGCAGCCCTGGATCTGCAGAAGGCTATTTGTCTGTCTGGATCTCAGTCAGACAGATGCTTGTTTGTTAGATGGACAAATTGTCTGTCTGTAAAACTCGGTGTGAAGGAAATTGTGAAGAAAACAACCTGCCACCATTCTCTCCTACACCAGTATTTCAATGACTAATGCTTCCTTGGCTTGTCTTCTGTTCAACGATCCTTTCCTCTATGCTATGTGCATTCCTGTTGCTTAGTATCATTTGTTTTTATTTTGGTCTTTCTAGGAGAGGCTGTGTAGAGATCGGGCCCAATCTGGCTTCCTCTGAAGTCTGAGAAAATATTGGCCTTGAACCAGCAAAGCACTTACGGTCCGATAATGCTCCTATAAAATTCGATGGCAAGACTCCCACTCACTTCAGCAGTGCAGCCCAAAGTGCTGGGATTACTCAGTTGCTTGAAGTTATGCGTGTGCGCGAGTATTTCGCTGTTTGGAGCCCTAACCAATAAAACCAGGTCTGGAAACAGGGACTTTCATGGAGAAGGTCACTAAATATTGATCATCAAATGTTTTCTCTATCAAAGCTAAAAATCAGAACAGCAATGACCTTTTGTGCCCTGGCACTTGGCACAAAGACTCAGCCTTCTTGATCAAAGAAGGCAAAGTTGGGCAAAGTTCCAAGTTGCAGTGGTGTTATTTAATGGTTTTGATATCCAAAATAAATGAATTGTGGGATATTTCAGGAACTGAATTGAAATGAAAACTGAAAATTCTTCCTGAATGTGAAATTCAAAATGAAATTTAGTTTTATGAANTGAAAACTGAAAATTCTTCCTGAATGTGAAATTCAAAATGAAATTTAGTTTTATGAAGAGAAACCAGTGGAAATACTTGGAGGGTTCCAGAGACACAGCACAGCCATGGAGTCCCATCTGCTTTACCTGACAGTATTCAGCTCCTTTGGCTCCAGTTGTCTCGAAGTCTGTAAAGAAAAGTAATTTTTAGCACTGTTTCCTGTTATTTTGACATCTTCTCCCTTCCCGTTACTCCACAGAGCAGATGCTTGTTCAGTGTGTTTATCAAAGTGTCAGCCCAGCCTTGCTCTCCGCCGCAGCTCCCACGGTAGACCATGCAGAAATGCAGACTTTGGCATTGAAGGGTTTGGCACAAAAGCCACTACAATCTGTGGGAAGGAGAAACATCATCGGGTTTGGGCAGGCCTAGATCAGTGTCATTTAGATAAAAGCATAGTCTATCACAGCTAAAAGTTGATTGTTTCATTCCGCTCTTGTTTAAACCCTGCTTCTTAACATTCACAGTGAGAAAGGTCATACGTGCTGGTGTCACTGGAAGTTTTGCCACTGAATTCACATGCCCACAATACATAAGGCATCTTGGTAACCTGACTTCTAAGTAATCAGGTTTCCAGGTATTTTGCATCATAGTGTGACCAGATTTATTAAAGAACTCTGTATTAAGTTCTGGTTTTGCACAAGCTAATGCACAAGAATGCAGGCATACATAACCGTCTAGTTCCCCTATATACTTACTATAACAAATTGAAATTTTGGACAGTGATACAATTATTGCATGTAACTGTAGTACCTCCTACTCTATATCTGATGAATGACTGCAGCTACCACTTGAAGTGAGGCCCTTGACACCTGAGCTGTTGAAAACTGTGCCTGTAAAAATCTGAGGCTACCAAAAAGCAGTGCTTAAAAGAAAGTGCAGAGTGTTCTGATAGTCATCAGATCCCTTTCAGCAACTGTTCCGCTTTGCATTCTGCCCACAGAAAATGTGTATTTATAAAAAAGGAGTGAAAAAGATCAGCATAAACAAATACGCCCAATTCCTAATAAAAGGACAGCCAAAAATAAAAATCTACCAATAAAAGTAAAGAAAAAAAAAGTTGCAGGGTTGATGCCATCATTTGCTTGCATAACACCACCACTACAAATCTGCATATATACTTTGCCTTTTCAATGGAAACACTGAATTGCAGCCCTTGGAAATGTAGTTTCAGATGAGTTAAGAAGTAATATACCCCACTGAGCTGGCAGGTAGGTGCCAAACAGGAACTCGTGGCTTTGGGTCCTAGCTGTATTTCTGCTTTGCCTTCTGCCTTTGGGTAGTTTGTTAGGAGGAGAGGCAGCGGGATTTCCTGCACCAGCTCTTCTGCATTTGCTTCCTTCATATCTCCTTGTCTGTTAGGGGATAACAGAGCTCAGAAGTGATAGGACTTCCTCAACACAGGGGCTACATTCTTAACGGCAAATAAAGCCCCGTACATAAATCACGTGTGCTAATATACTGTTCATCCCACACTCCCCATGACATCCATAATCACCCAGCAGGACTCAGCGTTTCAAGTGAACATGAGCCACCCTAGTTTAAATCAACGTGCCCAGTCGCTTTGCACTATCTCGGTATTGACACTCACCCCATCGTGCTGCATGACAGTGAACAGCTGACAGAATAAATCAGGGATCCTGGACACGACAAGAACTCACTTGACCTTACTTGACTTGACCTATAATATCTTGTTGGCGCGGGAGGAGAGTAGGCTTTTCTCTAGTAAAGTAATCCTATCCTCACTAATTTTTCTCCGTCCTATTCAGAGCATGCTGTTGTGTGTGCATGGAGTGAGGGGATTTGTGAGGGAGGAAATACCTTTTCCTTCTTGAAGATTATTCTAGGAAACCACAATATAAATCTTTATTCAGTAGAGAAGTATTTGTTCTGTGAAAAATGTTAATAGAGAAAAATCTTGTATAAACAGAATTGGAGGGAGAGTGAGAAAGGTCCAGTGCTTTATTCCCGAGTCTGATCATTATTTTGCATGGGAGAGACTGGGGAGGTGTAAATTTTAATGACTATGTTTCTACAAATCATCACAGGGTCTTAGCTTTGCACACTAATCAGAAAATAATAACAATAATCTACTGCAAGAGGACTAGAAATTAAGACAAATTTGTCAAACTTGCACACTCCAGCTTTTCTACGCACTGGATATCTGACTCAACAAACCATGTGCATGGGGGTTCAAAACCTGAAGGCAGATGAGGTCTTTGTTAGTATAAACTCCCCTGTGCCAGAGTGGAGGTTATGGGGAGACTTAGTGAGCTAGACCATCGGGCATCTATTTCTGCATCTTGAACAGGCAGATATCAGATAGATGAAAGGGATGCTAATGAGTGCTGCTCAGATAGTATGATGGTAGACGAAAAAAGTAGTCTAAGTGCATTAGAAATTGATTTGTGTTTACCCACACTATTTTGCTCTGTTTTAAGTAAAGTTATTACAATTGCAACAGTGGCAACACTCCATACTGTTACTTTGGATGATGAGGCATCTTCAGTGTGCTGGGCCCTGGGCAACCCCAAACCTTACAGTAATATAAAATGTATTTCAGTTTTGCTGCTGCAGTTCTTAAAAGTCCATTCAGACTCAAACATCGCACCTTTAATTTCTTGTGCTGTTTTCATCGTCAAAACAGCTTTTCTTCTAATGGAGGCTCTTGTTATTTCTAAAATAATTTAGTAGCAATATATGCAGAAATATAATTTTCCCACACGATTCACAGTGAATTACTAAATAATCCATGCCATTAATTCTCACCTAGAAATTTCTTGCTGAAGTTGATGAGCTGCTGGACTTAGCTCCCAAACATTTGAAATGATGGTACTCGTATGTTTGGACATGGATCTTCCCTTTCTTTCTAAGCTTTGTATGCTCATGGTCATGCAACAGGGTTTTCCTTTATATTATGCGTATATTTACCTGTTTGCTCTTTAGCAATCTTGCCAACATATATGAATGTATGACATACGATATTTAAGTTTGAGTTGCATAAATGCCTACATTTTCTAGAAATAAGATGCAGTATCAAAGTACTTTCACACAAGATCAATCCTTGTTTATGTGAAGTGAGTCACAACTGTGCGACAGTGATTTTAGTTTACTGCAGAGAAATTCACCCTTACTTTGGAAGAATCAATTGTTTAGTTTCATCCAGGATGACAGAAGTATTGCAGCTTTGATAACAGTCATGTCCACAGAGGACATCCCCTGTTACCTCATCTAAAACTTCTTGGGGTAAAGGCAATATTCATTAAATATATTATATCAAGGTAACAGTGAGAGCTTACAGTTTCAGAGTTCTGTTTTTCTTTCAGACACTTATTAATCCAAAACTTTTGGTTCTTATTATTTTTCATTTGTTTTGAGGAATTCAGGTTTTATCCTAAGATATCAGCTTGGTACTGCAGTAAAGAGAATGGCAAACTCTTAGTTTTCTACTGGAAAACCTTCACCAGCTTAGTGAAGTTATGCTTGTTTACACACACTGAAAATTTGGCTCAGTGCCTGGACGTGTGATAAAAGTTATCTACCTGCTCCTACTTTTTCAGATAGAAACATCCTGTGCATATCTTGGCTTTCTTCTTTCATTCCATTTAAGTCACAGGGGACTTCCAGATAAGGAAAGCCTAGCAGATATGAATAGTGGAAAGCATTAAACTGATACACTTTAGCAGGAAGCTGCTTTAAAAAGGAGGACTTGGAAATTTTTTCATGATGGCATAAGCGTTGGATAATGACAACAGTGGCTCTTCTACCCCAGGATAGATGCTGAGGTCTTTAATTATAACCATTTCATGTGCCCAATTATTGTAAGCTTGTTTTGGAAAGACATACTTTCACATTCATGCCATTTTATGGAAAAATACAAAATCTTTGTCTCCTGGAAAGATCATCTCTTTCCCCAACCGTAGTGCCACATGTCAGTGGGCAGATCTGCCTGAAAGCTTCTTGTGTTCATGCCCCACAGGCTGTCTAACAGTCTGGTTTTTTTAGTGTGCACCCAAGTTTTCAGGAAGTTGCCAGCATTCTCCATTTAGGCTTGGTATTGCAAATTGAACAAGGACATCTTCCTTCTTCACATTCTGCCACTGGTTTTCATATTTAATGTCTTTTTTTTTTTTCCCTTTTTTTTTCTTTAATAGCAAGAGGTCACAGTCCCTCTCTCTGGGAAGCAAAAGTCCTAACTTGTGACCAATGTGGAGTTAGGAGGTGCATGCCCCGTGCTCTCCTGCTGCATGTCAGGGAACATATTTTGCTAAATTCCATTTCAATGCAACTTATTTTGGAATTATGAGCTTGAGGTTTCTGTGGAGCTTCTTGAATTACTCGTTTATAGCAATGCTGCAGGGTGTAAATCATAACTCACTTTCCAGATTTTTTTTCCAATGAGGCAACACTTACAAATTTAAAGTAGTGTTTTCAGATGCAAAAAAAGTCTCTTGGTAATCCAGTTCCAAGTCGTAAGACTTTAAAAGATAACTTTTATTTTGAATAATTCTGGTCTAATGGGAGTTCTTATTTTCTGTCCTGTAATCTGAATCTCAGTATTTTCCTTCTGAGCCTAAATATAATTACCTGTTACATTATACCCACTTTAACCGATTTTACGATAGGGAATTTGGGTGCAGGTGCTCAAAGCAAAGGGAAAAAACAGAAATATGATGTCACCATAGATACATGTTAGAGTTACATTTCAGAGCAGTATTTTACCACTAATATCTATGGACATCAACTCTGATAGACATGAAATTCACATTTTTCAAAAAGATCACCATGTTCTTTTATTATTTATTCCACGTTCAGGGACAATATTGACCAAAATTAACTTCATTGCTAAAAGAAATATTTTTCACAGGAAGTGGTATGTTTTAAGGACATATGTTTAATGTCAAACATCACTGCTAAATGTGTGTTTCTTTTTAACTTTGAGCTTATGACAGGTTAGCTTTTACTTAACCCTGTTTTGTGTCATAAAATATATTCCTGTGTAAAAGCCATGGCAGTTACTGTACAGGTGTGCGTGTTGTGACCAAAAGAGAAAACTGTAAAATCAGCAAAAGACAACTGAAAAAGGCCGCTGTGTGTTTGTGTGGCTTGTCCCAAATAATCAATAAATATTATACATATATATTTGTCCTTCTATATAATAGGACAAAATCCAGAGAGAGTGCATTTGGTTCCTAGTGGGTGAAACCTGTGTTGTAGGTAGAAAGATCTGTGCAAGGATGGTATATCTGATGTTCACAAGAGGCAAACAAAAGCTCATAGTTGTCTAGGATGATAGCAAGGGATTCCTATGGGTGGTCATAGGAAGTCAGTTCTCGTGAAGTGCTATAACTCCATCTGTTTTCATTGTTCACACTTGAAGCGCTGAGACCTGCTGCTAGAGTCATCATTAGGGTTAGGATTTCCAAGGGGAAGCTGTGGAAATCCAATTCACATCATCCAAGATGCCTGCAGCGAGGCAGCTCTGCTGGGAGGCAGGAGAGAGTCCACCAGCCGGCAGAGGAGCCCATCCAGCCCTGTGCCTCTCCCCGGGCAGGCGCTACCGGCGTCAGGGCATGATGTATGCGCGAATGCCGACACCGCTCGAGCATCCTGGCTGGGTTTTAGAAAGAAAACAGAAGCCTGACGAGGCCTGCCTGCCGGCGGGTGGGAGCAGGGTCAGGCTCTATTTGGAGCTCTGACACGGGCGGATGCCACAGCTCTGGAGAGGGGACAAGAATTCGTCCACGCTCCTGCAATTAGCATTTCCAGCTCCAAGTGGCTCCCGCTCTACATGTGCTTTCTTGGATGGCCCTTCTGAGAGGTCTAACTTTGCATGTGCTCAATGGGGGAAGGCTTAGCACTCAGCTCCGGGTTTTGAATTTCACAGAAGGAGCCAGATGCTTAGCGGCCAGGTATTCAGTGCCTAATCTGTGGGGGTTAACTCTCTTATTGGATCTACCTGCAAGAATTTGACCTCGAGGATCGCAGCTCCAATTAGACATTGTAGGAAATGGAAACCCCCCCGCCTTGCTCCTCGCCCCCCCCCCCAGCACATTTTTAAATAGTCGTATATATAGGTCCGTGGCAGTTCTTTGTGCAGGCACGCGTGGGGATTCCAACGATAAGCCCCCGGGCAAGCTGTATGCATCGAGCGAGAGGCTCTGCTCTGGAACGCCATGGGCAGACATAACGGCGTGCCGCAACCTCCTCTTCCCCGCTGGAAATGTTTTCTGCATTTGCCCCTAATTTTGAATCGACTAAGCACTGTGTTGCAGAGCAGAGAAGTAAATGCTGCTTAAATTAGTTCCTTTTTTAAACTTCGCTAATGAGTTTCGCGTTGTGATTATCTCTGCTCCTTTATATGCTGAAAATGAAATTAATGAGACTTTCTCCCAAGAGCTGAGGGATTGGGCTGACAGAATGTGACTCTAATTGGGGGGAAAGAACAGCAAAGTCTTCACATCACCGCATGGCTTTCTGCTCATCCACCTACACGTGGAGACAACTGTAGAAGTGAAAGTCAGTCAAATTGCTCCTAATTTCTGCACTTGACACAGTGCTGTTTTCTACCTGCCATCAGTGCCTTTAATGCTGGTTTTTCTGTAAGCCCCATCCCAAGCTAACTGAATTGAAAGAAGAGTGTTGCCTGAGGCTTCTTCCAAGATTGAGAGCCAAACAGAAATAAAATTCATGCCCCATTGTCGGGAGGAAAAGATCTAGGTTTTGCTGCAGGCAACCCACATGCAGGTGAAGGATGGTGATGAAGTCCCCTACCTGTCAAGAAGGCAAGCTGCCATATGGTGGCTTTTTAACACAGTTTCTGGTGTTAAAAAAAAGGTCCCGCTGACCCTGCAACCGTGCAGGAATCGCCCAATCCCTCACCTGGTCATGAAGCGAGCTGTGGGGACACGGCGCCACCGGCTGAGACCCCTCCCGGGGCCGCTCTCCGGCGCTCTCCGCCGGCCCACCACAGGCCCAGCCTGGGCCTCGGTTGCTAGGCGACCCGAGGTCGCTTAGCAACCGCCTGCCCGCCTGTCCAGCGGCTTCAGCCAATCACGGCGGAGTCTGGCGGCGAGCGCCATGTTGGGCCCGGGGACCCCGGTGTTGCTTGGTAACCGCCGAAATGGCGTCTCCTTCCTGGGCCGGCTGCCCGCCTGCCTTGCTGCCGTCGGTGTACCTGTGCTGCCCAGAGCCAGCAGGGGCCTACTTCCAAACTGAGAAATGCTGTCAATTTGAAGCATGTATTTTTCAGGGCAAGATGTTGCAAAATGACTAAATGGAATCCCAAGTTTAGCGCAATGTAAAGCAGTATTTAGTTGAATGTTTTAAAACAGTGCTTGGATGAAGGTTTTCTAGAAACAATATTAAGGCTTGTGGATGTGATATAATGAATAGCACACGAGTTTCAGTCTGAGACCTTCCAACCCCAAACAAGGAAGGTGTGTGTGAGGATGCCTCAGACTTGAGGGCAATGAACTGTCTGACTTGTTTTGTTAGCCAGGTCACCTGGGTTTCATTAGCTGTAGTCCAGGGCTATAGAAGGGCTGGGTGTCTTTTTGAGCCAAAGAGATAGTCTGAGAGACAGTATTCCAGGTGGGAGCATGTCATACTGAAATGTAACAGCATTACAATGTATTTGGTATTATTTTCCACTCGTCTCTTTATGTCTCCTAAGATTTTCTTCAGTTGGGTGAATGCTGTCTATGAAGCTCAGCACAATGATTTTCAGATTATAGCTGTCCACTGGACAATGCAATAGGCATCCAGAGGTGCTCAGACTACTGTGGTTTCTAAGAAGCTGTATAGTTGGACCAGTATCGGAGTCTAATAAACTCTGCTTATTTATTCGGCCTAATTATTCAGAATGGGTCTTGCACTATCAGGTTCTATTTTGCACCACAGCCTCTAGGCTTTTTTGATACTATTTTCACTACATTTAACTATTCCCCTACTTTGCATTATATTGCAATTACCACTATTGGTTTTCACCTGGCAATTTCTTATTTGTTTGCCAGCTTCCTTACAAGCCTTGCTTGCCTTTCTCGGGTTTGTTGGATAAGAAGGACCTTGTTTCATGTCCTTGCACTGTTAGAACCTCAGAACGTCTTTTTGGAATAAATCCTGCAGCCATTTATGCCTCTGCAAATGTTAAAATTCATGGGGTATCCGCCCTTAATTGGTTTTTGTGTCACTCCTTGTGCTCTGAATTGAAACTGTTTTTTAATCCAAATCCAGTGGGTAATTAACCTTTAAGAAGGAGAATGGGTGGAGATTGATTTCACTACCTCGTATCTTCTGTCTCTTTACTTTTCCAGACAAAGACATAAAAGACACAAATATAGAAAAAAACAGTAGTATTTTCCTTGTTTTTACTCTCTTCTGACAATTCCCCTTTCCTTCCCTGCCTGCTGTGCTGTAGCAAACTTCAGGCTAATGAGTAAGTTGGGGACTGACAGAGGGAGCCATGTGTTTTCCTTAGTCATTTACCAAGCTGTAAAAAGGAATTAGAAAAAAGCCTGGGAGGAGCTTGTGCACCTTGAACAGAAGCTTGTTGGCTTGACTCGGTGCTGGGTTACTCTGATTGCTTCTGAGGTGCTCTCAGCAGTTGCTCTCCCCAGAGGCTGGGCCTGTCTGTGAAGGACAGATGGTGAAGGTGCTTCACAAGCGTGAACTGGCTCAATCTCACATGCTTTTCCTTCACAGGCTCTTTACATGGGGAGCAATAGCTCTAAGGGATATATCTTCGTGGGTTTTGTTGCAGTGCTGCCTCACCCCTGTCCAGTGGAATTGTGAAATTAAAGATTTTCTTTACTTGAACGACATTGTTTGACCATGATGAAGTCAGCATATAATACAGTCTTTCATTATCCTCAGACACAGGAGCATACGAATCCAGGGTGAACAGAAGAGACTGGTTGTGTCATTGAGTCCTGTCTTCAGTAGAGTTGGGGAACCACATCTTAAGGTGGTTAGTCCAGAACAACTTTGACTCCATGTGCTTCAGTCTATGAGAGGCCACAAAGCACACACCCTGTACCAAATTTAGATCTGGTAAGAGAATAACATCAGTACCACTAGCATGTTCAAATGCTTGGTCTGTACTATTTTTTTAATGTGACTATTCTCCAATATTCGGAAGGGAAAAGAATATAGATGTCAAATTTCATAATATAGGGGAAATTAGTTCTTTCCCGACCACTTCAAGCAGCGAGCAGAAGCACTTAATGAATGCCATAGTATAAATATATAGCATAAAACAAAGATGATCAAAAAGTGAAGGTGATATTTTCTTTTTTCTCTCCTCACTGTCAGCATACCAAGGAAGTAGCCACATAAAGACTCATGACTAAAACTTCAAAAGATTCTGTTGTTTTCCAAAATAAGTATATATATCTTTCCTGTTGTCTTGTGTCTGGTACAACAGCAAGTCCAACAGTTGTAACACAGATGACAGAAAATAGAGAACAGAAGGATGATTTTGTTTTCAGCCATTTTGAAGGATTTTACAGACATTCGCGTGACTTTTACTGAATTTTTTATTTCAAATGCATCATTAATTAAGTAACTTTTTTTAGGTTGCACAACATGGGTATTCGTCTCTATCATGTTCTGTTCAGTGTCTGAAATCTTTACTCACTCATCCATCTCCCATGTTAGACCAGTTAGTCTTTATGTAACATCTGGAGGATTATTTATTTAGAAATGCCCTTATGTATTCATGTGTAAAGTATCAGTGGAATGCTTTCCATTCAAAAACAAAGCTTCCAGTAGTTTAGAGTTTATGGTACAATTCATAATGCAATGTATTTATTGAGTTGCCATTTAGATTTATTTCCTAAAGTTGCACAGTGATAGCTATCTAAACTTTGCTTCAGTGGGTTGAAGTATATAATAGAAGCAGTTGCATGAAGTACTTTGCTAATGTTTTTTCTTGAACTGCAGTTTCCCTTGATTTTTTTTTTTATTTTTAAAAGATGTAGCATTTACAAGATTGAAAAATGTGTATCTCACAGGTTTGTGGATACTCAGCCTGACCAACACAGTTACTGACGCCCTAGCACCACACAACCAGTGGTTACTGTGGTGTTAAGGAATCCTTTAAATCTTTGTTGCCAATATAAGATCATGAGAATTGTACTCACTTGCAGCAGAGTTTTTGTTGGCTTATTGCGTAAAGATGAAATCTTAACATAAAAGCCTCGGTAATGACACTGGTCCAGAAATATGGTAGAAAATTAAAGAATCTCTCTAATTTCATTGAGGGTTCAATTAGGATCTGTATCCATTCCAGTCTTTAGGAACAAACATAAAGCCACCAGTAACAACCTGGGGATGACTGATCTGTGGCAGTAGATGAGATATTTTGGAGGGAAATTAAGGAGATAGCTTGGCTACAACTACAACATTTGTAACTTGTTTCTATAGAAGATATATGTAATATAGTAATACACTAATTTACAAAGAAGTTTTTGTGTATTAATTTTCAGCCCTGGTGATTAGAAAGTGTGGAGTTTCAAGATGGAGCAAGTATACACGAAAGCAAAAAGTTGCTTGTATTGCAGAACACTGACAGCCAGAGCTTTGAAATGTATTGTAGTTTTGAGATACTAATCATGAGGCCTAAGTCGAGCTGGTTTGGAAGTAGGTAGAAAGGAAAACTTTTGGCTTTATTTCTGTAATGGTACTGGCAAAAGAAGATGGCAGGGCAGCAAATTTGAAGATTTCTGTGTTCTAATAGTCAGCAATAGCTGAATGCTTTGAAATACAATTTTGTAATAAAAAAGAGATAAGGATTCTGCACTCTACTTCTCTGAGCAGTCCCCTTCCTTGCAAGGGGTAAAAATACCACAAACAAATACAGAATCAGAATTAAAGGGTAATACAAAACAAGAGCAACCTCAGAGAATCAGCCTCTGATTACAAAAATTTCCATCTTATTCTCAGAAGAGGGATAGCATAACTGACCCTGATTTGTAGAAATCATGATGATTCAATCAATAAATGCCCACATTTTCTCCTCTCTTGGTGTTTGCAAAGGATAAGATTTTTTTTTCTCAGTGTGGCTTAAGCTGGCTCTGGGTAATACCAGGTATATGCAAGAGCTTCACAGATCTTGTTTGTGCTGCCTTGCAGAGCTCTGCAGCCGCTGCAGAGGCACTCCAGAGCCAGCCCTGGGAAAGAAGCAGGTGAAGGTAATTGCTGAGCTACAGCCAGTGGGTTGATGGGAGCCAGCTCTGGCATGTCAGTGTAGGGCTGCAGGAATTTGGGGCCGATTCGCTCAGGAGCAGCAGCATGCTGGGGTGGCTGGGCTGAGCTCGCGCAGCTGGTGCTACACTTGACTGCAGGCCATGCCAGTGTGGGTCAGCACCAGTTCTGTATCTCATTGCTGGGGGTGGAGGTGCCTAAAGTCCATGAAGCCCGGGCCTGCATATATATACCTGAGCAAGTGCATTAGTAGAAGGCTATTGCAAATACTTAAGACCAAACTAAGAACTTAATCTGTTAATAACTTGGTTAATGAGTCATTGCAGTGTCCTGTGTTAATTCTCAGGGAACAAATGGACTTGGAGACAAATCAAGTGATTGCCCTGGGACTGTATATAGTATTCTGAAGGCTTTGAATACAGAGATTTCAATTTGCTTAGAGCCTCTCAAAATCTCTTTTAACTTTAAAAGCTAAAAGAGAAAAAGGAGACTGCTAAACAATTTGAAAAGTAAAAATAAGCTTTATTTCTATGAGATTCTTTTTCTGTTAAACTGTGGAGGGTTTAATTTGTCAAAGGAAAGCTCCTGTTCAATAGTCTCTCAAATGCAACAGTTAATACCTTTCTGTTTTGGGAAAAAGAAGACACGAGTTGGGTTCTGTGGCTGGACCTGATGCTGTTAAAATCAGATTCTGTTTCTGAAAGCAAAGCAAGATAAGCAGACCAAAAATGCAGAAAAGAACAACAGAAATATCAAACGCATACTCTTGAGTTTCTGACTCCCAGAGAGACAAAGCTACAGTCACTGCAAAACTTGGCAAACTGAGTAGCATCAGCCTGTTCACTGAACACTGCTTTTAGTTTCCTCTGAAGACACTGAATCACACCAGTGCTTCATAAGACATGCTGTGGGCTATCTAAATCAGACTTTTTCTGAGGCAAGTGGCTCAAAAAGGAGACAGAAAAAGGAAACAAGATTTGAGTGAGACAGTAGCCAAGAGAGGGGTAGGCAGGGAAGAGGTGAGAACAGGAAATAAAGAATCATGTCTAGAGGTGGGGCTTGTGGTTCTCCTGTCACTGATGCAAGCTGTAACACCCAGAGGTCCCTCTTGCTGTTCAAAGCACGTTTGAGGAAGTTATATGTTCTGGTATAGTTTCAATTATTCTTTGATCCCAGAGATTCTTCTTTTGCAAGGTTTCTAAAGAAACATGGTTTGAATAGTCCATAATTTTGTTCATCAGCTGAGTATTAATTACTTCCAGTTCTTCCTTTTGGATTACTGATTTCTGGCGCCACTCTCATATTCCTTTTAGCAAACTTAATCTTGACGCAGCCCTTGGATGGCATTGTCAGACCATTATGCTGGATAAATTCAGTCTTTCTCACTCTTACTGGCCTTTATAAACAGTGTTCTGTAACAGGCTTAGTTTCTTCATAGAATCATAGAATGGTTTGGATTGGAAGGGCCTTAAAGATCATGTAGTTCCAACCTGTCTGCTATGGGCAGGAAGAGCTATCACTAGACCGGGTTTAAAGTTTGTGTGAATGCAAGTAGCTGGTACCTGCACTGCTGGTTTTCAAAAGCAATGAGTTGATTTGTCATTGTTTTTTTTTGTATCCTGAGGCTTTCTTGTCTTTAATGGCCAATGTTCTGCCTATCTGATGTCTTCTTGAACAAAACAAGAGTCTCGGTACTTGCTTTCTTTGAAGATGTGAGCAGCTTATTGCCTGATCTTTAGTAGCATATGCCTGTCTGATATGGAAAACCATAAACACTGGTGAGGCTGTGTTCCTTGTTAGTGACCTTGTTTTCTGTCATGGCAAAGCCCAAGCATACCCATTTAATTTGATGTGCAGACTCTGTTCAGCTGTAGTGCCTTTTTTCATTGTGTCTATTGTACAATACCCATGTCCACCTCATTCCAGAGTGGATGATTTCATTCATATTGAAAATCATAACTGCTTTGTTAAGGGTTGTTTGTCAAAAGTTTCAATCATCTGTCTCCTAGATTTTTTAACTTTGATCCTAATGACAATCTGGTTTGTATTTTGGACCCAGCTTGTTATCCTTTCTCCTTTTCATTTGTCTATAGGAAAAATTTGTTCTTCAGGTTCTATCAGCCTTCAGGTTCTATCAGCTGTTCTATCAGCCTCAAACTCTTCTGCAGGTTGGCCTTTTTCTACACTCTGCTTAAGTGGACAGCTCTCATATGTTTAATTTTTATGTGGCATGCAGAACTGTTCCCATTTCTTAGGCATGGTTTCATAGTTAGAGTTTTCTGCCAGAAATAAATGAAAATTGATGAACACAACAAGTGGTTCAGAAGCTGATTCTCTCTGAAGTCTGCCTACTGCTGGACCCCTCTGCTGGCAGATACAGAACGAAACACTAAAAATGCTTTCCAGAAGTTTCTCATTTTGTTGAGACTTTTAACTTGGTGGTGATGATAATGGGAGGAGAGAGGAGCTGTTTTTAATTGCAGTCTTATTTTTCCCCATGTAGGATATTTGGTTTGTAAAGGGAGATGTCTTTTTTCCCCCTGGTGTAACGGGATGCTCAGTTACCCATCAGTGATTGCAAGAAGTCTGCTTTATTTTCTGTTCTGCATTCATATTTAAAGATAAGAAGAGCTTCTCTGCATGTGTTCCAGACTGGAGTGCAGTGTAGAGATATGGAGGTAGCTCTACACATGCTAGCTCAGGTACTGAAAGAGATCAAAAGAAGAAAGACTGCATCAGGTTAATTATCCCACTTCTTGTTGGCTTGGACAGAAGAAAGAAGTGTTTCAGCCACTAATGTCCTTAAATGCTACAGTCACAGAGACCAGAGGGAAATCTTAACAGAAGAAAATAAGACAATGAAGAGAAGGTAATGTGGGTTTGTTACGAATGACTCATGACAAGCTAAACTATGTGTTTGGTGGTTATCTTAATGAAGGAAAGAAGTGCAATGCCTATACTCTTGCTTGTGTGAAGTTTTCCTCTGAAAAGCTCAGGAATGTGGTGGAGGTGTAGCTGCTGTAGTGAGACTCTAGACTTTTCTGACTAAGGTTAGTTTAATACAATATGATCAGTAATTGCTATCTATTCATTGCCAGGACATGCTGATGTATAAGGAGCCTGTACTCAAGGGGGATTCAGTGTTTCTCAGAACCTTCATTATTAACTTCTCATAAAAGCAGTCTGAGAAGAGTCATAAATGTTTCAGAGAATAGGGCTTAAAAATACCGTATAAGTGATAACTGTAGAAAAAGATTGAAGTCAATCAACTGAAGTTTCAAATGCAAATATAGCATGTTTCACATAAGAAAGAATAAATATAGAATGTGGGAAATCTTTTAGGGCGTGTATTTAACCCATGGAGAAATGTCTGGGGATTATAGTCGATGGTCATTTGAGTATGAGTTGGTAAACAGTGCAACGCTAATGAGAAAAATATCTACTATTGTATTTCATTGAACTACCAAGGGTATTATGTGTGTGGCAAGTGTTCTTAGCTTGCTGTAGTCAACACATGATTTGTAGTACTGTGTTCAGTTCTGGGCAACATAATGTAAAAAAGACCCAGACAAGCTGGAGAGAGATCAGAGGAGAGCAGCGAATGTGATAGATGTTTTGGAAATGAAGACCTATGTGGAAAGAAGTGAGAATATGTAATGAAGAGATGACTGATGGGAACATGGGACCTGACTATTTCACATCAAAACAATCTTCCAAGGAGAAGCAACATCATTATTCATTTTAATCTAGGAGGATAGTAGAAGTAATTATGGACAGAGTAAGAATGGAAATATAAATTGAGCAGGGAGGGTTTGTTAGAGGCATGGAACAAAAGAGACAGCTGCTGAGGGAGGGTATAAAACTGCTTTGCAGGATGTGTTTCCAGCTAGAATAACGGCCCATCCGTCAAGGACAGCTTCTGGGCTTAAAAAGTATTTCTCCAAAGATGCAGGTGGCTGAGTTACAGTCCACAATTCCTGTCAGATCCTAAAACTGACTTGGCTTTTTCCTTTTTGTCTAGCATCTTCCATCCTTACCTCTCCTTCCTGCCTCAGGCATGGGCCCAGCTGTTTTGCATCAGCAAAACACTTGGCTATTTAAGTGGCGTTAGTGGGGACCCTGGAAGTACTCCTGGGGTAAAACCTGGGTACGTGAATCTGCTTAGAGAAGTTGGGAAGCATTTGTAGAAGCTTTTGAGTGCCTCAGGCAGTGAAAGAAGCATCCAGCGACTAAGGAAACTTCGCAATAAGAAGCATCATGGCTACTGTGATGCAGAGTCTTTTCGCTATGAACCTCACAGTAAGTTTAATTAATACCAGGCTCATGTTGTGCTGAGGGGGTGTCTGGTTTGAGGGTCCAACATACCATTTCTGCACAGCTTTGCCCCTTTCTCTGGGTACATGCTAGCATGTTTGGCCCTAACTTGGACGTCTCTACCACATTCTCTATTTCACCATGTAGACATAATCCCCATTTTCCTGAAATAACTGAAAATTAAGTGCTTAACTATGTGCAGAATCTACCTGTCCTGAAGCTGTTCTTCTGTCCTTTACAGCCTGGTCTCGATGAACTAGGTCTCCTGGTGGTTTATAGCAAGGTATTGCCATCACACTACAGGCCTTGATGATATGCAGCAATCTAAGGTTGCAAGGCATCTCTGTTAGACTATTTATATAATATAGCCCAAGGAATCAAAGTTACAGACCCAAGAACTGGATTTCTGCAAGACTGTAATCTGTATAGAACTTGCTCTTTTGAAAATATTTAAAACACTGATAGATTGGTCATTGCATCAGCTCAGTCAATCAGGGAAGATTTTTATCCCAAATCTCCCAAGTGGAGATAGCATGATGAAATGGTTTAAGGAGCTGCCAGCTCTCCAGATGATGTTTTGGCTCCCCCACCTTACATTTTCCCCTCAAACATTCTGAGCACTTGGATAGAAGGAAAAGATTTAATACAAAAAAAAAGGGGGGACAAATCCTCATCTGATGGAAATCAGCACTGTGAAGGAACAATCTCTGTTCAGTATCTTGCTTTTTCTTGGCAGATTGTCCCACAGAAATGTGTTGGTTTTCCCCTTTACAAGAGTAAAACCTTTCTGTATCAGCATACCTTAACCCTATATTTCTGACTTTTATCTATTTTTAATGGAACCGTAAAAATTTTTTTTTGGGTAAAACTTGGCTGTCAGTGGCAGAGTGCGGGAAACACAAGGAAGTCTCAAGACATCTGAAAAAGGCAATTTGATGATTTTTGAGATAAAAGAGTACAAACAATAATAAAAGTTGAAGGCATTTTATGAGCACTTTTCATTGACATTTACAACTTCAAAGCATTTTGAGGCATTTTATTATTTAAATTTCCAGGTCAGTGGTCAGGAGGGTGAATTATACCATGTATGAAATATTAAAAAGGAAAGGAAGGAATTATAATAAAACATTCACAATCATTCATGTGCATGTGCAGACATATTTAAATTTACCCGAAAGTTTTGAGTGTTTTTTTGGCCTGCATGGAGTATTTCTCAATGCCAGCACTGGTGTAGTCTAAACACCGTAAATTGTCTTCTGTTCAGCTGCATTAATGTCACTTTACTACGGCTTTAACCACTGAGTTGTTTGTTGCTGCCAATAATACATTACTTTCTCTTGCTGAGTTTCACTTGTGCATTCAGGGATAGTTCTTTTGCTAGTCAATTGTGCTAAGTATGTGACTCCTTAAGGGTAAGAAAGACTTCACATTTGACTCCCTTTTCACACTGACAATATGAAAAGTGCAAATAATTACTGATATTAGTGCTATTGTTTATTTTGCTAGATTGCCAGGCTACCACCAGAGACGACATACAGAGCTGGAGGAACTTTTGGCTTGAGTCATAGCCATTCTATTTTTCAGGAAAAAAAATAACATTAAGATGCCCAGGAGAAATGTGCTACGTCCTGCACTTGTTCTCCCTGTGTAAATTGAGGCTCTCCTTACGTTCCCAGAATTTATCATGTGTGGACTGCCGTGAGTCTTTGCAGATGGCTCTTGTCACTAGCTGTGCTTCACACAGCTACAGGCTCCGTTTGCCCTGGGAAGAAGAGTATTGTTGGGCACTTTTCTGTTATCTCAACAGAGAGTGTGTCAGCTTCTGTGGGAAAGTAATGACATGAGGTCTGCTCCGATCACATCCGCTTTGCTTTCTGACTTGCTGACTGGTGCTGTTGCCAGGCTAATCATGAGGTGAATTGGCGTGCCAAAGATTTGTCTTCCCCTGCTGCCATGGAAGTGCTGCTCTGTTTTCCCTCCGCCCAGTTGTGCAATAAGAGGCATGGTTTGCTCATAAGTTTGTTGTTTTTGTTTAATCTTGTGTTCCTCTTGTTCTTTGTTGTCTCTCATCAGCTTGATATTTCCTTAGTAAAGATTTTGGATCAGCTTTTGACTTCAGCACTCTGGCTGGCGAGTTGCTACGTAAAGCCCAGAGCAGCAGAGTTCTGTAGCTAAGATCTGCAACTGCTAGAATTGCTCTTGTGGCCCTGAGGACACAGGCAGTAATTTGAACTCTTCTACACCTGTCTTCAAAGGGAAGCATTTTATACAGCCTGAGCTCGTGGTAGGCTTTAAAGGTATTTTTCCTTCTCCATGCTCTATCTCCTGAGCTTGGTACCTCAGACCCAGGTATCATCAGCTCAGAATTGTTTTGTGCCTACCTCTCTGGGAGATATCCTGCTGTATTCTCACATATGAAGCTGAGACAAATGCCCAAGACTTTAGATTTTAAGGGTCTTTCTTAGAACAGCCTCATTTGTTTCAATACATTGCATTAGATGCAGTGGGAAAAATCCTATTGCACACACTGACACAATTGCCATGCAAGCACCACAAAATCTTTTGTAGTTGGCTTAGATCAAGCAGTTTGAATGAGAGACAGCCTTTCCTCTATGAAGAAAGTTACCCATGCAGAAACGAAATGCTAATAATAACTGTTTGTATGCAGGGTTTTATTTTTCATTGTAGTCACTGGCTGGCGAAACTGATCTCTGCTTCGGAAGAAACATTTTATTCATTTTCTGGTTGCATTTTTGTCAGCATCCCAGTTCAGCTTGGAGATTTTTGTACTGATCATAATTAGTTTCAGCTCATACTTACTGGCAGGCGTTTCTCCAAATCATTGAAAATAAACAGAAGTATAATAGCATTTATAAAAGGGTTGCAGTACTTTGATTTTAGAAGCCCAGAAAACAAAATACATGTACAAAAATACAGCAAGGCATAGGTTTTGTAAATTCAGTACCATAAAGAAGACAAGACAATATTGCAGTGTTTTCAACCTCAGCTAGCTGACTGCTAAGGATTATATCTTTTGCATTAATATCTTTTGATGGGTAAAAAAAAATATCCTTCCATAATAGGGACTGTAGCTGACAGCTTAAAGCTTTTGCAATGAGTACTGAGAAAAGTTCTGGATGTTAATAGAAGCTTTTACTGATAATGGCTTGAAGTTCATGAATGCTAGAAGTATGTTATTTCTGGTGTAAGGTTAAAAAGAGCATAATATGGTATTCATTAAACCGTGCAGCCAAAAATAACATCTGTCTCTCATGAATAAGGGATAAGGTCTCATTTTATATCTCTTCATATTTGAAAACAGTATTTTTGCTCGAAAATTAGAGTTTTTGTACCCTTTAGGAAAAAAACCACAACATGAAATATCACAGTAATATGATCACACCATTTTAACACAAAGTGATAAAAATATATGCATCTTGGTTGAAATTGGTTACAACAATTTTGGAAACTCTAGACATGATTCTCACTCCCCAAGCAAGCCTTTGTTTGATTTTCCAGTAGGCCACATGGGTATTTGCCACGTATACTGGAGAGGAGACTGGATCTTTTAATCACTCATCTCTTTGGTTACTGTGGAACACGGTTCATCCATGAGGACATAAGGGTTCAGGATACCACTGTAACAGCCCAAGTCTGCGCAGAACTGAATGCCTTTTGGAGGCCCTCAACACCTTTAGGTTCCTCTAGTTTACTGCATGGGAGACGTCCACCATCACTAATATTTCTTTGTTAGATTCATAGATTTCATTTGCCAGGAAATTATTTACAAATTCATCTAGAATTCAGCAATTTATTTCATATAAAAAAAATCAGTATTTTAGGAAAGCATGAAATGTTGCAGCCCGGTATCTTTGAAGAATACAATTTCAGCAGTTAGCTGTGTTCTGTTCAGTAACGCGCATGGATTTACTGCTACTGGAAAAACCCTAAGGTTAACTTTCCCTCCCATTGGAAATGGCTTGCATCACCTGAAAGGCATTTTTGCGTGTTTTGCTGGATAAAAGTAGAAGGTTTTGTCTCAGAGTGGTAGGTTTTATGCTTTGCTCAGCTCTCTTAAATCAGTTTTTCACCCTGATCTGCTCATCAGCACACAATTTTCATAGGCCCAGGCCCTGCTGCTGCACGCGGGTGAAGGCAAATGGACTCTTGCATACCTCTGCATTGGACCCCTACTGCAGCAGTGTGGCTCTGGGTGCGTGTAGACCCTCTAAGGTGTCCTAGGTTAGTTTTTACAGGGTAGTTGTAGCCATTTGCAAGACCAGACTGAGAGCAAGGGAGAGCAACCTCTGTAAGGCAGATGTGTAATTGGAAATGGCCTCTGGAAAATGCCAGAGCTTGTGGGTGAATTGGGTGGTAGGTACCCTCATGTGAGCAGCTTGCAGGCAGCCTCTAGGCTCACTGTGGGTCTGTGTGTGGATGGAAGTCAGTGGCTCAGAGGCGCTGCAGTAGCCTCCTGCTCCCAGCTGATCTTTAAAAGTGGGTGTAGAGGCCGTGACTGTGGTTTGTGCAGTGCCTTGGTCGGCTGAGTCTGTGTGAAACAATGAGCAATAAAAATGATGGATAGCAAATGTCATATTGCTATCATCATTTTCATGGTTTGGGGCAAAAATGCATCAATCAATAGTAAACACATTTTCTCTTTGGAACACCTGTTACAATTAATTCTGGATAATTAGTAATATTTTTTTAATTAGAAACAACAGCAACATGGGCATTACTTATCATCAGCCTGATTTTCATTTTGATATCACACAAATCCTTTTGGTTTTGATTAAGGGTGTAAGCTCTGTAAGAGGTCCATAACATAGGTCAGAGAATCTGGCTGACACAGGAAAAGGACGAGTGTTAAAGAACAGGTTATCTTGTTTTTTATTTCCAATTTTCTTTTCCTTAATAGGAATTTACTTAGCCGAATAAATTTGTATTTAAATACAAATGTCGCAAAATGTTATGACGGATAGTAATTCTGTAGTCTCAGTATCCATTTGGTAGTAAAGCATTATTTTTAAAAAAAATTGGCCAGAAAGTGGAGCATCGGAGACGCATCTTGCTATTATTCAGTCTTACAAATTTAGCTCTTTTCAGAATGAGTCTCAAATATTTCTGGAAGTAGTCAAAGTCTTCTCGTTCATTTGCTGTGATCCTCATAACCCAGATAAAATGGGTTCAGAAATTTGCACTGCTGGGGAGCCCCTGAGGGCAACATCAAACTTGTTGGGTTTGTGTTGTGGTGCCCATCTTTTAGCCATTGTCCGGAATGGCAGAATTTGCAATCCTGATGTGGGCAGCTAGGGATGTCTGCCCAGTGTGTGAGGAAAGGGCAGGAACTCAGGACACTAAGCAGGGGGCTGATCAGAGGCGCTGAGGATGTAAGAAGCCTTTCATCCTACTCTCTCTCAAGAAGCTTAGGCAGCTAAATCTGAAGGAAGGTGCCTCCGTGTCTTCTTGGCATTCACAGCCATGAGTCCTTTCCTGCAAGTAGGTGGGTGGCCAGGCCTTTCTCATATAAAATGCAGCTGGAATAGGAGGAGGGGAAGGAGTATGTAGTGCATTTGCACTTCTGGCAAACAACTCAGTCAGCAGAGATCTGTCTGAAATAAAGGATGGTTATGTTCAAGCTCCTGCTCCAGTGAATATTTAATTATCTATGCAAAAATAGGTAATTATCTAGCTTTAGTCTGGTGGTCTTCCATTTCAGCAAACCATCCCAAATCAGTTATTCACACAGTTCTCATTCACTCCAGTATGACAAAGCTTCAATAGGAGACAGCATTCCTTCAAATGCTCAGTAGCCTGATGGTTAAAGCATTTTCTTATAAGTTGTCTTCAGATCTCTGCTCCAGTTTGTACCTTACATGGCCTTGAATTTGCTTCATTTACAGCCCAATACTTTAGTATTTTAATTGTAGAGCACATTGGTCCGCTCCACAGCTTTAGGCTTCTAAATAAAAATATGAAGGTGGTTCTGGCATCAAGTCTGCCCTTTTGTGAGTGGTGAAGGGTACTTACAGTACCCTAAGGAAGAAAGTACCTGCAATTTCTTCCTTAAAATGCAGAGAGTGCCTTATGTGTGAAATGTTAATCCGTGGTTTAAATCTAAGGCAGTAGCTGCACTGCACAGCACAGTCATGATCTGTGCAGCTATGTGTATGGCCAGCAGCAAAAAACATTTTGGTGGAAAATTTAGGGTTAAGCATACACAGGTCAGTATACAGACAGGCGTCTCTCCCACACTCTGATATGGCTTGTGCCCTGGAACAATACATTTGTAGCAACATGGCTCTCTGCTTGAGCAAGAGGGAGGTACTTGTGGAGGTAAGCAGAGCATTGAAGACTTAAATTTTGCATGTAGGTACCTATCTCTAAGTCCTTCAAGTGTGAACATGAGCATGTTGTATTGTAGTGTGTCCTGATGATTCCGAGCAATTTCTTAGAGGAAGTCAGAGTAGGATTTGGTGTTATTAAGCTTCAAGGTCTAGAATGCATAGTCAAGCAGTATACCTTATCTTGTTAAATGCTGCAGAAGCAGGAAAAAACCTCTCTGCACCAAAGAAACTTGAGATTTAATTTTAGGATGAAAACCAAGAAAGAGTTGGTAATTATAGTCTTAGCACACTAGGAGACCTAAGCTCTATTGTTATCAAAGTTTTGGTAGATGGTGTGGAATATGCAGTGAACTGAGGTAGGAAAAATGGGTTATTTGGCTGGTACTTACAGTGTGTGAGAGAGGTACTAGTGGGGAAAGCCCAGAGATATTGGAAATGTTAGCAAGCAAATCATGCTGGCTGACAACCCGGGCAGTTTGGAGATAGACACTTGATACGGATAGATACCTTGATACGGAAAGAGATGGTACCTGAAGGATACAAAGGGCATTTTCAGTGTTGCTCTCCGTTGTTCTTGCTTCATTTTCAATGGTCTCCGTATTCAACCATGCAGAACAAATAAAATCAGAAGTAGTTGTATAGCATCTTACTAAGGTGACTGTGCAATACATATTAAGTTATTACCTTAGTATTGTATTAACTTTTGAGACTTAAGATAGGATTCATTAAAGGCAGCATATGGTGGAAGGAGCTAGTAAGAAATACCATAACGTAGACTATATTGTATGCCTTGCTCCCAAAGGGATTAGAACTCCCAGATCTGGAGGAAAGGGCCTGTGTTTCCCACCATTTTATTAATACCTTAAATCATAGTCCTCTAATCTAATCCATATCAGCTGTGCTCCTAAAAGGCAAAGACTCTGTCCTTCTGATAAGACTCATGACTGTAACCTGTAGTCTGACTTGCATGGAAAGAAGTAAGGAGTTGTTCTCACTGCATGTTTTAGTTCTCAGTTCACCCAGACACCTGGAAATCTGCTTTTCATTAAAATCAAAGAATGATTTCCTAGGAGAATGATGTATTGAAAAGTACTGAGGAGAAGATGTCAGCATTGACTTCATATTCTCATGGATTTCTCTGATTGTCACAGGTTTAGCATTAGCCAGGGATAGCTTTTGCGTTGAATATGGCAGGAAAATTACTTTTATTCTGGGTATCAGGATGCAGAATTACACTATGTTCAGCTAACTTACACTGTGTGGTTTGCTTTTTACTTCAAATCTAATTTAATAAAGATGGGTCAATTGCAGTAGCTAATACAGAATTCAAGTTGAGCAGGAAAAGGTTTGAGGATATACTCTCTGAAATGGAACATGAACCTGTTTTCAATCTACCTTAAGCCTGGTTTTCATGTAGTTTTTAAAACTTGAAGTGGAGAAGCATTATTTTTTTAAGAAAAAATAGTCAATGCAGCATATTTTCCATTTAATTATATGAACCTTGTACACACGTACAATGTGGATTCCAGATTCTCTAAATTTTACAGTACTAAAACCTGGTAAGATGCCAGAAGAAGTTAATTGAGAAAGAGATACATCCCTAGAAAATGCATAATATGATGTCTGTGCTTTAGAAGACAAACCAATTTCTGGTCCCTATATAGCACAATTTCAACAGATTCCACAGGATGAAATCAGAGCTGCAGCAAAAAGACAGGAAAACAAGATTGGGCTGAGAAAGGGAAATAGGAATTAAAAAGCATTTACAGTAACCATACTCTGCTTATACAAGCAATAGTAGGATGACATCAAAATAATTGTCAGGTATTAAAAAGGCATCCAAACAACTTCATGAGGTTGCTTATTGCATTCATTTTACAGATGGGTTAAACTGAGAAAGCATGAAATTTAAATGGCTAGGTCCCTTGAGAAATCATTGGCAGAGCTTAGAACAGAAGCTCTCCCTTCCAACTGCTTCCCAGTATTGACAAGAGTATCCATTATAAAATAAAAACTTTGAACTTGGCTTACAAAATCATGACTTAAACACCCCTCTCCCCCTGAGTAAAGACTGAGATACAATCCTCAATGTTTCTTTAATTAAAAAAAATGAGTTTCCATGTTCAGAAAAATGGAGAGAGGGTAGTACTAGCTGAAAAGAAGCAGGATTTCTCAGAAACTATTACAAGGGGTTTGTTTTGAAGCCATTTCTAACCTTTATGCTAGAATTTCTGGTTTTGCTGAAAAGACCAACTTTTTCCCATAAACTGGAGTGTTGGTACATCTGAATTTGTACAAAGGAAAAGATGGGAAATAGAAAGTCAGCCTACACTCGGATTCAGAGAATACCAGCAAAACCACAGTTTTGATGTGATGCCAATGTAAGCGATTTTAGACCAAATACGCTATCAGGAGTGTTCAAAACAAGTTGTTCCCTGAAAAAGGAACTGAGGATTCCTATGGATTTGTGATCTGTTGTTCATACAATTCAGGCCCA
Source organism: Tringa tobata (assembly GCA_033628505.1). Classification (NCBI taxonomy): domain Eukaryota; kingdom Metazoa; phylum Chordata; class Aves; order Charadriiformes; family Scolopacidae; genus Tringa; species Tringa tobata. Next base: position 2,594,589 of record JAHREE010000378.1, read on the forward strand.
CCTGCAAGATCCCTGTTTCCATCTCCCTGTCCCTACCACAGCTGTCTGTCTCCCTGTGTGATTTTGTACAACACTATTGGTGTGCCCTCAGTTTTGCCCCATTCTTCCCCGCTTTCTTCCTTTAATACCCCGAGGTCTGGACTGTCACTTCTTTGGGCCCCTCAGATACCTCATCACAACCCAATGTCCTCAGTACCTCTCCCACCTCCATCCTTCTGGTCTGGCAGCAGGAAGCATGTACCCTGACAGGTCACGGACCTTGTGTGCTACTTGAGGGGCTCATGGGCTGGTTAGCTGCCTGGCATGCCCTGCTTAGCAGGACTAAGTAGATGAGGGATGAGAGCACTTTGTCTTCCCATCAGCAGAGAGAGTAGCAGCAAATCTCTCTGTCTGTGTGGCAGGTATTGAACCTTCTGTTAAATTCAGCTGAATTCGGTACATTGATTTCGGTACTATTAGGGGACACTTGGGATGGACAGGGTCATGTTCATACAGATAAAGTGGCCACATAAACTTAATTTCCTTATGCAAAAAAATAAAGCACAACTTTATGAGATATGTCATTCAGACACATACTTGATTAGTATTATGAACTACTTGAATCGATAATCATAACCTACTGAGTTTGGGATGACAGGGGGATGTGCAGAAATACAAATGGCAGGAGTAAACGCAGCCGTGCTAAGAAAATTCAATGTCCTTCATACAAAGATAGGAGAAAGGAACCTCTCAGTGAAACTTTGCAGCCCTTTGTGGTGCTCCAGACAGAGAAACACAGCTATTCATTTGCTATCCAACAAGTCAATGTCTAAGATACAACAGAATTATGATGTACTTCTGTGGAAAAGCACCCTCTTCTCATTGGGAACTCAAGGAAATTTCAGGAATCCAGGAAAAAACTCCCAATCACCTCAGTAGGCTTTGAAAAAGTACAGAAAACCTCTTACACTGCACTGTTGTCAGTTTTCCCAATGATTTTGCTGCAGTGACAACCTGGATAGAGAAGGAGCTAAACTAAAATGAAAACTGAACCCCATCATCACTATTTTTAAAGCATGATTCTGCTGCCATGGATTTTTTCCAAGAAATTTTTTGCCCATCTGTCCGTAAAACAGTTTGCCCTGGCCATATTTCCATCCTCCCTGTAAAAGGCATTTCACATCCAGTTGAGTGTCATTAACTGCCCTTACTGCACCCGAAGTTCTGATGTTTTCTCACCTCCCACGCTTGGGACAGTAAAGACCCCATCAAAAACATTCAGAGGCTTTAATGCCTCCCCTGCTTCCTTCCTTTTTATGTTCTACAATTTTACAGGCAATGAAGCACAGCTGTAACTAAAAAGCAGAATAACTATACTACCATTGCTTAGTGATTTGACTTCTGAGGGAAATACTCATTTCAGGACCGTGAGATTGCAATAGGCTTCAGTGATTTTTTTGCATATTTTGCTTTGGTTTCCTATTGGGAATATTTCAGTGGATGGTGTTCATATAGCTTTCTGGCTTGCAGATTACAATGTCACTGCCAGAAAAAGATTTAAACCTAAAAAACATGTTTAATCTATTTTGCCTATATTATGACAGAGTTTTATTTGATCTTGGCAGGTCAAACGTCTTTGGGGAACAGTTGAAAACGTCTTTCTAAACTCATTATTGTCAGTCTAAAACAACTCTCAAAAACTAAATAACTGCAAGTTTCAGTATAAGGCAGCTGTCCATTTATTAGGCATAACATAACACAGCAGATTAACCAGGACGATCACGTTTTATACTGTTCTGATATAAGTGAGATTATGTGATGTCTGCTAACAAGGCAATGAAACATTTAAATGCATTTCTAGTAGAGCAGACAGATTAATATTACAGCCTTGTGAAAGTTGAGAAGCATTCTGGGTTTTCCATAATAACACTAATGCATGCTGGTGGAAAGGGATGGCTGAGAGTGACCAAGTGCCAAAGGAAGGCAGAGAGCCAGTTGTGTCAGTTCTGTCTCTAATCAATAACAGAAAACAATTGTACTGAACGTGAAGGTATAACTTTAAAAAAATAAACTTAACCATTGAAGTTAACCTTGTGGAATTGGAGGGCAAGTCATACTGGAAATGAACAACATGATGATGTGGCTGTGGCGAGTCCCACGTATCTGTGCGATCCAAAGCAGAGAGTATTCCAATTAACCAAGTGTTCAAACACACTCAGGTTCAGCCTGTGATGCCATTAATATTTCTGGACTTAATGTATACAGAACTGGCACTCTTAAGGATAATTATAGAAGGTCTGGGCTTTGTAACGTAAATAAACTTCTTTGCTTAAAGGATACGAAGAGCCGCAAGCCCAGACACAACCCAGCCGTGGTATACATGGAGGCCTAGAATAAGCAGGAGGCTGAAGTGTCAGGTGCTGTGCTCAAACAGCTCTCAGAGGTGATAGTAAAGCAGCAGTCTCTGCTCTGGCACCTCACGTGGTGTGCACACCACATCTCATCCTGGGGCTAGCAGGAGTGGTCAGGCTGTGCACGCCCGGGCATCTCTGTCCAGGGGCTGTGTGGAGGTGCAGGGCGGCACTGTGCTGCTTGCAAGGTGTTAACCCTGACCCCGGTGTTAACTCCCTTCCCTTGCGAGTCTGGCTGGGCTGATGCTGACTGGATCCCTCGGTGTCCTTGGCTTACTGCTGAGCTAGTCCTGAGGCATCAAGGACGCTCATGCACGGTGCAGACGGCTGCAGGTCTGCTCTTGGGAGGGCAGGATTTATAGGCCGGAGCCGGCGTTACGCTGCTGCAGTCACATGGCGTCTGGATTGCAGTGGGTTATGGAGCAAGCTGTGAGTGTGAGGGACTGTTCGTGGCACTGTAGGTGTGTTCTGGCTCTGCATGTGAAGATGATCTTAAGGACTTCTTCCGCAGAAAAGATAAGGGTTAAAAAATTCTCCAAAAGAAAGGAAGAATAACAAATATCAATTATCTGTTTGCTTTGTTGGCTGCACTCCTAGAAGGCCAAAGAGCTGCTATTCTACCTGTGTATTGCTCCCACGTCACCTGAACAAAAATGAAGCATTGTAAATTAATTACACTCTAAAAAGCTCCTGAAGTTGGGCAAGTTGCTCCATTTCATGTAAACGCCTGGGCTCCTGACTATTAGTGTTGTCCTCTGACAAATTCAGGAAACCCTTCCTGTACATCATGCATGTCTCTGGAGAGGGAGAGAAACATATACACACAGAATAAATATTCCTGAAAGAATTATCTAACAAAACCCTCATGGTGGAATTGGTCATTGGAAATAAGTTTTCCATTTTGAGTTGTAAAATTGCTTTTAAAATTCTGCAATGTAGCAACTATTTTATATTACTTACAGAAAATGACCCTATAATCCATTATTTAATTTTGCTACTCAAAGAACACACTTGTACAGCCCAAAGATTTTCACTTTAAAAAAAATACTATTTAACTCTTTCCAAATGCTACATTATTTTTTAATACATACTTTAATATAATATTGCAGGTCTTTAGGTAATTGCATCTTTAATTATTGTATCATGGATTTATGATATGATTTGTATGGTGCTTGTTCCTACAACAGCCTTCTCCACTACTATTCATTTTGCTCTGCAATTGCATAGCAATATGGTACAATGTCCTTCCTCAACCAGTCTTTAAGAAGACAAAACTTTCACTTTTTGTGCATTTTTAGTCAAGGAACTGCAAAGTAAGGAACATCGATCTGAAAAAGGCTTACAGCAACAATGATAATTTGCGAACTACTTCAGTACATAGACTAATGCAGGGGCTTAGCGTATGGGGTCTTGCATGCATCTTGGTTTTTTGTGTTTTACTTTCATGATTTGAACTCATGGGATTATGTTCTAGAAATCTATTGCATTAAATGCAGTTCTGCAGGCATTAAGATTTTTTTTTTTAAAAAAAGGTTTCTTCTGAACTGAACCTATCATTGACTAACAGTTTTTTTTTCCTTTTCAGTTGATAGACAGTTAGGCTGTAGCACTGAAGTAGATCTGCCCAGCCTCTCTATGTGTATGTTGCTTAGATTTTGCAGTTGTTTTCATTCCTGTTATTTGTAAGACACCCTTGTGCCTAAGCATCCTCTGAAAATGCACCTGGTAATAATAGTATAATCCCTAGGTTATGATTTGCACACAAATGCAGCTGACATATTGGCTTGCTATCCATCAGTCTGCCATTGCTCGATAGCACACTTGGGAAAATACACCAAGCGATATACGTATACACCACTTGCCTTTTCACAAATACAGACAAGTATTAATAATTTGACCCTCCCATTGTTTAGAGAGGGATTGGGCTGGGATCACTTGCTTGGAAGGTAAAGAAAAATCATAAGGAATTCAAAGAGTTGGTCCTCTTCCTGAAAGACAGCCCAGTTCCACCATGATCTGAATAGACTGGTGGACCCCATTTACCTCTCTGTTTAATAACCTTGAATGCTTAATATAGTACAAATATATTTCTAATGGCATCATTATTTAGGCATTGATTTTAAACTTACACAGGCTTATCAATTGAGGTAAAATAAAGACTACTGCATTGAAATGTTAGTGGTTAACAACATGGCGATTGATCTGGATTTCAGACTCTATCACATTGAAATGTGATCTTTTTCATGAATGATATGTTTTAGGATAAAAGATAACATTTTTGTTTATTGTTAAATAGAATTAGGACAACAATGAAATGGAAGTTCGTCCAGGGAGACAGAGATCAGTCTGAGTGATCCCACTGCATTACCACACGTGCTCACAAACAGGCATGTACTAAAATACCCTCTTGAAGTGTTCCAGATATATTGGTTGATTTTGTGTATGTAAAAACTGGGCAATAGTTAATAATACAGAATGTAGTATCTAGTGGAGAGGTGGCATATGAAGCTTCCTATTTCCTAAAATAAGAGCCTTGAAACTACAGGAGGAAAAAACATGGGAGAAATGGGAGAACTGCTTGAAATGGCAGACTTGCAGAGTGGGACACAGCAAGAAAACACTGTTACTGTCTGAGGATAAAATTCTGATCCTGCATTTGTATTTGCAGAGAATAACAGATTATTTTAGAGTGAAAACTGAAGCTTTGAACTCCATTGAAAATGATCATAAAGCACAGTACACTTACTTTGATGGGCTTAGGGCTTGGCTATGTTTTCCAAGGGCAGACTTGTTTCTTGCTGGAAGCTGTCTTGGATGTTTCCTGCATCCGCAGTGAGAGCAAAAGTTCCTGCTCCCTTACAGTGAGCTGCTCTGAGGGTAGGAGAGGTTTTCTGTGGGGTAATTCTGCTTGTTACAAAGTGAAGGGAGAAGACGTGGGAGATGACTGCAGGAAGATGGTTTAAAGTATGAGGCAGGTAGGAGCTTTCAGAGAAGGGAGGCTATAACAAATAACCTACAGGCCCTGAGCGTGGCATGATCCTTTTCCACATACAGTAGGGTCTGTAGCATGTACAAAGCAGCTCTCAAACATCCACGCTGGTTTTCCTGCATACTGCTTGGTCAGTGTCCTTTGAGCATGGGCCTGAACGTCCATGAAGTAAAATGGCACTGAGAAAGGGTGCTAAAGGGAGGGGAGAGGTCCTCTTCCATATTGCAGCTGTTCTTGTAATTTATATTTCCCTCAGGAACCTCTGGAGAAGTTCATTCTTTGAAGACAAGCCATCTTTTTCATCAGCTGTGTTACCATGAGCTGGAAGGAAATCCTGCAGTGTCATTGCAGTTGGTGCAGAGAACTGTGGTCAGTCAGCTTTGGTCTGGGTGCTGTCACCAGCACTGGCTTTTACATTAATTCCAGTGACTTTGCTGGCATTCTACTGATTTGATTTTAATATACTACCATGGATATGAATTCCATGTGCACACAGTCAGGGCAGGGTTTGTTTGTTTGTTTCTGTTTTGATGGTTTGTTTGTCTTGGAGATTATTTTAGGGCAGAGCTGATGTGCTCACCCTGTCCAAAATGAAGGCAAACTGTAGCTTTGCTGCCACAGTATGAAGATCCCAAGTGAAGCTTTCTCCTCTGCCAGGACAGGCAGCCAAATTATAGCATGGAATGTGACAGCAGAAACTTCCTCAAGGTTTTGGTTGGTGGTTGTTTGGGTTTTTAAATTTTTTTTTTTTTTTATTTTTTACCAAGTCGGCTTGAAAATACACAAGTCCTACCATATGCTTTCTATGGAGAAGTAATTTCACTGGTGTGTGTTCAGGTTTCTATACAACACTGGTGTTTATAAGTATCTCCTGAATCACTATTTGAATCCTGAAGTTTTCTACTTTCTCCACTGTACAAACATAGCAGCATCAATTAGATTGAGTGAATGATCCCATTTTATTTATATAGTCCTTTGAACATGCAAAACATTGAAGCATTATAAGTCTTACAGTTTTTTATGCCATCTTCTTGATGAGCATGGATTCTACATAACTGTTTGCTGCACAAGGCTGTTACAGTATCCAGCCTTAGTGGCAGCTCTGTATATGTAATTTAACAGTTCTCCACACATTTGCAATTACAGAATTCGGAAGCAGAATGAAAATGAACCTTCCTGAGGGTTACTAAGAAGAGAGTCTTTGGAAGGAAGGCCTCCTTGGGGAACTTGAACCATGAGAATTAAGAGGGCTGCATGTAGAAATAAGTAGACACTGTTGCTGTCTCCATACTAAGGTTGGGGAGCTGACATGAAGACCATAGTACTTTGCCTCGAAATTCTTCCTTGGCTGGATCTCCTGCTATTAAACAGGAGTTTAATTGTTTTCTCATTCAGTGTTGCTTTTGTTCTCACGATCATGTACTTCTCTTCCTCAGCCTGCATTAGTTTGATTCTATGTACTCTTTATGATAGACAGCTAGTATCTGGATATTTGAGAACAAGATGGTTTTTCAGGACTTCCAACTGCACAAATTCATTCTGCAATATCTTCAGATGTTTTCTCATGGAATTGAAAGCAAATTCAAAGTATTTTGTGGCTGTTGTGAATCGTACTGGACATAATTAGATGGATTTTTTTCTTAAATAGAAACAGGCTTTAAAATTTATTCTGTCAACGAAACACTTTCTATCCAACAGTTCCATCTGCTACACCAACATATTGTACACGATTAGTATGACCATTTCTATTAGCTGTGTTAACTAAATACATTTTTAAGATCTTCAGTCCTTTCCACTTCTGGAGAAAAAAGTGTCTGTCATAAAATGTATTATTTTAGATTATTGTCACATAATTTAGTAGTTTATGTGTATAGTACGTGATTTTTTCAGTGGAGAAAATTCTCATGTGATGAGTTCCAAAGCCTGCCATGAAAAGCTCATAATTCTGCCCTATAAAGGTGAAGCCTTAATTAGCTTTACAACATTTTGATTTTTGATTCTGATGATTGTATTGACTTTTGGTCTTCTATCTATCTCATTGATTGGAGCCCCAGCCTTGGCATTTAAACAGGCATGAAGAGTAACAGGGATTTGGAAGGCATTTAAGACAGCCAGAAAGATGCAGACATTTCTGGAAATGGATGCAAGTGAAGCATGAGGCTAGAGTGTAAAACCTAACTGACTTTGTTACCATTTACTGGCTCTCTCTTCCCCACTTAAGCAGACTGTAATACATTAACAGCAGCCAAGAATCTGATTTTCTGTATCCCAATTTATTTTAATTTGTAAGGATCAAACACAAAGCATTTAAAAACATACACTGAGGTTTGGTTTAGACTACCACCATCTTTTGGTATTTGAAGAGAGGAGCAATAACTCAGTTCTGCTTGACTAACCTGATCTCCTTCCATGGCATGCTGATCTACTTAGTGGCTGAGGGAAAGGCTGTGGATATTGTCTACCTGGGCTTTATTAAAGCCTTTGACACCATTTTCCATAGCATTCTCCTGGAGAAACTGGCTGCTCATGACTTGGATGGGAGTACACTTTGCTGGGTGAAAAATCAGCTGGATGATTGAGCCCAAAGAGTGGTGGTGAATGGAGTTAGATCCAGTTGGCAGCCGGTCATGGGCAGTGTTCCCCAGGCCTCAGTATTGGGGCCTGTTCTGTTTAATATCTTTATCAATGATCTGGACAAGAATACCAAGCACACCCTCTGTAAGTTTGCAGATGACACTAAGTTGGGTGGGAATGTGCATCTGCTTGAGGGTAGGATGGCTCTACAGAGGGATCTGGGCAGTCTGGATCAATGGGCTGAGGCCAATGGAATGCGGTTCAACAAGGCCAAGTGCTGGGTCCCACACTTGGGTCAGAAGAACCCCCTGCAGGCTAGGAGAAGAGTGGCTGGAGAGCTGCCTGGTGGAAAAGGACCTGGGGATGTTGGTCAACGGGTGGCTGAATATGAGCCAGTGGTGTGCCGAGGTGGCCAAGAAGGCCAACAGCATCGTGGCTTTTATCAGAAATAGTGTGGCCAGCAGGACAAGGGAAGTGAGGCTGCACCTTGAATACTGTGTTCAGTTTTTGGCCCCTCACTACAAGAAAGATGTTGAGGTGCTGGAGCATGTCCAGAGAAGCTGGTGAAGGGTCTAGAGCACAACTCTTACGAGGAGTGGCTGAGGGACCTGGGGTTGTTTGGTCTGGAGAAAAGGAGGCTGAGGGGAGACGTTATCGCTCTCTACAACTACCTAAAAGGAGACTGTAGTGAGGTGGGGGTTGCTCTCTTCTCCCAAACAAGAAGTGATAGGATAAGAGGAAATGGCCCCAAGTTGCACTAGGAGAGATTTAAGATGTGTATAAGGGAAAATTTCTTCACCGAGAGGTTTGTCAAGCATTGGACCAGGCTGCCCAGGGAAGTGGTTGAGTCACCATCCCTGAAGGCATATAGAAGTCAGGCAAATGTGTTTAGGGACATGGTTTAGTGGTGGACTTGGCAGTGTTAGGTTAACGGTTGGACCCAAGGATCTCAAAGGTCTTTTCCAACCTAAATGGTTCTATGATTCTATCCTTCTACCTGCATTAAAAGGTCATTTTTTAATACTGTTCAGTAGAGCATAACTTGGTGTTGTGTCTGTCCGCTTTCAGAAGGCATTTTCTGGTACAAAGCACAGCCTGGTGAAATATAGGACAAACACAGTCTGAAAGGTTGAGAAGCAAACTCCATTATTTATTGTTAGCTCAGACTGTGCTATGCCCTCGATAAGGAGAAACAGGAGGCAATGACAAACAGCTCACTGCCTAAAAACCTGAGACAGGGAAAGGAACTAGCGAAAAAGCAGAAGAGCAGAGGAGTGGCGGGGAGCATCATCCTAATTACATTAATTTTTAGTCTTCCGATTTTGGGTGGAATTTTGCTTCTATAACTTAAAAATCTGGTCCAAGAGAGTTAGACAATGGTTATAACAGAAGACTGAGAATCTCAGTTTGAAAATATCACTTGATTTGAAATACTGTTTTTCAACATGATGTTCTAAAAATTATCTATTACTGAAATGTCCAAATGTAAATTACTCTGCCTTTTTCTATATATTTTTTTGTTTTGACTTCTTTCTTCATTGTTCACTTCTGTTACCAGATAGCAATGAACTGAATGTAGTTTTCTATTTATAAGGTTCCTTAGAAACTTCCGTGTCTTGTACCTTATTCATCAGTCACTGCATTACCCAGTTTAACAAAGTATCTTGAAGCTCAGTGGAAGTCTCAGATCATGTTTTTTTCTTGCAGAGTCCCATTTCTTAAATAAAGACACACTCTCCCTGTGATTTGTTTTCATTTATTTGCAGGTTGAAATGCAAACATCCACATTTAATACTCTAATTGCATCTTTGTTGTCCTCGTCACAGAAGACGTTGCATAGCCATCACAGTAACAAAGTGCTTCTCTTGTTTCATGCATGTCTTAGAGAGAGAGGGGTCCTTCCCAGAGGAGAGAGATGAACATCCACACAGCATTAGCCACCTGCATTTTAAAATGGAATTAGGAATAGGATGAGCATCCAAAAGGAGAATATTAGTATGGAAGAGAGCCATAAAATGATTTAAACTGGTGAAACAACAAAGGGGAGGCACTGTGGGTTTCCTATGACAACTAATGCATTGTCTCTTCCTCCGACTCATGGTGTCTTGTAAATTTTTGCAGTTTTTCTTTCTAAAGCATGTGAAAGGATACAATGGACTGAATTTCTGTGATCAAAATCATGTGTTAAGAGTACGTTGTTCTTTTTTTTAAGATACTGAGAAGCTGCAATTCTCATATGTTCATATCCTCAGGAATAAATCAGCAATGTGCTAAAATCAATGTCAGCATCTCCAGGGGAAGAAAGAGGATCTCACCAGCCCAAATCACCATCTTCCCTGCCTCTTCAGAAAAAAAAGCAGATCAACTGAACTGGACAAAAATTGAAATGGAGAAAAACTGCTGTCAATTGGTGCTCCTTTTTTCTCAAGATGATAGCTCATGAGATGAGAACTGTTTAGAAAGAATTATTACTCATTGCTAAAGGTGAAATAGAGAATAGAAGATGGGGAAAGCCCTGGCTGCCATCAAAACCTGAATATATCAAGACATGAATATACAGCGTTTTGGGCTCCATCCTTATGTGTCCTCCCAGAATGTGAACAGCCTTCTTTTACAAGACATGAATATATCAAGACATGAATATACAGCGTTTTGGGCTCCATCCTTATGTGTCCTCCCAGAATGTGAACAGCCTTCCACATACAAGTCTTCTGTTTTGATTGCTAAAGATCCCATCATTGCCATCATTGTTGCTTTTGCCTGGAGAGTTGAAGGGTGCCAGAGGTTTGTAGAGTTGTACACTATGTACTAAAGTTGGACCAAATGCTGTAAAAGTGCAACATTCAGGGGCTTTCACTCAGCAGTGGCTTCAGTGTTAGGACTTCTACCTTGGTGCTTCTGTCCTGTTGGGATTGCAACTTAGATGTCTGGTTTGGGACAATCATACTTTTGTTGGTCTGGAGAACACAATCAAGTAGGCAAATGCAGACAGCTGAAGTATGTACCACAAGGCTACAGTTAGCTAACTGGAGTAAAGCTTTACACTCTACTAACACCTGAGTTTACTGGTGCTGAAACTTTATTACAATAGGATGTCACTAGCCTTGGTTGTAGTGTAAGTGATTACAACATAAAGAAGCATTAGTGTCTCAAGTATATCTTCATTAATGACAGAAAATCAAAGATATCCTGAGAGCTTTGGAGCTTGAATATGGTTTGACATAGTATCTCTGTGATTTTCCCCACTCAGGTTGCGACCTAGTTTGAAGGAAACATGTCAGGAGTGAATCAATCATTATAAGTAAATATAATGTTTGATCCTGGTGTTTTATATGCCTATAATTAGTTCTCTTTCAAATATAAGGAAATTACTCCAGCTGTATTATTCTTCCTGTTGATGTTGATGTGCTTGACTCTGATTTCAAGTGGATTTTTGTCAGTAGTCAAATGTAGTTTAGTGTAGTAAATGCTTGCATTTGTGCTTCTCTGAAACTACACAGTTCAGCGTTGTACAGAAATAAATTGCACTTAACCTAAGCAGTGAAGAGTCCTTTTCCTGTTCATACAGCACAGCACTGTCAGGCTGCTGAAGTGGTTAAAGGCGTTGCAGGTGCCTTAAAACCCCATTGCATTGGCAAGCGAGTCTCTTTTCATTTTACTGGAATGTTTTTGAAAGCAAAGATATAACTAGTTATGAAATGTTTTTTTATCTATTTGTATAATCTACTGTGTTTAATAACTGTTTGCAGTTAAGGAAATATATTTAGCTTTCTAGTATGTGCCAAGAAAATCCACAGTATTTAATTTTCTCAGGACGTTAATGTTCCTGGGATGCATTTCTTTGTGGTGAACGGATTGCTCCTGCCTTCTGGGGTCTTTTTTATTCATGGACTGTATTTGAGAAGCTTTTGCTTACTTCCAGTCCTCCAGAATCTGCAGCTGATTGCGTCTCTGGTTTGCTTGTAAAAACAGTCTCAAATACTCATTGCTTATTGCTAACAGGCAGCACAATTTTGTGTTGTAGTGTTTGTAGTTCAGTATCTGGGGCTGTAACCGCGGACCTCAGAAGTCTTTTCTATAGAGAGTAGATGCCACCTACATACATCCCCTGGTGCATGGCAGCATATTTCATTGCCCAGTGTCAGTGGGCAAAAAACAGTTGCATCTGCACCTCCTTCCAAGAGGGACAGCATTTCTTTGCAGCAGTGGCTTCCTCAGTCACCTGGATGAATTTGTATCAGGGTGTACTGTTGTCACTTCAAGACAGAGAGCCCATTGTCAGGTCTCCTGTAGCTGACCAAGGCTGTGTCTCTTGCGTGCACAGTTAGGTAGCTGCATCAGGGCTCTGGTTACATGGCTGCACACGCAGGCCAAGATCGGAAACCTGACTGCGTGAGCTCAGATGTTGTTTAGATCCCACTTCCTGGCATTATGTCTCTCCAAAGAAAGGCCAGCCAGTGAAAGACTCAGGTTTGGCTGCCTGCATCCCTCTAGCATTTTTTCTGCTTGCAAAGGGACTCTAATTAGTTGTTTAGTAACTGGAGCACTTCAAAGAGTAGAACTTCTGCCCCCCCTTGCAGTGACAGAAGCAAGGCCAGTGACTGCCAGCATCATTTATGAGACCTGGGCTGTTTGTTATGCATTGTTCATCACACTTGGGTTTTTTTTTGCTTCAGCTGGAATTTGTCAATGTTCTGCCTCCAAACCTGTGTTAAAAAAATGCTGCATCTGACTGCTGGAAGGGAAAAATGAACTGTACAAGACAAGCCTTGGGATGTGTACCCCAACTGGGGTGTATTGGTGATGGGTTCTTGTTTGGCCTGGCAACAAGGAGAGGGCACAAGTGTCCATTACAGAGATTAGAAGCCTTACTTCTGTGGATAGGGTTGGAATCCAGGGGATCCTCCTTCACCTTGGTTGAAACTACAGTGCTAGGTTAGTGGGGCTGCACAAGGGACCTAAGGGGTACAGAAATTCACAGTTTGATCTTATTATGACAATCAGACATGAGTAATGACAATAAAGAGCTGATTTTGCCACAGAAATTCTATTAGCAGATAGTAGTGTAGAGCAGACTTTCCTGTGAGGTCTTCTGGCTATTGTCTATGTAGTAGATTAAACAGTGCTGAGCACTGGAGCTGATCTTCTATTATAGAATGTTTTGTGTTGGAAGGGACCTTAAAGATCATCTTGTTCCAACCCCCCTGCCATGGAGTCCCACTAGACTGGGTTACTCAAAGTCCCATCCAACCTAACCTTGAACACAGCCAGGAACAGGGCATCCACAAATTCTCTGGGCAACCTGTTCCAATGCCTCACCACCCTGACAGTAAAGAATTTCTTCCTAATATCTAATCTAAATCTACTGTTTTCCAGTTTAAAACCATTACTCATTGTCCTACCACTACAGTCCCTGGTAAAGGGTCCCTCCCCGTCTTTCCTGTAGGGCCCCTTTAAGTAGTGGAAGGAGCTATAGTCTCCCCAGAGCTTTCTGTTCTATAAGCTGAACAGCCCCAACTCTTTTATCCTGTCTTCATAGGAGAGGTGCTTCAGCCCTCTGATCAGTTTTGTGGTCCACCTCTAGACTCGTTCCAACAGGTCCATGTATTTCTTGTGCTGGGGACTCCAGAGCTGGATGCAGTACTCCAGGTGGGGTCTCACCAGAGCATAATAGAGGGACAGAATCACCTCCCTCAGCCTGCTGGCCACACTTCTTTTGATGCAGCCAATGATACGGTTGGCTTTCTGGCCTGTGAGTGCACATTGCTGGGTCATGTTGAGCTTCTCATCCACCACACCCTGAGGTCCTTCTTGGCAGGGCTGCTCTCAATTCGTTATCCACCCAGCCTGTATTTGTGCCTGAGATTGGCCCTACCCATATGCTGGACCTTACACTTGGCTTTATTGAACTTCATAAGTTCACCACCTCTCAAGCCTGTCCAGGTCCCTCTGGATGTCATCCCTTCCCTCCAGAGTGTTGACTGCACCACACAGATTGGTGCCACCAGCAAACTTGCTGAGAGTGCACTCAATTTCATTGTTCTTGTTGCTGACAAAGATGTTAAACAGCACTGGTCCTAATACCGACCCCTGAAGAACACCACTCATCACTGGTCTCTGCTTGGATATTGAGGTGTTGACCGCATCTCTTTGAGTATGGACATTCAGCCAATTCCTTATCCATTGAGTGCCCTGTCTGTCAAATCCATGTCCCTCCAATTTAGCGACAAGGATGTCATGCAGGATAACATCAAAGGCCTTGCAAAGCCCAGGTAATGTCAGTTGCTCTTCTCATATCCATCAATGCTGTAAAGCCGTGGCTGCCAAATTTGTCAGACATGATTTGCCTTTAGTGCAGCCATGTTGGCTGTCACAAACCACCTCATTATTTTCCACGTGCCTCAGGAGAGTTTTCCATTTTTCTTCTTTTTAAAATGGGGATTATGTTTCCCCTTTTCCAGTCAATGGAAATGGAACTTCACCAGACTGCTGTGTCTTCTCAAATATAATGGATAGTGGCTCAGCAACTTCATTCACCAGTACCGTCAGGGTGTGTGGATGAATCTCATCAGGTCCCATGCACTTGTGCACCTTCAGGTTCCTCAGATGATCTCAAAACTGATCTCCTACAGTGGGTGGTCCCTCAGTCTCCCAGTTCCTGCCTTTGCCTTCTGTGACTTGGGCGGTGTGGCTAGAGCACTTGCTGGTGAAGACTGAGGCAAAAAAGTCATTGAATACTTCTCCATATGCTGGGGAACCAGGTCTCCCATTTCCTTCTGGAGATGGCCCACATTTTCTCTGTATTTTAAGTTGTCAGAATGCTGCCAGGCATGACTTGCACCTGGGCTAACTCTCCCAAACTCTCTGAGTGACTTGGGAGTTAGTACAAGAGCAGACAAACTCCAGTGCGCAGTTTGGTGGCAGTGCAGGTTTGATGTGAATTTTATTTGTCTACATAGACAGATAGACAGACCAATATGTAATATAAAATACGTTAAAAGTAAATTTAAATGTCCTATGTATGTAAATATATATATGTATATATGAAGTATTTTAAATAACATTTTTTCTTCCTTTTTCATTTGTACTCCTCAGAATTCCCACATGCTTGAGAAAGTGGAAGAACCACAGTTAACATGTATTTTTATTGTAATTGTCCAAAGCCAAAACTAACTGAGCGGAGGAAAGCTTAATGGCCCTGGAGGGAGTCCTAGAATATTGTTTTATTTATATTAGAAAATAATCTTTGCTGCAGCCATGGAGTTTGCTGGCTGTGCTGCACAAATGTGGGTAGCCCTCTGTGTTCACGAATACATCAAGTGTAGCGAGACGATAACATTCACAGATAATTTCTGGGGGATGTTGAAGCTGGAAATTTCAAGGGGTCAGGGACCTAATTCCCTTTTATCTTAACCCTTCTGCCTATTATTGAGAAATTGGCTGCTCTTTTCTTGATTTTAAGAGAAGGCACACAAAAAACCGTTTTGCACCACAATCCATGGTTCATTGACAGCAAGACGCAGGCACTGTGTGTAGGTAGGACTGAGTGCCTGAGGAGTGTAACCCTACAGGAGTACAACTGGAAATGGTACTGGGCTGCTTGTGATCAGCGGTCATGCAGCAGTTGGGATGCTGCTATCTGACACAGAATGTCTGTCTCTCCGAAATGCTCTGTGTCCCCTGTGTCTCCTTGTAGTCTGATTTACGTGGCTGAGGTGCCCCAGGAATCCTGAGACAGCATGTGCTCTGCTGTAAATTAGTTGCTCTGATGCAAATTAGAATTTTATTTGACCTCTCTTTTTGGATCAGGAAGGGATCACCCAGCCACCAAACTACATTTTGGGAAGTTATAATCCAGGACGTTTACCTGCAGCACAACCTGTATGAATGCCTGATCTTAATCCTTCCTGGGATGATCACAAATCAGAAATGCATCAGTCACTACAGGTTGAGAAATTCTGTTTATGTAGTTGTTTGGTGTCAGGCTAAAAACCCAGATCCTCTCACTCACATAACCTCCTGCATTCAGAGATACTTAAATGCCTGTCTCCCACTGATTCCCATCATCTGCCATGAATATGCCCCAGTCCTTTTGTTAAAAGGAAGAGTCTCATGATATGTAAGCCTTTCTCTGCCTGAATACCAGGGTGTGTCTTGACCTACAGCTTTCAGTTTGCTTTGGGGTGTTACTGGCTTCAGGACCATTCACAACAGCTGTATGGCAGATTGCTTGGACACCACTCCAGCTAAAGCAGCATTGGCTGTGAATTTTTACATTCCTCTTAATCTGTGTCATCTTATTTTGCTGAAAATCACCAGGACCTCTCTCTATATGACCTATCCTCTATTTTCAAGCCCTCCAGTTCAAGCTGTGCATTTAACTGTGTTTAAGTACTATGAGTAGGTTTCATCTCACCTAACTTGGCTACACAGAGGTGAGGCACCCAGGCTTAGGTAGTAGTTAGGCTCCCTCTATAGTCGGTATCAGATACTTACCTTAGAAAGAGATAATTTTCTTACGGATGTACCTGTCTACCTGCCTAGATGAGATGCCTATATCACTACCATAGAATTCAACAGAGGAAAAAGAGGCACCTAACTCTTAATCTAATAACTTTAGTAGCTCCAAAATATACAATATTAAGATATTAGCTATAAATTACAGCCAACAGAATCCTGAGGTGTTTGATTGTCTTGACTTCTTTAGGATAGGAGGCAAAAATACATTCCCCTGTTGTATATCACCACTGTAACTGAGGTCCTTAAAGCAATTCTGAAAATGAGGACTTTTTTTGAGGTTTGTTTTCATTTTCCAGGTGGCGTTACACTCAGACACAGAAGAATTGTGGATTGGCTAAAGTCTGACTGAAAGTTTGTGAACAGTCATGGGTCAGATCTCCCTCCAACTCTCTTGGTCAGCAACACAGTCTCTCCAGTCTACAGGCAGATGCTGGGCAGCTGTGACCACATCACAGGCTGGTGTGCCATATGCTAGAGCAGTCAGTGGGAATGGGAAGCAGAGGTTGTAGACCCTCAGACATGAGTTGAGAACAGAAGAATTCAAAGGACTAATTTCAGAAAAACAAAGTATTCCAAGGAACTGGTTTTATAAGAAATTCCTGAAATTAATGATTTATGTGAATGATTCCAATTGACACAAGGCAAATATTGCAGGAAATAAATACCTAAGCAATGCAATTACCTAAAATAAGCTGAAAAAATAGTCTTAATATTGAAATTCCTGAATGTGTTATTACACTAAAAAAATAAGCACTTTCCTACCTGGAGGGCTTTAAATATGAAATTGATAGGCAGTTGAATCTCCAGGTGGTAAGCTAAGTTAACATCAAGTAGGAAGATAGATATCACCTTTTGTTATATAATCTTTAATGTACAGTTCCTTCATAAAGTATGGCAAGTGCATGTATTTAATCTATCAAACTGTTTATAGGCCTACTTGTCAAGCCTTTAGAATTTAGGTTTTTATTTTGGGTTACCTTAGCAGGTCTGATCTTATTCTTTGGTTAGTTCTAGTTGTGTAAGTAGTAAATTAAATCCTTCTGTCACTTCTGACTTGTGCCTGCTCCTTCTGAATCTTCTTCCATTGGCATCTCTTTTTGGCCTTAGACTAAAAACGTTAATTTATACAGCATTCAACAAAACATTTCCAGAAGTCTGTAAGCATTATTATCTTCCCCTGCAGTGAACTCAGTACTTGTTTGTACAGCACGTACTGCATAAAGTCTAAAAAGTTTTGAGTATAAAGGCTCCTTGGCTTCCAGAACAAATCTGTATCTGTGTATCAAATCAGTCTTTCTCACTCCAGGCTGGTAAAAACTGGTAAAAATTATAGCTCAGTGAAAACCATTTGTTTTTGTGGGTGCATCTTTTGTAGCTGCGCTTGTAAATCTGGCTTCTGGATTGTTTGGTAGGCAGTCCCAACTATCTCCAAGGAAAGAAAGCATTACGAAGTGCAGAGATAAACACAAATATTAATATTCCCATTGACTGTTTAGAAGCCATAGTATTTGATAGCATTTGGGAGAAGTTTCCCATGTGTCTGTATAGTACAAACTGCAGATTTTAAAATGGAATTTTTGTAAGTAAGTGCTGAAAGAAGTTCCTGTAACATTTATGAAAATGTTCTCTTGCTAATTCAGCTCTTCCAGTTCACATCATCGTTGGTTATGTTGTGGTGTTTGGCACACCTGCATCAAGTCTGAATCTGTCCAAGGAGCTAGACAAATACGGAGACTCTTTAGCCAGACACAGCTTTGCTACTGGGATTTTGTTGCCAGCTATAGCCAAGGTGTAAGTTCAAGTCCAGCTCAAGGATAATTTCTTGAGATGCAGTCAGTTCATCAAGGGCTACCTGGGAGCAGGGGGCAGGTTTTAGGGACCTGTTTAAGGAACAGAGCTGACGCAAGAGCTGTAATAGACTCCCTAGTGACTGAACTGGAAATGCTGTCCTCTACTTGTGGGTTGTACAAAAGATTAATCTGCCTCAACCTGGTGACCTTTTGACTAGCATGGTTAATCTGTTCAGTTTCCACAGCTGGCTGAACGCAACCATGTGGCATGGACCACAGCCAGTGACAGTGACCCTCCTGCCTGACTAGTTGCCCATTGATTAGGGGATGACTTTTATCCACGTTCAATCTTATTCCTGTACGTCCTGTAGCAAGCTTGAGTGTGTGAACCTATGCGTGAACACATATGTATATACGCATCTGCTTTTAGCAAAGACATCCTTTAAATTCCCTAAAGAACTGGAAGTCAGCCTTGGTTTTAAATATTGCGAGGTTAAGCCGTCTTCCCCCTCTCCCATCGCTTACCCCTGAAAAAACCTTTATGTTCCTACATTACATCAGCATTTAGGATTCCTAGAATAATGAATTACAATTGTATCATATTGCCTGAGTGCAGTTCATGCCAAATTTGTGCAACAATTATAAATGCAAAACCAAATGTTTTCTTGTACAAAACAATGCAGAATGATGGGAGAAAAGTGCCTACTTTGAGCTTTGCTTTGTGAAAGAACCTCAAAACCTCAAGCCTCAAACAGCTGATCCTGCTGAATTTTTAACTCTCAATCCCAAGCATGTGAATAAAACAATTGGATTTGAAAAGTTCATCAATGGACTTTAAGGAAGGGATTTACTTAAATGTTTTGCTGGAGGGATCATCAGGGGTCTGCAAGGCAGAACCTTTCTATTTCTCTGTCACGTCTCTCAATGATGTTTTTAAGAGCAGTTTACTAAAATTTCATGTCAAAGCCTATGCAGAACGGACACAAAATTGCAGAGATTTTAGGTGGTGAGGATGTATGGTGAGGTTGCACAGAAATCTGTTAGTTTCTTGAGACATAATATCCTTTCAAAGCATTGAAACAAAACTAATTGATGGATGTAGGATCAGGTTATTTAAAATATAGTAGTTTGGCCAATCCAGAGAAGTGGATATCCTTGAATAACCTTTGACAGCACTCCCAACTGTTCTTTGAACAACCAAAATGTGTCAGAGGTCTTAGTTTTGCTCATGTTGGGCTTCCTCCAAGATACCACTTATGGGCTTCTGAGTCAGTAGGGCCCCTGCTCCCTACAGGGTATCGTGAGAGAACAATGCACTCAGGCCTTCAAAGCCACTCTCCCAGGGAGGAACTGCATTTGTGGCTATCGGGACAGCAGAAGGAAAGACAAAATAAGTGGCGTAAGGAATTAATCTGTAAGAAAACTCATAGCTTAGGCTTTTTTATTTTTTTTTGTTATAGCCAAGGATGTTGGAGGAAACAATGCAAATGTCCAAGAAGGTGGGCATAGGATGTGTCAAATATGCAGAGTCTTGATGTAGGAAGCAGTTTTAATTCACTGATAAAACTTCACTATATTCATTTCTATCAGAACACTGACTTGGTTAAAATCGTAGCACAGAATCCCTAGTTGTTTTGGTTTTTTTTTTTCCCCATGTGTCCTTCAACCAGTACAAGGGATCCAGTCCCTGAGGTCAAATGACATGTCAAATTCATGAGCGTAACCCATAACATTCCAAGAAATGTTGTCGCAAGGTTAACTCACTTTTTATTGTTTTGAAGAGAGACAGAGAGGACAATAAAATAAAAGAACAAAAAAGCAGCAAATAAAGGACAGCCACAGATTTCCTTTACAAAAATTGATGATGCCAGTTTATAAAAAAAAAAGAAAAAAGAGTAAACCAGACTGGTCTATTCCCCCATTCCTCCAAATAGGATAAAGGGGGAGTACAGTCAGTTTATTTTCTGAGGGTTTTAATGCTCTGCCTTTTCAATAAGGACTCTGATTTTTGTCATGCAGTACATTTTCTAATAACAGCAAAAGTGAAAGAAGAAATGCTGTGCTTAACCCAGGATGGTACTGTGCCAACCCCAATCACATGCCTTCATTTCTCTGTACGTGTATCTGGGTGATACAGTCATACTGACTGCATGATCATGGGTCTGATGGAGAAAGGTCCAAACACATTATGGAGTTAGGTAAATCAAAAGTAATACATTGTAGAACAACATGAAGTCTAAAGACAACCTGTATCCTATCAGTTAGCCATATTTTACAGGCTTAGTTCAAGTGAATTGCTGTTTATGTGTAATGTGCTAGGAAAGGAGTATTACAAATATCTATTACACCATATCAAATCAAAACATGTTGGAGTTCAGCAACATAGAACACTTACCAGATTAAGATGCTAGTTAATTATGTCAAGGAATACTAATACAGAAGGTAATGAAGAAGAGACCAAATCTTGGCAGTCCCACTGGAGAATGCTGATCACAAATGGATTTTTATTTAGGTGACTCTCAGATACAGAATCCAGTGTTTCTATGTGAAAAAAATTCATCTTAAGGTTTGGCTGAGGAGACCATATTAAAATTAAATGATGGCAAACGCCAGCTGTCTGTGCTTCATACAAAGAAATCCTAGTAGCGTAACCTTCGTGTAGGAAGAACATATAATATACCACAGAGGATTAAGTAAGAGAAACCTGAAATGAAAGCAAAATTCCATGAATAGCCCCTTCAGTCAGAGATTACAATGAAATGTCAACTGGCTTAATGGGGCAGGTCATCTACTGCTTCCAGTAAATGTCCTAATTCAATTTGTTGTCTACAGGCAAGCATTCTTGTTTAGGGGTCGCTACGGGAAACTGAAAACTCTACCTGAATTGAATTTCTATTACTTAATTGTGCTCTTCTGGAAGGTGTATGGTTCTGAGTAAGTATGTGAACTTCACTGCACAGCATTCACATAAATGACCTCAAGCATATATGAGGAATAACTTCGAAGCACATAATCTCCTTCCCCATAGCCTCATGTTTGATTTCCTACCTAGAATTTGGAAAGTAGTGAATGTAGTGTCTCCAAATACGAGCTATGATTTAAAAATTGGTGGAGATCAGTTACGATTTTCTGCCTCTTTAGCTTTTTTTCTCCAGATATTCAAGTGAAAGAGTTTTGCTAGAGCAAACAAGAATTTTAAATAGTGTATTTTGAATTGCCTAGTGAGTAACAGTACCGGGTTCAAAAGTTTCTCCACCTGGCTACCAATCTCAGTTTGCGTACTCAGTTGATTTTAGGCCTTCTGGCTCTCAGCAACTTGGGCCAAGCCACCCAATTTCCTCCAGTAATTTTCTTTTTTTTTTTCTGCATTCTTGCGAGTCCTGCTGCTGGCCTTTGGGTCTTGTCTGTTCAGGTTGAAACGTGCTGCAAGGATACAGGGTGGTAAGTTGGTAAGTACACATGTGCTAAGGCGATAGCATAGGCTTATTTTTCCCTGTCTTTTAGATTGTTCTGAAGGTCACCTAAAGCCTGAATGTCTCCTGACTTCCTAGCAATATGGATGTCAAATGTGTCGGACAATCAGTAATATAAACATAACCAAAAGTCCAGTTGCCATTGCAAGTCCAAGGCACTTAGTACCTTAGGTCCCTGATGGTTATTTAGAATTATAGTCAATAACTTGGCAGTCCCATTACATGTAGCACTGGGAACCAGCAGCATGGAAAAAAATCCTTTTTCACAACCCCTCTTTCATATTGCTTCTTCTTCAGCAGCTGTGCCCAAACAACCTGCTTAGAACATGTCCTTGAGGACCCATTTGTCTCTTTTGCAACAATGGATAATTTTTAAACCCCTGGAGAATAGGAGCAGAACCTGAACCCTGTATTTCTGCGGGGCAGGACAGCTCAGCTGCAAAGTTCACTGGAAGTGAACTGGGAAAGACCCAGTGAACACCCAGTGATTTGGGGATGGAGGAGTGTGCTGGGGACAGGCAGGCCAGTGGGTCCTGCTGTTGCTGGCAGTTGCTGTCTGACAGCTGAGCAGATCAGCTGAAGAAACTGGAACCAGTCAGAGCTCAGGGAGGTTATACATTTGGAGACTGATATCAAACCTATGGGCTCATTAATTGGGATGTGGCTGCTGGGGAAGCGATGCTCTTGTGGCTTTGGTGGCAGGCTGCTGATTTTTCAGTCCGCTTGGAAGGCTGAGGAGGCAATTTGTGTTTGCTCTGTGAGTCTCATGCCAAGCAGCTGTTACCACTGCCCACAAACCATATTCAGGTGGGTGTTTGGAGGCCCTGTTGTGGGAAGAGAAAGCTGGAAAAGACCTGTTGGGCTCTCTAAGACTGCAGATGTTGCCTTATGTGGACTCCTTCCTAAGCTTCCTGAGCTCAGTCTTAAATGTAGGGAGCGTTTATGCTTGTGCTCCTCTCATTGTAAAGCTGTTTTATTGTTTCAGGAAGGGTGAGTAGCGTGTTTGTGTGCCTGTGTGTGTTGGCTTCTGTGGGTGCAAAGGTGGGTGCTGAAGCAGTATTACCAACTGACCTTGCTCATAGTAAGTGAGATTACAATTGAAATGTTTGCTATAAGTATTTTGTTCACTAAGTTCTATGATTATTTTCTTGAAGCTGATGCAATTCTTCCTGCTACTTACATATAGGGATTTGCGTATCATACCTCTAAGGCTACAATGTAGGAGGGTGTTTCTTCTCTCTTCTATAAAGTTCAAACAATACAGACACATAACCTCCTTCTTTTTCTACCAGTGGGTTGGGTCCCCTGTGATATTTAGATCTGACATTTTACACTTGTTAAATTTCAATTTAAACCAGTTTCAAATTAACTCAAAGCCTAAAGGTAAATATATATATATATAAAAATAATATGTTTACAAACTTTTAAGAACCTCCTTATCTAGGCCTGTGTCTGAAGGGTTTCAGGACATGTGCCTAACTTCAGCTGAGACCAGGAAGACACAGAACTGAGCCCAGGCTGTCTACTGGTTATCAGCAATGTCAACCTCAAATGTAATTATGCCATAATGCCTATGACTGTGTATTTTTCTAAAACCAGCAGATAGTTCTGATGCATAGTTCTAACTGACCTCCTATTTCCATCTTTAATAACTTTCTACTTTTAAACAAAATTAAATTATTACTTCGTGATTTTAAAAAGTAGGCTTTGGAGTCCTGGTATGTTTCTACTTTGCTTGGTGAATGCACATGTGTCTTTTTCCACTCATAATTCCAGAACAGTCGGGAAAAAAAGAGTTTTGAATGCTTGGATGCCAAAAAGGAAACTTTTATTTTGCCAGCTTTCAATTTGGTTGACTTTGGATTGCTGAATAGCTAAGTCCCCTCTGGGAAACCCACAGGTATTATCAGAGATCAAAACCAACCTTTACCACAGCAGCATTCACTAGCAATTCTGTAGCTGCTGTATAAAGGACCTTATGAGGCCAACAAGCACATGGCATAGGGTCTCCCTCCTCCTGGTCACTTGTCCTCTGCTGCCCTTTTTTTGTAGTCTCCCTAAGCAAGCAGGGTGGTTGCTCCTTGCTCCCCTGCGCAGGGTGTTTCCCCACTGATGTAGAAGAGGGACATATTCCCCAGCTTTTTTACCTCCTCCCTCCCACTAGAACCCACAAGACAATTATGATACAGAAAGACTCAGTGAGCGGTGGCTCTTCTGGGCTGCTTTTCCTCCCTCCCTCCCAGCCAGGCTTGCTCCCAAGTTGCAGTGCCCAGGGTTTTCTTCCGATGCCTGAGCAGTTACTCACCTGGAGCCTCTCAGGGCAGACCCCTCTTGCACTCCTCTGCTCGGATGACATATATAGTGCTTTTTGCAATTTATAATTTACCAGTGTATGTGGCTCTTCA
Source organism: Tringa tobata (assembly GCA_033628505.1). Lineage (NCBI taxonomy): Eukaryota > Metazoa > Chordata > Aves > Charadriiformes > Scolopacidae > Tringa > Tringa tobata. The sequence goes on from JAHREE010000378.1 coordinate 2,618,730, forward strand.
TCAGACATCAAAGAAGTTGATATAATGCAGGAATCTCTGTTGTTAATTCTTTTCTTCCTGCTTTTTATATGATGCTTTGAAGTGCAATTGAGTTCATTTGAGCTTCCTAGGTGTCACTTTCATTGCTGCTGAATGCTGAAAATATTGTTTTGGTACTGAGCAGCTGAATTTTTGACATATTGCTCGAAGTTGGCAAATGTCTGATCAACATTTGCAGAGATGCAGGAAGACATTGATCTTCTAATGTATAATTCTATGCGTTCATGGCAAACATGGTAATTCAAGAACTTTTCTCAGAGTTAACAGTAATAGTGCCTGTTAGCAGGCAGTCTGAGCTGCAGTAGGATTCATTTACAGCAGTGAATGAACTTAGATGTCTTTCTACCATGGTAGTAAAGTTTAACCCTTGGCTTAGTGAAAGAATATTTTCTTTACATGCTTTGGTATAAACATTATTTAGAAATGGAGCAGTGCCCATTTTACTATCTAAGACTCTTCCCTTTAAATGAATATATGTAAATAAATTCTAATGCAATTAACTAAACACAACTTCCGCAGACTTTGGTGTAGTGGTTATGTGCCACATGCTTTTAATTTAGGGGTGGGGGTGATAAGACTTGGGCTCATGTCTTTGGTTTTGGAGTCTCAGTCCAGACATGAAGTTTAACCAATTTGTCTGGTTCATACTAGCATTCCTTGTCACTTCAGAGAGCAAAGCCTTTACTGTAAAACTTAGAAAATAAATCAGTTCCAGCTCCCTCCTTATTTGTGAAAGGAACAAATCTTGTGTGACTGTTTCCCATTTTACAGTTCAGTGACAAAAAGGGGAATGTAACTGCCAAAAGGGTAGGGCCAGATGACAAGAGGCTTCTCCCTCCCTCCTTCGTCATCCCAACCCTGGTGCTTATTAGCCAGGGAGAAGAAGGAGGCACCTTCCTCTGGGCAGCCCACTGCAGATATTCTTCTTTGCTTTACATAACACAGGTAAAGGCAAGCCATACATTATGAATAGGCTTTGTTCTCCTTTCCGCCTATTATGAAATAAATAGGAGAGATAAATAGCCATGGCACCAGAACAAATGCTGTGTGTGTCTGTGTGCTATGTTCCCTTCTTGGTTTTGGGGAGCGTCTTAGTGCTGGAGAATAGTTAGGCAGAGAGTTTGGGATCATCCTATGGAGTGACTCTTCTGTCAAGATATTTGGGGCAATCCCAATGCCAGCTGAGGGTTTGCGTGTTACCATTGACACACAGGCTTTCACACCTAGTCAAGAGTCAATCCCTCACCTCCTGATTATGGACACTGCCCCACAGCGTGCTCAAGGGTCCTAGAAAGGCCAAAAGATGAGTTTGACTGGAATGGGATTACTCATGAGAAACATCACCATAATTTCGCAAGAAATCCTAACTGAAAGTTGAAAATTGTTTTTAAAAAGTTGAAGTTTCATATTAGAGAAATAATAAATAGATGGCTCCTCATCTGCCTGCTTGGAGGGCTGGGCTCAGTTCACCTGCTGTTTATAGCAGGTGCATCCCTTCCAGCCAGCACAGACACACAAACACATTCATTTTTTTCCCTCTAAATCTTTTCCCACTAAGTATTTTTGGTATTTTACTTTTTTTCCTATGATTCAGGATATTTTTTATTATAGTAGGGGTTTTCCAGTTCCTTGGCAGTCCTAATAACAAACTCTAGCCCCTAAAAGAACAGTTATAGAGAAACTCTGTAGGAGGTTCCATAAAAATATTTTTCTCTGAAAACTCATTCCTTACTTGATCCAGCGTCTCATAGTTTTGTCATTACTGCAGCTTGCTGGCTCTGTCATCCTTTGTGACAGCACCTGTCTCCTGCTGAGGTGTCTTTGATTTAGAGCATGTGTTAGAATTTTCTATCTTGTAAAAATACCTGCTTGCAAACTATATAAAAAGACACAGCAGAGTCAGCTATGCAGCAAACTATCGGGTTATGGTAGTTGCCTTTGGTCTGTTAAAAATTTGCGTTTACAATGGAAAAATATATCACATACCATTACACTTTTCTAATGGAAACAAAGGATATTGAAGTGACATTACTAGTCCTTGTATTTACTTTTGCTTTTCCTAGTTGGGAAAAGAGTTGAGTATCCATTGAATTCATATCTGAAAACAGAAGGTGAAAACGGAGGATTTCTTGAGCACTTTTCTGCAATTTACAGGAAAAGGCAGTTCAACTAAATTTAAGTGTTCAGTTGAAATCTCTCAATGAAAGTCAGTATCAGTATGCAGTCATCAGTTGTGCCCTAGGGAATAAAACTCTTAGCTGTTGTCTTGTCAACAAGATCAATTGTGAGCGTAAGCAGGTTTAATCAATTCCTTAATTTTCAAATGAAAATGGGTAAGAATATTGAAATGCACTGCTTGTAAACCAGCTACCTAGCTCCCTCTTGAGTCAAGATCCCTGTGCTCAGGACAAAGTGAAATGCTTATCTTTGTTCTGGAGAATATTTTCAAATTTTGCTGGATTTATTTTACATCTACGTATGCATAAATTACATCAAAATATCTTTCTTCTGACTTTGGAGATCTCAAAGTGATGCTGCTCTGCAGAGGGCTTACATTTTAATTTCAGCTCTTTGCATTTTTATATCCTGGGCTGAAATGTGGACTTACTGTCCTTTCTTATGATCTTTATTTATTCAAACATTAATTTATATATAAAAAAATACTCTGAAATGCAAAATCAGGGACCTAAATCTTAAAAATCACAGCAAGTAGTATGAAATGTTGTAAAAATATCCTTTGCAGAGTTCCTCCTAATTTTGTAACAAAATATTCATATTTTAGATCATGAGTTACGTGCTGATTACCTGTTTGTAAGAGATGTTTAGGCTCATAGGAACCACAGTGTTTCAGTGCCCTGCTGGGTCTGGGGGTGAAAGGAGGCAGTTCGTGCCTATTGGTTCTTTATGTAGGGGACAGGACCGTGCAGGAAGGAAAACGATGCCTTGATTGTCTAATAGTGGCTAATGCATGCAAGTGAAAAGAAGAACTCTGTTGTTCTTCCCTGCTTGCAGGAGGAAAGGATTAGTTAATGAAAAAGGTCTACTGGGGTGTAAGAAAGACTGAGGGGAGGTGGGCAATAAGCTCAGACTTGCTGGCTGCATTGCTTCAAAGGTGCCATCGGAGTGCAGAAGGAGCATCTCCTGGCCACCTCTGCTGTCTTCGTTCCCTCTGGGGAAAGACTGAACCTTAAGCTGAGGCTTCGACAACTTCCAAGGTTTCTTTTTTTCACTGTGCTAATGCTTCGCGGGGCTTCACTTTGCCTGTTCCTCCCTGCTAGCTTTCCCACTTCCATCTGGTTCTGGCAGCCTCCAAGAATGGCTTCTCTGGCATGGCCAACTGAGTCAGGAGGATTTTGTTGCCTGTGGAGCCTGTGTAAGATGCAGCGCTTCTTTCCCGAGGAAGCAGGAGGGGAACAACTCCAGATGGTCAGCATTTCCCACACTTGCTTCATGACAGGGTGAACCTTGAGAGGTGGGATAGAAAGATCCCGCCCTTTACTAGACTGCTGCCACCTTTTTGGTGATCAGCCCTGGCTAAGCTTCTTAGGAAGAAGCCTGGCGTTAACTGTCTAGCTGTGCCTGGATCCCCTTCCAGGCTTGTTTGAGACAGGCTGTGTTCTGTCTCTGAGAAGAAATGGCCCATTAGAAAGGTACTGGGATCAGCCAGTGGGCTCAGCTTGTTTTCCAGACAGAGGAATCCACTATTTTTCTGTTTGAACAATGTTTGCTTATTTAAGTTTCTTGTTGTAAATATTATTCCCCAGGGAAAAGACCTTTTTTTCTCGCTATTAAGCCTTACCACCAGCTACTAGTCTGCCTTATAAATGTAATTCGTGTATACAATAAAAACAGGACCAGATGGGGCAGACACATTGGTGTTTTAGTCTGTATTTCTCCCTTGTGACAGCTTCTGCCTAGTAAAGCTAATGACCTCATGTCTTCTGGGGAGGTTACACTGTAGTGGTATTGTACCTGCATAAATCTTTTCCTCATTCATTTCACAGTACAGAAGTAATGAGAACTGTTAACAGGAGATATGGCTCTGGCAAGATTTTTATTCAGCTTTAATTGTTCTGAAATTTGGGACCTAAAATGGCCTTGATTATCTATTAGTATGATGATGCTCCTACAGCTGGTAGGAGTAAAGCTGGCTGGTTCTGCAAACAGAGACCTGATGGTTTCCACGCTAATTACCTTATCCTCTGTTACCTTCCTGTCAACTGATTGTTATGAATTACTTTTGACTGCATTTAAAGAAATGTTAACTGCATGCATTTAAATACACAGAAGTCTGGATAGTAAAAAGCTGTATACCTTTTAACTTCCTGTGTGTATTATGGTGTATATGCAATATAAGCAGAAATGTATTAATAAGCACAGTTAAAAGGAAAAGTGCATATAAAGAACACTATGTTGTACAGTTAAGTGAAAGTGGGTGTAAGAAGTTTTTTCATTTCTTTTCTTTTGAATATTTATTCTTACATGTTCATTGCTGTGCATCAGATACTGGAATTTACATTTCCAGCACAAAAGTGCTCTTGGGTGTGAAATACATATGTCTTACAGTACCCACATAACTGTTGTATCCAGCAAAAGGGGAGCAAAAAGAGAAGCACGTTCTTAGACACAGCTTCCAAAACCTACTGTAATAATATATGAAAAAAATCATAGATACCGGTTAGTGTACAATGAATACACTTATGAAGTCAACACACACACAAATGGGTGTGATTAATTCTGAAAACAATAATTGTTTCTAATAGAGACTTTTGAGTATTCTGATAGGCGAAAATAGTGTGAGGGTGGTCCCTTTTGTTTTGCAGTGTTGTAAATTTTTACTTGTAAGTGATTAGTTTCTAGCTTTCATTTTTTCTTATCTGTGACAGTCATGCCTGCTGTTCTGAATTTATTTTTATTTCCTTCCTATATTACATTTTGTTGCCAATTTGTTGGATTTTTCATTTCTAAGTAAAGCTTTCAGTCCCATGCTTTCAGCAAATAAATTTAAAAAGTATATTGGCTTTAATGATGTCATTCACTTGGGGAGTTGTTACTTGTGTTCTAGAAATGATTTGTGTGGTCTAACTGAACTGGTGTAAGTATATTTAATACTAACTTGATTACTTCTTCTGTGCTGCTTTCCAGCTAGAGCGTACACTCAAATATATCCACATGCTTCCAGTGACTCCAGTCAATCCTACCATCGACTATGGTAGGATTTGCAAGCAATATATCTAATTGCACTTTTCATTATGTAGTCAATAGGCATATAAGTTAATTGCACAGTTTTCCTTTCATTTTAGGGATACAATAAAAATTGATTTTCTATCCTTCTGACATTCACTAACTAGGCAGCCCAAAACTGCTTCAGCACAGATGAATGTCCAATGTTTTCAGTAACCAACATTCCCACTGCTTAAACAGGGAAACAGGTTTTGTTATGATGTGTAGTTAGGTGGTGCAATTTTAGATACAGGGTTGTATTCTTCCTTCTTCTCTGAAATGTGCTCTTAGCAAAGCTGTGGATTTGTGCAATACACAGTTTACAAGTTGCCATTCTTTCCCCCCTCTTTTCCCTCCTGATCTTGAAGGCCCAGACCAGTTGGCAACGTTGGCAGCAACAGAGAGGAAATGCATTTGGTCCTGTAGGCACCTCTCCACCTGACTGATCTAAACATATATTAGAATGGTTCTCAGAAATTGCTTTGTTGGTCTCTGACAACAATCAGGTTGCTCATAAAAAATCTCACATAGCCCATTAAAGAGTTGGTATACCATGTCTTTCTGACTCTTCCTTCCTGTTAGGATACCTTCACCCATTCACTGGCTTAGTCCTATGATCTCTTCCTATGTTATCCCACCTTTCTTGCCACTTCAGCATACTGCTGTTCTGCAAGTTTGGCCAGTTGGACATCCTGCATGCAATAACCAGGCTACAGCTTCCCTGCGGCAAGCAGCCTCCACTTGCCATAGCCACAGCTAACATACTCTCTGTGAGTCTATCCGTGTGTCAAGAAGTCTAAATTGTCAATATGTTTATTGGCAGATTACATATGGATATGGAGATTAGATCAATTGATAATTCATAGCAAATGGCGTGCATATTGACTGCTTGTGACTTAGTACCCTTTCCAAGTTCTTCTGAGTTTCTGATCCAAGACAATAAGAGGTAATGCTGCCTAACCCCTCTAGCTGGGAGCTGTACTGAAAACTATGTGCACGTATAGATCTTTAAGATTTCCATCAAATTTCCATCCAATTTGTCATTTCCAAATGACAAATTTACTTCTCCCAGCTGTCTGTTCCACTTACTTCTTGGAGATGTTTGCCTGCTGTAATAAGGCCAGCAAAGAGGCAATCAGGTATCCATAGCGTTGGGGACATGTTTATGACTGGGAGACCTTTAAGTGGTTCCTGCAAAACTGAGCATTTGCAGCAGGGAAAGTACCGTAAGTACTCGGGACAGAAAAGAGAAGGAATGGGCTGTGGGCCAATGTTAAATATGCTGCTGATCTGCAGTTGGCTTGCAGGTTGTTTTCCGAATGGCTGTGCTAGGGGCAGACAGACATGGCTCCTATCTTCTAGTTAACGCCGAAGATCTCAGAGAGGTTTTTGCTCTCAAAAATTGTAAGAGGAAGCCTCAATGGCATTGGTAACGTTCATCATAGCATATCCGGAGACATTACTGAAGAAAGTCCTAATTGTCATTTCCAAAAAAAAAAAAAGTTTAGGTAGAGTGAGATGGATTTAAAAAGCTGTCTCAATCACTTTTTTCATGAAGACAAATAGACTCACATAATCTAGCAGTTAGGTGTTTGCTGATTTGTCTCTCAAAATAACCAGTGTTTGGGAATAAATTGTGGCAGACATACTGACATTTTCATACTAACTCGTGCTAGTTAGTGGGAAAACATAGGGAAAAAGGATAAAGAGTGTTATAAACAGAATCTGTGATGGGCTGTTATGCTACAAATTCTTACTGGCATGCATTGGGGCGATGCCATTAATCATAAACAGTAGACTTATGTGTGAGTTGTGTTGATGGCCAGCTCAGTGGCAAAACCATTTTTGCCACATGCTATCCCATTTTAGGAAAGCTGAGTAATTCACACCCATGCGCTGGAGAGTCCTATGATAAATTGTACTTTTGAAGCGGCTTGCTCTATGCTAATTGCTTTTAAAAGGTGTCATCTTAAAACACCTTTAAAACCGAAACCAATAATCTGTTTTTCCTCAACACGTGACCTCTGAAGCCAAAATTGTACCCTTGTATAGCAAACAATAATGGGGCAGGAAAATGGACTTTGACACTCATTACAACTAGAGATGGAAACAATATGCAGTCAAAAATCCAAGAGGGCACATTTCCAATAGTATTAAAGTACTTGTTCCTAGACACAGTAGATCATAAGATATTGGCTCTTAATCTCCTAGCATTCCTATATGCAAGAACACTGTTTCAAGACATATTAGAAAGCTTTGAGAATGTTTTAGTGATCATTCTCCTTTCCCTGACATTAGTTCTGGCTGATTTCTTAAAAGCATTTTCAGGCAGTTGTTTAAATAGTTGTCCTTCAGCATGAGTGCACACTGTAAATACTGGCAGGTTTTTTGAGGAAGCCTTAACCTGTCGGTACAGATACCATGACTAAAAGGTAGCCTCTTCCCTACTTCTGCCAGTTGAAATTCCTCCTTTCATGCCCACTTACCATCAGTGTCTCCATGGTTGTCTAAAACAAGTGTCTTCTGCAGCTAGTGTGCTCGCTTGAGTCTAACAGTGGCATCTGGCTAATGTGTCACAGCCACCAAGCATGGCCCAGTTGTAGAGATACACTGGGACTTGTACTTCCTACCAAGTGGCTGGGAACCCAAGAGCACCACTAAAAACCATCTCCTAAGTGTAAAACTTGGACTAGGCATTACTGCCCATGTCTTACACTTGTATTTATTTACTGGGGCTGTGAGTACAGCTGTTTTCCAACCCAAGCAGAATTTGTAAGACTTGTGTGTGCTGCCTCTGGAAGTTGGTTGCCTTGCATGGCTGTTCCTGAGCTGCCCACAAAAGTCGTGTTTAGATATACTGTGAGTTTTCGAAAATGCTCATTGAGACTTGTCCTGCTAGAGCTGAACTTCTGAACATGTCCATACCATCCTGGGTCCAGCTCTCCCCTGCCAAGCTGGTCACTGCTCCAGGACTGCAAGAGATACGCCAGTGCTTAAATACTGCAAACACAGAGTACTGTAACCATCCTCGGCTCCAACTTTACAGGGCTGCTCACTGCTCAGGACATTTGGAGCTTGTTTTCTCAGCCAGTGTAGATGATTTAAACAGGTCTGGCAGCCAGGCAACCTTGAAATCCCTGAAGTCAAATTTTATTTTCCCTTGAGAGAGATTCTAAGAATAAAGCACAACTGATGGAGCAATGGAAATCTTTCAAAGAAAGATGCATGTTCCTCTTCAAGAGATGCATCCTGTCAACAAATTCTTTCCTGTTTCTAGGTCAGGATGCTTCAGAGGTGCAGGCTGTTTTCCTATTTTGCAATATAGTTCATAACTTACATTGTCTTAGTTTTAGGAGTTATTTTTAAGCTCGTTTGGATGAATAAAAGCTTAAGGATGTGAAGAAATTACCGTGGGTCGTCAAGTTTAGCTAATTCATGGTTACCCACTGTTGTGAAAATGATAGTGTTAGCTTTGTTTGCAGAGATGTCTGAGTACCTGCATTGGCTAAAAGCCCTCACAGAGACAGTGACCGTGGCTGTCTGTGTAGTGCAGTACAGGTTCTTTTGAAAATGGTGATGTACGCCGAAAGGCTAATAAGTGATCTTCATAGTTTCATAAATGTGAATACATCTAGTCACACCTGTGAGTGAGCTAAGCTGTTGGAGAAAATGTAAAATGTAAAAATCAGACCAAACTGGCTCACAGCCCTACCTTGCCTGTCCACTGTTCTGAAAACTGAAAAGCAACACCTGTGAGGCCAAACCACAGTGGGACAGGTAGTTCTGACTGTGCCAAGGTTCTTGTACAGGTCTCATGCCTGGGGAATGGCAGCTGGCACTTGAGGATGACCTGTTGCTGTCTGAGCTCAGTTTCCATCTACTTAAACAAATGGTAGTCTGGGAGGTAGGGCACCAGTCCTTTTAATTAATGCACGGTGTGCCACTGCCTGACCCAGGTTTGCCGCAGTGCTGGTGACTGTGGCTTCTGTGAGATGGAAATCCTACCTACCACTTCCTATGTTCCACTAGTACTGGTGCCTTAAAACACTGAGGAATTTAAATCAGTATTTTTTATTTTTTTTGTGGAATGATCCCAAGAGATGTTACAGGCACAGGGAAGAGTTGCTTTCTTGCAGTCCCCTGTAAATACCTGGTAGCAAATCCTGCTCTTGCAGCTTTCTCATGAGCTGGTGGGTTGTGCCTGCTTCTAGAGGACACAGAGCAAAAAGTGATTATATACAGCTGCCTTTTATTTCCCAGAGATGATACAAGTAGTAAATTTTACAATACTATAAATTAATCAAAGAAAAGTTCACTTCATTAAATTTTAGAAGACCGTGAAATTGCTAGGCATTATTTAAACATATATGATACTTAGAAGTGTGCACTGACAGGAGCTGATCCATCTAGGAACAGCTGTATTAATGGCAGCTTCCAAAGAAATGTGCAGATCTGGTGTGAGAAAGTGCAGGACTGTTGCGTGTTAGGTAAGCTCTGATTTTTATACAACCAATTTTTTTTCCTTTTTCTTTTTTTTTTTTTTTTCTGAAAAGAAAATACTCTGACACCCACACAATTCCTTTACAATAGCACTGGAAATGTTCTGTTCTATTTTGCATTGCTGGCTGCCATGCTGAGTATTTCCTGTAGGTTTTTTATGCTGTTCTATTTTTTTTTTAAGCATATTTTAATGAAATTAACGATCTAACCACATTTCAGTTTGAATCAACTGAATGGAAAGAATTTAGCTTCCATGTCTGATTTCCTTAATCCTGATGCATAAATGGGTATTTAGATTTTTGCAGTTCAGTGGCAGAAATCTTGTATTCAACCATCTTTGGTCTCTACTTAAATGTGTGTAAATTCAGGTAGTACATCGTGGTCCTGACTGAGTCCTAGTCTCTGAGTTCCCGGTGTCGTACAAATCAAGAGGCTGTCTCTGCTCTAAAGAATGTTATAATCTAAAGAATCTTGTCAAACTGGATTTCCTTACCATTTTTCATTGCCTTTGTTTCAGAGTGCATTGTGCTATTAAAAACAGTTTTTGTTTGTAGAGGGTTACTATCAGCTCATTCACCTCAGATTTAGTTCTGCGCGTTGCATGTTTTTCATAAAACCAAAGTTTCCATAGGCTTGCAAAAGAACTGAAATGTGCCTGTTTTAAAAGTAAGTTTCTGTTCCATGGGATTAGAGAGACTGTCTTGGAAATGGCATTTTTAGGCTCAAAACTGAGAAGAAACCAAAGTTCATTGACACCAACTGTGATATTAGGATCTAACTTGTGATTTTTGAATGTTTGAGGTTTATGGCACTGAAGAAAACAGTTAACAAAAGTATATACTACTGTCTTGAAAATGAGCTGTGCTAGAAATCCAAAGAGTGAAATGCCATAAAATAATATATCCTGAGTAACAATTTAATTTAATTTAATTTGTTACCAATACATGTCACCGCTATTGTTAACTGAATTGTTAAAGCTGACAGTCTCTTCTCTGTGCATGAGAGACAGTCCCTCTTCTGTGCATGCAGCATTTGTGGATCTAGCAACCCTACACTTTAGTTTGGAAAAGAGCAGAAAGGTGACAAAACACTAGGGACACCTAAAATGTAGAATAGATTCTCAAGCAGAATGGATATTTTGAGGTTCTGATTTTACACCTGCAAAGTTCAAAGTTGTTGGGGTTCCTAGGTAGCAGCCTAATTAGATATCCTTGCATCTGCCCTGTCTATTGTGAGTGCAGATTTGAAGGGAGGTGGAGCAGGGAGAATTTTAAGCTTGCTTTGTGCCTCTTGATGCCATCTGAGGAAAAGGTATTGCTCTACATGAGACTGTGTTCCAGAAAAAAGATCATACCTATTTATAGGAACAAATAATGAAAACGAATATCAACTTTAGTTGGTAATCTAATACCTCCCCTGTTATTCCAGGAGTTGTTTAACTTCCAGGATTTGTGAAAATACAGCTCCAATCTGAAAATGTAATTTCAAACTGTCAAGCTTCAAGGGGTGTTGCAGCAGATAAAGGATATAGAATAGGAACATCTATGCTCAGTTGAGTTCAGGCTCTGACCTCGATAGCAATGAAGGTAAGAACAAAAATAGTTAATTAATTCCTCGGCATATAAGATTACTGACCTTGACTTTTTACCAAACTTTCAGACATCTTTTTATTTCTAGGGTCTACATAAACTGCACCTGAAATACTGTAATTCTTGTGTCTTCTCCAAGAAATGCCTTTGTGAGGCATAGAGGATTGTTTCAAAGTGCAGGAGCTGCTCTCTGTGTGACACCTATTCAACACAGGGAGCTCTGACTGGTTTAGATCTGCAAAGATGGGAAGTCATTCCCATACAATTGTTCCAAGAAGTCTTTGCACAGCACATTTTTTCCACACAGATTTTTTCTAACCCACTGAATAAGTAATTCAAGGCTCCAGGGGAGTCCAAGACACACTGCTTATTATTAATGTGCTGTAGCCACCACTTTCTAGACCTTCAGAACTAGAAGCAGGACACAATATCAGTGTTGTGGTGAGGCATGAGACCACACACAAGTAACCAATGCAGGTGCACTTGGGGAAGGAAATTCAACCTTGTGCAGCAGGTCAGAGTAAAAACCTCTGTGTACCAATGGGAAGCAAGGGGATACACTGATACTGAGCTGTACTGGTGCAAAGGGGTTATTTACATCTCTCTAGGAGCTGTTTTTCTCCCTTTTCACATCCAAGCACTTGCTGGGAAAATACAAACAATTTATAAATGGAGAAGAAACTTGATTTGGAATATTTGGAAATTCATCTCTTGCAAAGCTTTCTTCCCTTTGTGTCTTTGTTGTACCATTTTCTCTGCCCTGCTGCTTCTGTCTTAGTGTGTGCACAGGGTCAGGTAGAGATACCTGAGGTGACTTTAATGATCTGGGAACGCCACTGAAAGCAGCTCAGTGTCAGCAGCCCAGCGTGCCAGACTGGCTCCCTCGTTCTGCTAAGAGAAAAAGGCCTGTCCTTTGCCTCCAAATAAGTGTTGATAACATAAAGCCTGAGGGACATGATCCGTCTCTGCAGGGTTCCCAGATCAGGCTCTACTTGGTCTCTCACTTCCTCAACCACGTCCGCTCTCGGTCTCATATGCTCGCACCTTCTTTTTTTGTCTCTTTGGGGACATGCATGACAGTAGGGCTAAGAATACTTTTGGCCGAGAGCTTCAAAGCTACCGCAGGAGACAGATGCATCATTCTCATTGAAGTTCATGGGAGCTGTGTGTCTAAATTCTCCATGCTGCTTGGAGAGTTTCTTTGTAGTGGCTGATCTACCAATACCACTGGAGTGCTGCGATCCGAATAGCGTGCGCGATCAACGATATCAAGCTGATGAGCTGCTGATATTATCCTGGATGCTTGTTCGACTCCTACTTTGGGCTGCCCCATGTAGCCTGGCATGGCCCAGCTTCGTGCTGTCCTCTGCCCTTCCCGTCCCCTGCCTTACCTGAGCTGCCCTCCCTGCCTGCCTGCTTGCCAGCTTCCGCTCGGGAGCAAGATCTTCCCTTTGCCCTGCAAAGCCCTAGTGCAAACCTGTTTCGCAAAAATGCAAGGGGAGATCCGCAGGGTCAGAGAACCCTGGGAAAGGAAAAGTTGTCTTGAGGTGATTGCTTGCCCTTGAGATCAAGGGGGATATCAGACCTCCTTATGCTGCAGTCCCTGTCGCTGCGTAGTGTCCCTAAATGATCTTGCTCTCATGGGGAGAGCGGGCATGGACAGACTCCTGCCTTGCTTGCAGGAGACTGCGCAGACTGCCTCACTCCTGCCAGAGGCTCAGCGGTGTTTTGATGCCTTTTTTGGTATAAGTAAGAGATTGGCATGGTATTGTCCATCACGAGTCTGCATATAATTAAACTACTTTCAGTTTTCTAACTGCTTTACCTGTGCATTATTCATACAGTCATTATGCCTAAAACAGCTGGAAGATGTATTTGTTAGCATCACTAATCCGTTATGGTTTTCAAAGGCTCCGTTTTATTGAGAATAATAAAAGTGGAATTAGGATGCAAGTGTCTCTGGTCTCAGTTTTATGCATGGATTTAGTGAACGCTGTGTGCTACTTTGTCTAAAACCCCTTGTGCTGTGGTACTGACAAGAGTAATGCTAGAAGGAGAATTTAAAGGGAACAAATCCTAATTTCTCTATTAATAATGTAAGCGGTACCTGATATGGCATTTCTCTTCTTTCAAGTCATCATCCTGACTTAAGTTTCTTCCAAGTTTATTTTCACACACAGAAAAATACCTTCCAAGCTTTTTATGAAGACTGGAGATAGAGATACCTACATTTCTTTCTATGTTTATTTTTCCAGTGAAATCTGCTGTTTGGAACTAAAGGACAAATCTTTACAATCTGCAGTGCTGGAAACCTGAAAATCAAATCAACTTTGATTTTGCATTTTTCCTTCTATTTGGACAATGCAACATCTCCTTCTCTCCTGTCCAACAGCAATAATAGAAAAAAAAACCTGAGCCATCCCCCAAAGGGAGCAGGACTTTGTGAGAAAAAGATTTTCCTTTGAACCTCTTTTCTGAATCTATTGCTCTCTTCTACCACTGTGATGATTTTACTAATGTTTTTTTCCTGCATTTTTCCTGACTGTTTCTTATCTAATCTAAACGCTGCTTAGATTGGGAGCTGTTATAAGAAGGCGATTGGAAATTGCTGCGTGGTTGTGGAAGCCTTCTAGGTTTTGTTGAAAATATGCTACTGCCAACCCTTAGAATAATTTGTCCCAAGCAAATCACAGCTCTATCAACAAGGCAGTTTATCTGTACCTGAAGCCTCAAATGCTGCAGATATTGTAAAATATATTTTTTTCTAATAGTCTTTTTCTTTGTTTTAATGTATGCAAAAAAGCTGCAACAGACAATGTCATGGGCTGATTTAGTTACTGCTGATTACACGTTGATACAAATGGTTATTTGGCTGCAGAGAGGAAAGGCTAGTTGGATGTCCTAGGGGTGGGACAGACTGAAGGCAACTTGGGCATGTTGCAGATGGGATAGTGTGACTATTCCATAAGTTTAAGGCACCAATTTTTTTAGCCTTTGATTGTCTGTAACTACTGTCCGATTGGTTGCCCCTGTTCTGTAGGTATGAGGAGAAGATGCACGTATAGCAAAGTAACCTTTGCCATGGAAGTAGTCAACAGTGAAAGTGTAGTGGGTGAAATTAAACCTATTCGTTCCATACCTGATTTACTGGAAAGTTGCTATATATGGTTATTGTTCTGGGAAGTGTCACTATTGCGTACTGTCAGAGACCAGCCCATTTTGAGATTGGAACGCCCTGAGAAATCTGATCTACATTTGAAGTTGGCCCTGGTTGGAGCAGATGGATGGACAGGGTGACCTCCAGAGGTCCCTTCCAGCTTGAATCATTCTATGATTCTGTGGAAGGTTCCCCGATCTATTCAGGGATGTTATCCTGTAAAGCCTCCGTCTGGCCATGTGTTAATCTTGGGCTGCATGGGCCACACAGAGAACATCAGCCTCTTCCATGCTAAATCTGGCAGGTGAAGAGAGAAAAGTTACAGTATGTGTACAAACCATGTGGCCAATACCGCATCTTATAGCTAAATGTAGAAGGGTTAGAAATGGCGAAAAGGAACGCCTCAGCTCTGAGAACAAAGGTGTTAAGAAATGTAGTGAGATGGCTTTGCTGGGAAAAACAGTGTATGGTGGAGATTCATTATCCTGCGCCTGAACAAAGATACTGGGTCAACAAGTGATACTCACTTGATGTCACTCTGTAAGTGGTAGTGGATTAAGAACATTCCTATTTTTCAACTGCAGTGATAGAGAATGTGTACATGACAGTGGCTCGGAATAGGAATGGAGCATCCAGCATTTGTATTTGTCACGTAAAATGACAGAAAAATAATGAGTTTGGAGCAAAACCTCTCCTCCCTGAAGCTGAAAAGCTGTAAACTCACAACTCAAAGTAAAAGCAATGGCTACAAGAATGTTTTTCCCATTGTATGGTATTTACTGATTTATGACCAGGTATGGGGATCCTAGCTGCTGTTTAGTAAATTTAACACAGCTGCATAACCTTGGAAAATGTTATGTCCTGAAACTTCCTTTTTGCTCATCAGATTTTGTGGTGAGAAAATAAAATGTCCTGCAATAGTAGACAGGAAGGGAGCATCTGCCTAAATTAGGTAGGTTCACAGTCCCATTAAATCCTTTTCTGCTCAGTTGAGTGCTTGGTATGTTGTAGCAGACTTTTATCAACAACATGGGCCAGTCTTTGAAGAGCACTCCCCAAGGAACTACTTAAATATGACACTCAAAGTGAAGCTTTAAAAACTAATGGGAATTTTCTGTTTGTTTTCTCTAAACTGTTAATCATCATCATCTGTTGTTGCTAATGGGCAATTAATAAAGACAATATAAATTCCCAAGGAAATAATACATGTGACATTCAATAAAGCTAGTGCAACAGATGTGCAAGTGCAACAAATCAAAAGCTTTTCAGTCTGTGTGACCATTGCTATGGAGCACAAGGGACAGGAAAGGTGCAGGTGACAGTAAGAAAAGGAGGAATTCTTTTCACGACTGTGGAAATTGTCTTAATTTTTGTGGTAACATGATAATTAATTTTCTTTGGTTAGTAGGACTTGCAAAACCAAGAGGAATTCCCTGTCCTGCAGTACGTGACAACACTAATTTTTTTTTTTTTTTGTTACTGAGGTGGTTACTTCAAATTTAAATTGCTATTTAATCATATTGTAGAATAGGTCACACTCCAAGCTCTGAGAAAAAAATCAATCAAGGCAAGAAAAAGGTATCATGTGATGAAGACGGGACACACATTATTCAAGTGATGGGAATGAGACCAGGATGATTTATGTAAGAAAGGAGGTTA
This sequence comes from Tringa tobata, assembly GCA_033628505.1. Classification (NCBI taxonomy): domain Eukaryota; kingdom Metazoa; phylum Chordata; class Aves; order Charadriiformes; family Scolopacidae; genus Tringa; species Tringa tobata. The sequence goes on from JAHREE010000378.1 coordinate 2,634,897, forward strand.
GGAGGAGGATTAGGAGGAGATTGATAACCAGGGTATGGGTGATATCGTCAAGTGTTGGAAGCGGTGTAAGAGTGTGAAGCCAGAGATTGGAGTAACTGAAGGACATTCTCTTTGTTTTTTTTTTAATTTCCCCAGATCTTAAATTTTAAAAAAAGCTCTAAGCTTTCTAATTAAAAGGGAAAAAAAAAAACCCAAAACCAAGTTTCCATGCTGATTATGGATTTGATGCTGAATTTGCTTACATCTGTTATTAGCAGTCTTTACATAACAGTATTTCCTCGGCCCTGGTTTAGAGCAGAGATCTACTGGGCTTGGGGTAGTGCAAGCTCTTGGAGATCCACTCTTTTGCTCACTAGCACAAGGAATAGTTTCCTTTTTGTGAAGTAAGACTCTTGGGACAAGATGGCTTTTTTCAGAGCCAATTAGCAAAGCTGCAGGAAGGGTAAAAATTACTTAATGAAGGGGCAAGTGAGGTGTTCTCATGTGCAAAACAGGCTGGAAATCAACCAGCACAAAGCTAGTGGAGGGAGAAACCGGAGACAGCAGCTACATGAGACAAAAAAAAAGAGAAGAAAATCAGAATCTGAAGTGAGATCTAGATGTTATGAAAGGACCTGTGGAAACTGAGTAAAACAATCTGGTTTAGAGCTCCTTTTCAGTGGCCTTGTTTCATTCTCACTCTACTTTCGCCCAGGTAGTGTCATACAGGTGACATAATTGGGTAATGGAGTACGGTTGTGCAAAGCTGAGTATTCAAGTGATACATGCAGATACAGACAGTTTTGTAATATCATAGCTAATAAATCATGTTGAATGTACTGCTTTCTAGCACTCCCCTATGCAGGTGTATATGTTACAAACTGGCAGACAGCACATGCTGAAAATATACTGTACCTAATGTATATGTTTCTATGATTTATCTGCATGCTTTTCTGTACTGTACAACACTTTGAGACATTTTTATAAATTATGGCACTCAAACCCATACGTAATAGTACTTTAGTATTTGCTCTCCCGTAGCATCACCTTGGGAATCCAGGGGATATAATACTTCCTTTAGAGAAGAAATATCTATAGCTGCATCTGCAGCAGAATTTGTAGCACTTGAAGAGAATGTGTTAAAGAAAAAATATATCTGTTCAGAATTACACTTAAATATTTGGTTTACACTATATTTAGGACTGACTGGCTGTCAGCCAACACAGAGCTTGTCACAACCCTAAAACACTAGGTGGAAAGATCATGTGACTGGCAGTTTAAAAAAGAAATAATTTTTTTTTTTGCAAAATGCTTCTTTTGTCAGTACAACGCTTGCTTTTGTGCTATTAAAGTGCATGGGAAATAGTGTTACAGCAATTTCTTCACAAAATTTCTACCAGGCTTTTTTAGTCATGTTAAGGGGCAGTTCTGTTAATGGAATATTTGGTATTTCCATGAAGACAAAACATGTTGTTTGTTACTATGAAATGTTGTAGTGCTCAGCAGTATTTAGCAAGCAGAGCCTGATACAAGAGTGGAGGCAAGACAATGGGGTGTTTCCTCAAGCTGTGACAGACCTACAGTAGGACTTCTGTGCAGATTTCCAGTGCAACTCTGGGTGACTTGCTTAGCTGCTTTGTCTCATTGACGTGGGGGTAGAAGTAATTCACAGGTACATCACCAGGCCAGTAATTACAGACAGCAGGGTCTAGGAACTATGAACCAAGGAGGTAAGTACCAGCAATATTTAAATGCCCTCCCTCCCCAAATGTGTAGCCAATTGTTAGATGAAATGAGTGGTTTATCTGTCCTGACTAGTTGGTGTGGACCTACTGCTTGTTACAGGAGATGGTGCCTCCCGGAGTCGGAATTGCTAACCCCAAATCCTCCTGACCTTTTACAGCACTGTTATGGCCTCATACTTGGGAGCCTGGTTCCCAGCTTCTCCGTGTGTTTACTCTGTCTTTCAAGGTACTTGGGAGCCTGGTTCTCTGTGCTACTCTGTGCTGTGCTCATGTTAATTAATGTGCGTGCACCTCCTTCACATGGGTGGATAGCTTAACTAATCAATGCGTGTGAAGAACTCAGATGTGGGAACAGTTACAGAAATACAAAGTCTTACAATGATTTCAGATCGATGATGCTCATGTAGCAGAAGAGAACAATTAGAAGGGAACCTTGAGCTGCACGTGGGCAGATGCTGGTTCTTCTGTGCCATATACGTATCTACTCTTTTGCACACATAGACACAATCTAGAAGCTAGAGACTGAGTGGAACATTTTTAGAAGACTAACTGCAGGAAACTGCATATGTTGGTTTGGGACCAGTAATCCCGCATAATCATCTGGATGCCTTCAGCACCTTTTGCACTAAGATGTTTTACAAAAGTCTTTTCCAGGTGTTATGGGCCAGGCTCTGATTTTACATACTTGGCAAAGGGAAGGGAGTTCTTGCACCAGCTCTCGGAGTTGCGTTATTTTATGAAGTTTAGGTATAGAGGAAGATTTTCCCTGGAAGATTCGGGCTGAGGAAGAGCACTTTCCTGCTGCAGCGCCTAGCTCAGATGGTGCTGCTCTTCCTCACTCTGAGGGCGCTGGAGCACTGAACGGTGTCTGCAGGCACACAGGGCTGGCAGGAAGCGCTCCCTGACCTCCCTACACCGCGGGCAAACATACACAGGAATGGTCTTAACTCCATACACCACCACCTTTCTTCCAGGGACCCACCCTGTGGCTGCAGCCATCTCTGGGTGGAAGGCAGCAGCTGGTTAATAGTGCGGAGGAACAGTACATGATTGTTTAGGACAGGAAGTTGCAATATCCACTTGCAAGAATGTAATTGCTTTTGAGCTGGAACGGGGCCAGGACGGTTGATTCCAGCTGGTAGGAACAGCTGCAGCTGTCAAGGCAGCCAAAACCGGGCCTGCAGCACGGAGGGGAAGGAGGGAGAGGGAGCTTGCCAGCAACCTTCTGAACCCAGAAGTGTGCAGGGGAGGACCCTGCCCAGATGCCTCATCCTCCCTGCTCCTCTGTGCAGCCCGCAAGGAAACCTGCAGAGAAGGTGGCCAGAGACTGCAGCCAGCCCCAGCCCGGGACTTCTGGCACTCAGAGGAGTCTCCAGCGTTTTGCCTGGACTGCAGCTAGCCGTGCTGATCACCTGTTTGCGTCCAACCTCCCGTTCCCTTTTGTTCAGCTTCTTCAGCTCAGTGTCTTGTTCAGCTTCTTCAGCTCAGTGTCGCTCCACTCTTACCTTTGCCAACCTCTTCTTATGGCACCTTTCTCCCTCTCATTGGCTAAACCTTCTGGCCAATCCCCCTCTCCAGTCCCAAGCAACTACTGTTTTGGGTATGTTGAGCTGTCCAAGGGCTTGCGAGTTTCCCGTCACTAGGTCTCTATTTGGACCGTAAGCTCCTACTGTGTGGCCAGTCGATTCTCTTGGTGTGGCACCTAGCACATACTCTGCTGGTTCTTAAGGCAAAATGAAGGTTATAAGTAACAACAAACTTTGCATTGTGAAAGTGTCTTGGGAATCCAACTGTAGATGGAGCGTGCGGGCTTAAACACACACCAAAACGTAACTTTGTGGTCAAAGGATTTTTCTGCCTTTGGTACTAAAAGTCCCCTAGAACAGTAATTGACCACGTGAATCCAACATACAGATTAACCACAACTGTGCAAACAGCTTATTTTTTTAACTTGAAATCCCTCTTTGAAAACCTTAACACAAAAACAGTGGGACTGAAATGGGTATTATGCCACTCTGACACAACAGGGGCTTGATTTTGTGGTTGTGCTGTGAAACCACAGGGTTTGCACACTCAAGAATTTCCCAGGTTTTGTCCAGCTGTACTTACATTTTCCAGAGTTGGTTTTACAAGTAAAGAGGTGTGTATGACTTCTGAAATTGTTGGAAAGCTTGGCATCTCTGCCAAGCTGTCTAGTGCTGTCTGCCATGTGCAAGCATGGAAAATAAAAATGCTTTTCCCTTAGAAAAATGTCCTGTATTGCCTGAAGGCTCCTTGTATTCAGGATTGCTTCCCACCACCTCGCTGTATGCCAGAGAATGCTATGCTCACAGGATTGCTTCTTCTTCCCGTAGTGCCAAGTCTTCAATTAGCCTGTGTAGCTTCTGTAGGGGCAGGTCCCTTTGGCTCTCTTGAAGCATCATGTTGGGGAGCTGGATACTTGATACAGTTTCTTAGTACTCAGGTTTTTTTAATTCACCGTAGTCTTGATGAAAAACACTTTGATCTTACCCAGCTACCTTAGCCTGGTTTAAATTAAAGGAGAGTTTTGGAGAGAGTGCCAGGAGAAGTATTTACAGCATCCAATATAGGCAACACAGTTACAAATGTTTATAAAAGAGGTAGGAGAAGAAATTACAGAAAGAGAACACTTAATCTAATCACAGCAAGCTCATATGTAGCAGGATCTTTTGGGTTTCAGCTGACTTGTCAATGCCCCAAAACCCTTGTCAGGGGTTTTTCTGCCTTTTGTATCTGCAGCTCAGGGAGCACTCTTCAGGGCCAGCTCTGTCCTGGGTGAAGGGGTCAGCTCTGTAGCAGCTCTGTCTTGAAGATTTCCTTTCGCTGTCACTCTTTCCCTTGCCCTTGGAGAGAGCCAGCTTTATGCTACGTCCTCCATGGGTTTGACACTGCTCAGACAGGAGCGGTGGCCTTACTTCTTTCCTTTGGTGGCAGAGCTGGTAGCGTGTATGTTTCTGTAGCTCACAGTTTCCACCCACTATGCCTTTGCATTTCCTGCCAACTTGTATAGGAATAAATGTACTTGCTTTAAATCCATAAACAAGATCAGTGATGATGATGTCTGCTTGCAACTTAGACTAGGTACAGGGATAATCAACCGCATAGGAGAAACAAAAGTTATGAGATGCTTAACCATGCTAAATCTAATCCTTAAAAGATGGTCTAACATTCACTTTTACTCAGATTAGAAATTAATCTTTTTCCTGTCAAACAAGGTCTATGGCTAGGTCTTTCAAAATGACAGGATACATTTGAAGGTAATTAATTTTCAATTAATTTATGTATGGACATCTGAAAGTACAAGGCCGAGTAAGATAAAGACAATGCTATGGAAAAGGTTTTTTGTATGGAGTTGAGAGGTAATATGATTTGAAAGCTTTCCTTTTGTACTTGGATGTCACTAAGTGATTCTGTAACAATCTTGCACAGGGAGGAACAGAGCAGTCAGGCAAGCATGCCAGCAGTACTTGCTGCAGCATCCTTGGGGTAAGGTATTGGCAACCTGGTGCCATCAGACAGCTGCAGTGAATATTATGGAAATCATCAAAACCAGTATTTATGACATTTCTCAATCCACTGTCCAGATCCACAGTCAAATTTAATAGTTTTCTTGTTATTTGAACATGCCTAATAAATATGAATAAATGTTAAGAAATCAAGACAAAGAAACAGTGTAGTTGACTCATTGCTTTAACGTATATTCTGGAAGTTATTTTATTTTTCCAGTTTTTGAATAGTTGTTGAAAATTTCCACTAATACCTCTTTGCCCAGATTTCATTCTTGTATTCTTTACCATATGACTTGATGCCTCACTCGGGAGCTAGGACTACCCTTACATGGTGAAAAGGTATGACTCCTTTTCCAAGTGCAAAGCTGTAACCCTCGTGACCTCTACAGTGAGCTTGGAATATAAAATCTTTCTCAGTCAAAAGTAAGAGTTTGCTCTACAGCTGTTGGCATTGACTGACTTCAGTTACTCATTTACAGAGGTTTGTTATCAGGTCAAAAATGACCTGATAACATGCTGTGACCTGTTGGGTATGTTTGCCAGCACTATTCTGAGGGGAACGCAGAGCATCCATTTCCATGGATGGAGCCTAATTTTTAGACCAAGAATAGAGTTTGGTTGTTTTTTTTTTCAAATGTGGACATACCACTGTTCAGAGGAACATGCAACTACAGACACTCCAGAGGAAATTCATTATACTGTTGAATTTACAAACATGAAGTCCAACTAGTTCTTCTCCAAAGGTTTGATTACCACCTTTACTGTGGCTCCATGCACTGCTGAGAGAGCAGTGGAGAGCTTGCAGTCTCTGCTGTGGGCACCTCCTGTCCCTTACTGATTGCATGACACAGGCAAAAGGCATTGGTGGGAGCACGGAGGTAACTCAGATCAGTACTTTCCTTAGCTTTGAACAGTCAGTAATTATGAAATTGAATCACAGCCATGTACATGCAGATAAAAATTTAGTAGTAGAAATTAATAACAGCAAACTGTTTTGATAAAGTTCATTCAACATCAAAGCCAAAATTCAGTTCAGCCTGCTTTGTGTATTTAGTTTGAGGGATCAATGAGAGACTGCTATTTTTGAAAACTCATGTGAATGAATGATAAGTTGGCTTGCCTTTTTAAAATGACTGCAAAAGCACATATTAAATTACAGTCAACGGTAATGTTTTGAAATTCATTCTACAATAGATACATACAAAGTTGTCTAAGTGGGGAGAAGAAAGCCTTCACGATCCATACTGTAGTGCTACAATGTAAGCTTTCAAATTATGTGTTTACAAACGTAATTCCAATTACTTTACAAACTCTTTGAAGCTCAAATATTATTTGCTGAAGAAATTTTGCCCAAAACATGAGCCAGCTTGTTCTGGTGAGTACACAAATGGGCAGGGAGGAGCAGCAGAGGGTGTGGGAATGAGCTACTGGGGCATGGCAAGCTATTGCATTGTGAAGACTCAGCCTCCAGGGCATAGAGTGTTATATGGGCAGAGGAAGAAACAGAAGATAACTGAATTGTGAAATGTGGACTATTTAGATATTACCTTGTGAACTGCTTTCTTGTGTGTACCATGGAATAACCTCATGGTGAAATATTGACTTTAAGTAAGATCTATTTCCATCGACTCTTCCAGCAACATAGGATGGAGACGGCTTCAGAACATACTGTAATAATAAACACCTAAAACACATGTATTTACCTGAGAAACACTTTCACTTCAAAGGACTCATAAATGTCTCACTGTAACATTTTTGGGTTTTACTGAACATGTGTGCAGAAAACACAATAAAATGCTACTCTAAGTGGGTTCTTTGTGTTTAGGGAGAATGCCATAAAATGTTATTTTAGGTCTCATTGTTTGAGAAGAGTGATGCTGTTGGTTCTCTCCTATCTGTGAACTACTCTGAAATTCCTCTCTGTGAACATAATCAACTGAAGACTGACTTTACACTGTTTGCTAAGAACAAAATAGGCCAGTATTAATTATTTGGTGTTTGCTGTTCACCAGTCAGTTTTCTTATGGTTTAAAACATATCCGTTTTTCAGCAAGGGAGCTATTCTGTTGACAGTTTGGTTCTGTGAAGGGCTCTTACAACACTTGAGAGGAAACTTGTTAGCTGGCATCTCTTCCTTTCAATGTTTGCTACCCATCCACAGCTAGCAGCAAAACAGCCAAAGGAATAAATCTGCAAAAAGTAGAGAGTGCCTATAAACAGCTCACATAGAACAATAGGGTCTAAATCCACTGGGGGCTGTATACAGCTGGCTAAGGGCTTTGACTGTGTGAAACTGTGTGAAAGTCAGAAGAAAATAAAAGATTTTACCACCAGAAAAAGAAAAGTCTCATCAAATATGGTGTCTGGGAAGGAGAGAGCGAACTCGAAGAACTGTTTCCTGAGGCTGTGCCTTCTGAGGCCCAAGGCCCAAGTGGGGCTCAAGGCCCCACTCACTTTTCACTGTTACCTCCAACTCCCTGCTCATTTTGTAGAGAATTGGCTATTGCACAGGCCCACGGACCCTCTACTCCTCTGGGGTCCGTGTGAGAGCCACTGACTGGCAGGAGCTGGCCTGGAGTTCCAGGGTGGGGGCAGAGGCCGGCAGTGTACCCTTGAAAATAGCAACCTAATGACGCTCTGTCCGTACGTGACCTAGCGTGCTTGAGGATGTACATGTCCTCTGTCCAAAGGAAAGGCTTTGCCTGACCCCCTCATCTGATCCAAAGGGTGAATCTCATGTGGCAAGTTTCTGATAACTCACTTTGATGCTGCTGCTGATGGATGGGGTAGCTGGATGATTGTAACGTGCTTGAGATCTAAGCTGCCAAGGACTCAAGGGAGTTTACTTAATCAGAGATCTCCACCAAAATCTTCTGCAGTCAATGGAAGACTTGCATTGACTCTAGAGCTTTTTGGACTAGGCTGCAAATGATTAATTCCTCATAAACAAAGGGGGAAAAAGAAAAGAGATTCCAAAGAGTCAGGCCTGGAAGAATGACAAAATTTGGTCCTATAACTGTCATACTCATTATAAACTGAGTTACATACTTATACAGCCTCTAATTATCTTGTAATCTTCAGTACTGTGTGAGTATTAATATTTACATACCATCTGGACATGTAGTGTGATTCCGTGTGCTATAGTTCTGTGAGTACTAGTCCTTCCAAGAAATGCCTGTTCAAGTGTGGAACAAAAAAAATTCATATGGGAGAATAAAGTTTAACCTCTAGTAGCAATTCCCAAGTGCATTGCTGAAATGCTGGAGTTGAGAACGATATTAACTGCAAAAATGCTGACTGGGAGGGGAGAAGGGAGAACAGATGAGGTAGAGGATGAGACTTGAGAAGAGAAGGACAAGGACCTTGAGTTCAGATATGTGCATTTGCAGCTTTCAGCTGAACATTTGTAATACAGCCAGGTTTAATTCTGTGCTGTTAAATCAGTTGAGGCATGGCCAGACAGAGGAAAGCTTAATGGGTTGGACATTCAGCAAGAAGAAGAAGGTGTATACATTGTCTGCTCCCAACTTTATGCCTGTATTTTATGTTACACAATTGACACGTCCTTAGCTCAGCTTCTTCGTGCACTGATCCCTGGCTTGTGGGATTCCTAGGTAAGGAAGCAAAGGTGCTCGCTCTTGCTGACAGCTGGTGAACGAGAGACTTGTGTCAGAAGGCGTTGGACTGTTACCTTCTTAGGTGAGACCAGCATTCTGCCAGCAAGGAGCCTGCTCCACCAGCGGGCAAAGCCAGTGCGCCAAGTGCATCTTGTCCATGCATGACTGTTGTTGCGATGGGCAGCAAAGCAGCAGGATTGAACACAGCCTGAAGGACATGTTCCTTGCAGCCTGGGTTCTGGTGTATAACTGAACAGGGCAGCTCAAAGTTTGGCAAGAGAAACTCCCCTCTCCCCTCTCAGCCTTTCATGCAGCACAGGCCGTGTCAGAGCTAAAATGTAAGGTAGAGTCTTTCATAAGTGCATGAGGTGAGATCCAATTACCAGCATGCAACTGAAACTCATACAGATGCAATCACTGTTTTTACATTAGGAAACTGGGGTCCTTGAGTTGTGTTATGGAGAGGAAACATGGCACCTTGTACTGACATTGCATCTCGTGGAAGTGGCCAGGGAAGCAAGATCCATGACATTGCAGATAAGACAGTGCTACAGGAACCAGGTTAATACAGAAAGCCTCTTGTATCAGGCTCTTGAAATCAGACAACAACAGTCCCCAGTGTGCAATTTTTTTGGCCACTGGAGGCCTATAAAGCCTTTTTTGGGTAGCCAGTGAAGTGCTTCAGCTGCGGATGTTTCTGATGGAACCAGCAGATCATTAGTTTCAAGGTGTCTTCTACCCTTCCTGGGACTGGAGCCAATTACAGCTTGAATTGAGTGGCCAGCTTGGAGCTGTCAGTCAGCAGATGATGTCAGTCAGCAATGTCCTGATTATATGTAACGCACTCTGCATACAATTTAGCACATTTCCAAGAAATACAAAGTTCTTGTCCAGAAGTCCAGGGCTGACTTACCTGCCGGAGCATCCTTTAAAAGGAATATTAGGGAATCCCGGTATAAACGGTTGGGCAGAGGAAGTGCATGTTAATGTGGAAAGGAAAGCTGACACTGAACACTGCCATGTTACAAAATATTTGCTTGGGGCTACTCGGATAAAAATGTTCTGAGTGATCGATCTCAAAAAGATAAAGAGAGCAGTAACTTTATATGGTGGGCCTGTTGTGTAGAATTTGCACTGCCAATCAGAAAAAGCCTTTTTGCTCTGTGCACGTTGCCCAGGACAGAGGACAAATGAACATGGCAGTTTTCCATGCCACGGCAGAGGAAGCCAGTTAGTAACATTTGGCCACAGTATTTCCTATCACCATAATGATGTTCTGATTGCTGCACACCTGCTCTTGTGTTTGCTTAAAGGCTTCTCTGTGTGGTTATCTTTGTGCCTAACTGGTGGCTTGGGACCCTGTGTCTCTTCATCAGGTGTTGCCCCTCTGGAGTTAGCATATAAAATAAACTGGGAGCGAGTCCATTCAGGTCCAGAAGTAGCCTAAGCACAGGCTACTTTTTCCATAGTAGCAATCAACATGAAGTGCCTGGAATCAGGGGAGGTTTGATTCCTACACCTCCATCCCAAGAGAGGGAACACCGCGGTGACTAAAACTATTGGCTGGGATCTTCCAGCTTTTCTGGTTGGCCCTTCTCAGCTGAGACACAGTGGCTTGTGTTAGCGCTTTGATTCATGGCTGAGCAGAACAGGGTCACTTCAGTTGCCTGTTGACTTGAAACTGTTCCACTTTCTTCTGAAGTGGGCTGAGGGCTCACATGGCAGTTATTTCATCTTAGCTGGGAGTCAGCAATGGACAGCTGGAACATAACTTAGACAGCTGAGCTGTCTTGCAAGTGAGCCTGTTGTTTGCCACTGCCCTTGAGCACCTTACAATTAACATAGCAGTTGAACAGAGAGCTTAAATACTCTTCACAGGCCTGGCAGGCTTTTGGATCCCTGGGAGGTGAGAACTTTCTGAGGTGCCTGAAAACATGACCTGGCTCAAGGCAAGAGGTTTGAGTGGTGGATAGTCATTGGGTCTGATGCCTGGCATCGTCTCAGGCCAGTGCAAATGTGCCCTTGTTATTGGGGTTTGACAGGAATCCAGCCCAGTCCTTGCTCTCTGGTCTGATCCACAGATTCTCTAGCATGAAAAGCTCAGCTGCAGAAAAGCAGACTGGCTCAAAGTGGTGGGCAAGTGTTGACCTATCAATGGATAACGTTCTTGCTGTGTTCCCAGGCTCCTTTCTCTCTTCTGCCAGGTACGCATGTCCATGACAAGCAAAATAAACTATACGGATAGCCAGAATATGAGTGGCTGATTCACACTCATTTGCTGTGTTTAAGGCTACAACACTGCTCTAGACGTGCAAATTCTGGTTGACTGAAGACATAGCTGTGTTTCCTTTTGTTTCAGTTACAGCACATGGTATCCTAATTCTACAGTTAGAGAGGGGTAAGAGATCATGCTATGTTGGCCGATGTACACGGAGCCTTATTGGCATAAATGTTTCCAATACAACACTAAATGTCTCCCATCCCGTGTCCTCCTAGATCTGGAGGCCAATCCAGATTCCAAGCCATCTGGAAATATCTGCAGAAAAACTATCCATGCTCAGTGCTGTCTTAAATCACCCTCGGTCTTACTGTTGTGAACAAAACTCCAAGGCATAAAGGGATGAGCACACTGGGGAGAAAAATCTTCATGGGCAAGGGATCCCCTTGTGATGGTGGTCTGGGGGTGCCTTTCAAAATGTGGTGAAGGAAAATCAGTTTTCTGGTTCAAAATGCTGCACTGCTGTTTTCTATCATTGGTAAAGGCAGATTCATTTTTACCCTAGAGGGTGGGCTTCCTTTATTTTAATTGTAACAGTTCATATGCTGCACAGTGTTTTATTTTTAACATATGTTTCCTGGTATATCAGTCAGAATGAATTACACTCCTTTAAAAAGTCATTTGACCCAGTACAGGATATTTCTTTTCATACTAGTTGTTTGGAAATGTTAACACTCAAATGATCACGAGTGCCCTTTGAAGTGAACACTGGCATGGAGATCAATTACTGAAATTAGCACCTTGATTGTTTTTGCTTTAGTCTGTCTGCTTGAGGTCTCTATACCACTGAGTTGATTGTTTTACAGCTTGGAGGTTATCTTTGACATCTAAAGGGGCAAAACACTTCATTTTTTCCTCTTCCCAGTTGTGATTTGGAAGTAGAGAAGCTCTCCATCTTGAAAGTCACCAAAATTTCCCTATCTGACAAATGGAGTTACAGCAATTTTGATTCAACCAACCAGGACTGATATGAATGAATTGAAACATGGAGGAGTCTGAAGCACCAAGGCAGTAGGTTATTTGCTACACGGTATCATCAGTAGGTTACACTAGAAATTGATGTAAGGGAGAAAACTACTGAGTTTCAGTGCCTCCACATCAGATTGGCTAACATGAGGCACCAGCAAGGCTGCTATTTTCAGCCCTAGGGCAACACCTTAAGCTCTGGAAATCAGACCTCTTTATGGAGTCTCAAGGCACCTACAGTCATCAGTCACTTTAAAAAAATCCTGACTCTTGTTTGGATAAGGCTTAAAGGATACTGCAAGGTTATTTTCTTTCTTGCTCCCTGCTCTCAGAATAGAATATGCTCCTGAGGAGCTTAATCTTAGGAAAAAGCAAGGCGTTTGCTGGTTGCAGATCATTGCCCAGACAATTCATACAAACCTTTTCAGGAAGCCAAGAAAGAATTTTACCTCCCCCAAAACATTTTTCCCCTTTTGCTAAGAATATTTGCAGATCTTGCCTATGTTTGTACAAGAAGAGATAAGACACACGTCTCACTGTGACATATACATTAAGGAACTTGGGGTGTGATTTATATCCCAAATATATAACACAGTATTCCACAAGCTACATCCATTATCTCATGGTCTGAGATGATGGCAACCTGTGAGCATCAAAAAATTCATCAATAAACCTTTATTTGGAATGCAGCAGGAGAGCCACATATATAGCAGTTTTGTCAATGTATCCAAAAAACGAACTTTGTGGCAAATACAAGATATCTCCCCAAAATAGCAGCAGTATAGCCTTTCCAGTACACAAACGGCTGCGTTCCTTAGGATATACCCAAACTGCTTGAGATAACATGAGGATATGTCTACATTTTTGGCTAGTTAGCAGTGTCAGAACATCACCACAAATCCCTCCCCATGAGGTATGAAGCCCAAAATAAAACCTGAAAAGGCCGTCAAAGAAAGGGGTGACTCCACCTGGCCTGAGATAGAGGGAGGGAATGAAAATTATTGATCTACAGTAGTATGAGAGGTTTTAACTTTCCGCTAAAAGTTCTGGCATTTATTGGTATTGCCAACAACCACTTTAGTTTTTCTGTGATTGTGATGCATTGTGTCCTTGGCAACCATTAAGGAAAAAGGACTCATGACTCACTTGAAAGCTCTTTTGAAGGGCTCTGTTAGAGGAAGACACTTCTATTCACTAATGCTGGGATTTTTGGAGGGGAGCTTTGCTTGACTTCTCGACTTCCTAGGTTTAGTGTGACTCTGAAGGAAGAAGGTCATCATACTGATGTGAAAAATAGAGTCCTGAACTGATGATGCTGTGGCCAGCTTGGGCAAAGCCAAAAGTTTAACATCCTGGTCTGGGATGTGTAGTTAATAACTGGAACCCACTTTCTCAAGTCGTCATAGAAGCAAGATAGACTTCAGGACCTGAAACAACTGTATTAGTTGAGATTATACAGAAATTTTAAACGGGAAATAAGGTCTCAGATGTCAGTGAAGTGCCAGTCCTTAAATGGACAAGGAAGAAGATTTTCCTGTGGTTGTGTCTCTGTAGAATGGATTTCTTGCACTCAAATGGTCACCATTGGAAACAAGATGTGAGCAAGATGATTCACAGAGGCAAAACCTTTCCCCATGTGTTTCACTGCTGTGTTTATATGTAGGTTATACAAGATATGGTGGTGTTTTGGTTTCATTGTACAAAACCTTTATGCAGGACCCAGCTAGCTAACACCAAAACACGCAGCTAGCTAGTCCAAAGCCCCAGAAATCTTTAATTTAGCAGTCTCCAAAAAATAAGGGAAATGGTTCTCAGGTTTCAAACTTTCTGAACTGCTCTTTGATTGTTAATTGACTTTGGTGGGACTAAAACCAGGCAAGCACTCAAAAATTTTGCTGAATAAGGGTCTGAAGAATGTTAAACTACCAGCTGGTTCTAATTTGAATTACTGTCTTAATTAGTCACTCAATTAATTTTGGCACATCTAAAAGGTGTCCTCTCTCAGATTACGCTTTCTCTTTCTTCTGACTGGCCTCTGTTTCTTCGTCCTCCTCCACAACTTAATCTGTTCTTCAAACAGCAGTATTAGCGCAAGAACGAAGAGTGCTCTGCCCTTGTCAACACTGAACTCTCTATATTTTTCTTCCCCTCCTGAATCATCTGTTGGAAGGATGCAAATCTAGGAAGTTATTTTTAAAATATTATGTCGGTGATGGAATATGGCATCTTTGATGTGGGTGACCCATTCAAAAAATACATTCTGCTGGTAAATTTTAAGCCTCTCATTAAAGTTTAATCATGACTTCGTGATATAGATGTCAATACACTTTATTTTAACTTAAATGTCATAGATAGTTAGAGTTAGAAAAGTAGCTGACATTTTAATGGTCATGTGTAACTATTCTGGAAGAATAAAACTGCAATATGTTATTCTGCCACTGTGCAAGACTGTGGTGTAACTTCTGGGTCCTGTTCCCCAAAACCCTGTACGTAGCCATTGTTGATGGGGCCAACACAGGAAGCAGATGTTCCATCATGATGGGAAAGTCTGTGCCTTGTTCTTGTGCTATGCTGGTGAAAATCCTTTGTGAGACTTTCTGAATTTGTTTTAGTTTTTGTGTTGTGTGAGCTCTTGTATGTCCCTAAAATACTCAGAAAGCAATGAAATAGACGGGATTTGTTATGAAGTTAGATAGAGCTATTTAAAGGACAAGGTATAGGAGAGATGAAGCCAGTCTCTAGCAGTTTTCCTGGACTGTGTGTTTAAAAATCAAAGCACATCATGACCTTTAATAAAATCGAGGTGACCATATGTGAACTTCGGCTTAGCACGTCAGAGAATTTAACCAATCCTTTTTGTCTTAAGCATGTTACTACTAGCTGGTTTCACCTCTGTACATGTCAGGACCCTGGTGAAAAACTTCAAGTAGCACAGAATTCACTATGTCTACACAAATTTTGTTCGGAGGGTTAATTACAAGTGCTATTTTGGCTAAACTCCCATAGTAAATTTTGAGGAGATATTTTTGTGTTATTAGGTATGTGTAAACAGTAGCATTAGGACACCATGATTGTGTGGTCTTTCCTGTGTTGCCTGACCTGATAGACTATTTTGAAGCCACCTTTTCAGTTTCACTCAGTAAGTCCTCTAGGTGAAATATACGATTACAATTAATTACTAGGATAACTTTAGACAAGTAAATGGAACTGCACTATGAATAAATTTTAACCATTGCTAGTTCTTAAAAACTTAACTCATCTTTTAATTGAACACAAAGTTTGCAAGGTTGCAGCAGCTCCAGAAAGAGCAGAGCCCGAGATCTCTAACATTGTCAAGTGCCAAGGATCCTGCAGTTGGGAGACAGCTTAAAAATATGTATGTTTTCCAAAATCCATTTGCTAACTCGTTTATCGTCAGTTGATCTCTATTCCAATTTGACTGAGTCTTAGCTGAAACTCTTTCCTAATGTTCCCTTATCTCAATCAGCTTTGGACTTTTAGCCTATGTGGCCAAATTTAAACACGGAGGCTCAAAAGGAAAAGAGTTTAGTTACTAGATTAAGTTAACATGCAAGAGTAGGAGGAAGCTGTCATTTTATTTTGTATTTTTAATTTATGGCCATATCCCCAAGAATAAAACCTAGGTTTCACCAATAAACTCATCTGGGGTACATGTGTAAGCAGTTAAAAAAGAATGCTGGACTTTGGCAGCACATCTGTCCTAAATAGTTAAGCAACAGACTGAGAGTTGCTTGTTATTCCTTTCACTACAAAACCTTTAATATGAGAGTCTAAAAAAAAAAAAAAAGGCAAAAAAGAGCAATGTTCAAAGTTTTTACCCTTATAAATTAGTTAAACTTCTTTTGTGACTTGTGGTCCCCAAAGCCAGAGGAACATTCAGAATATAAATCATTTTAATCCTTCTTTTCCCTCCAGTCACAGTGACAGCATGATTTCCACAAAGTCACCTCCAAATGAACCATTTGAAGTAAAACTCTGTTCACCAGGCACTTGGGCACCGGAAATTGCAGTACAAAATTTCAAGCAAATGATGGTCTTCTTATTTTTTGTTGGTAAATTTATTATTTTTATAGACTTAAAAGAATAAAATGTGCTTGATCCCAGGATAAGAAGGAATCTACTAGTGTAGACTAGGCATTCACATTCAAAAACAGAAATTTAGTGAAATCAGATCACATTTATTTGGTCCTTTCTAACTCCAATGGATTTTAATTGACCCAAATCTGTGCAAGCTGTAATGTAATCTGATGGATTTTTAATGAAAAAAATAGGTTTTATGAAGACATATGATATTTCTCTTTGGATTACTGCTAATCTTTGATAATTAATTCTTTCTAGTTTTATTAAACTTTCTAGTGTTATTATAGTATATGTTTTCTAATGGTGGCTTTGATCATGCACTCCAGTAAGGAGGAGTTACAATAGGGAATTACTCTTATTTGGGGCAGGGGAGGTTGTACTTTTCATATGATTTTAGAAACTTTTATCCACAAAAATACAAGAAAATTACATTGACAATTCTGAAAAAAAAATGAGCACGAAAACATATGGAAATTATTCACAAATAATCAAAATATGTATTCAAATATTGATAATCTCAAGCCAGCTCCATATGAAAGTTGGTTTAGGGCCTGACTGACTTCCCTGTTGCTCCCTGACCCACCAGTTTTCCTTTGTGCCTGTCTAGTCCCAAGTGTGCCACCATATTTTGGGAACGGGAGAGATGTTTGAGAGGCTCTTCCATTCTGCTTCTTGTTGAAGCCAGTTTTTAGTACAGGGATCTGAATATTGTGAGTGCTTACATCAAAGCAACCAGTCTGGTCCCTGGGCTGGAAGACAAATTAGAAGGAAATGACTGTGTCTTTACTTTGTCCTTTGTGAAAATGCAGAAGCTTGCCACTGTGCTTATCATGAGGTGGGTGAGGCCAGGTATTCTTTGGAATGGAACAAAAGTGTTTAAATGGTCAAAAACTTTAGAGCATGAATGCTGAAGGCACATGAGAGACAAGAGTTACATCTGTGCTTTTAGCTCTGCTAAGTGGAATTTTAAAGACTTCAGCTTTGATGGATACTGACTTTAATGAAGGTTTCCCTCTAACAGGTGTTCTGTGTTAGGGATGTCTTTTGAAGAACTGTCATTAAAATCTCGATACCATGCTGTAAGACCTGGGTATAATTTCCTAACATCTGATAGCAGCCACCTGATCTCTAGCTACTGCTGATCATTTGTCCTCACTGAGACAACTTTTATCATCGACATCTCTAACGTTTCTTCTCAGAAATGTTAGAGATGCACCCTTTTCAGGCTGCATCAAACAGCAAGTAGTTTAAAGGCAGATGCCTGCCATTACATAGCAGGTACAATGTTTTTCAAGCCTCTACAGTCTCTACTTGTGCTCAGCATATGGCTCCAAGTACATGAACACTTTTGTACAGGATGCTTGACAGGAATGTGTTTGTCAATAGGTTCTGTCTCTTCTTTTGTTTTAGTTACAAGAAAGCTTTTTCTTATTTTTTTTTTTTTTTTTTTTTAACAGGACGCAGCAACATGAGAAGTCACCCTTTGCAACATCTGCTTGTCTAGATAAACATCTCTGTGACTCAGGCTGCTTCCATCCTGTCTGCCGGGCCTCTGCTGCCACCCACTGTGGATTGCGGAGGAGAAACTTCAAGCGTGTGGTCAGCTGGAAGTCTTTTGTATCCATCCATTATCCAGACAAATTGCAAAAATGAATCACCAAACGATGTGATTTACTCAGTATGTAGAATTTTGCAATGGAAGAATTGGTTTTGTATAAACAAGTAAATCTTCAAATCTTTTAAAGGGCTATTTGCATACAGAGGGGTTGCTGGATAATAGTGCTCGAATCTTGTTGAAACATATTTTGAGATCTGCTAAACCAAGCCTGAATTATGATCTCTGGAAACACAGAGTAACTGGGGCCAGCTTTTTCTTATGTTAGTCTCTGAAACAGCGTAGGCACTTTTGAAAATGTCATCCTGTATTAAACTCCCATCTGTCGTCCCCGCTCTGCGGTGAGCTGTTGTGGAGAGTCACCCCTCTTTGCTGTGATGGACTTTCCAGCTCAAACCGTCACATTTGAGTAACGGCTCAAAAATCGTTCATGTCTGACAATACTTCAGTTACATTATTTACTTAATTATTAACCCAGCAGTTGATCCCAGCCGGTTCCTCAAAAGCAGCCCCTTGCCTGTAACTGGTGGGACGCTGCCTGCACCCAGCAGAGGCAGGAGGCCACCGTGGCCCTGCCTGCCGTGACGCCGGGCTGGGGCCAGGCTGTGGCACCGCTCCGGTGGGCACCGCTCTCCTAAGCAGGTGCCCTCAGAGCTGTTCTCACGGCTGCTTTCCCAAACGGTAAATTCCTCTGATGTAAAACAGTGCCGTGGAAATTTTATTATCTCATGTCACCAGTACATGCCGAAGCAGTGTTAGTGATGAATCAGTTAACAAAATCCTCTTAGTGTCCCATCTTGCATGTCATGTTTGGGTATATGGGCTTTCTAAAGGCTCCGGTGATAACTGTCCTGAGCAAAGACTTGTGTGCAGCCTTAGGTATGTGTAGGCAAGAGAAGGTCACTGACATGCTGGGAAAATGTGTTGTCTCTTCACAGAGGGCAATACAAAAATAGTATCCTAACTGGTCTGTGTTAACTCTTTGATGTCCTCATCCCTTCTCCTGTGCATGTTCTTGGACTGCCTATTTCAAGTGACTGGGCTCCCCATTTTCCCTTTGAACATCTCAGAGATGTGTGAGATCATGGATTGCCTCATGGATTTTAGCATGTTTAGTCACGCATTGAAGGGCAACACTTGATAAAGAGCAGCCAGAGATGTTATTGAGGTTCTGAAATATTCGTGCTTTAAGTTCAAACACCCTAACCACAATAAGCTGTGTTCTGAGTCCCCAGTGCCAGCAGAGGACAAGGAGGGGAAAGTGGAAAAGTATATCTTCTCTTTCCCAGCTGGGCCTTTGGGCAACCTCTTTTACCCTCCTAAAGTCTTGCACACCCATAGCTAGAAGAGAGGAAGAGCAGTACAGCTGCACAGCATGGGAGGTCCTGCTGGGAGGTGACAGTCCACAACAAACAAATGTGACCATGGTGTCAGGGAAAGGAGGTGCAGCCTCTACAGCACAAAGCAAGAAGAAGGAAAAGATCCACCAAGAAAGGACATGATCACGCCTTTCACAAATTTCTGCTAACAAGTTTTATTAAACAACAGATAGATCTTGCAGCACAAGGCATTACTGTGCATGCTGAACTGAGAGTATGAAGGTCACTTATGTGAAAAATGCATGGTGAAAACTTATTGATAAGTTGCAGGCAACCACTGAGAAGAGTGAAAGGCTTTATGTGCTACTAGCATAACACAGAGTTTTCAATCCAGTGACAGCATTAACTCTTTTGAAACCCCTCAGGGCCAATCCTGTAAGTGTGTCCTCATATGCCCAGGATTCATGTGTCTCTCTCCATCTGGCTCTTCTCACAAAACAGTTTTATATTGTTCTACTGACTGCAGTGCATATATCTCCCAGCTCAAATCTCCATGAGAGTAGCAATGAGTCAAGGGACTTCAAGATGAACTTAGTAAAGTTTTGAGTGAGACCAGGTGACAGGAAAGCATCTGAAAATGAGCATTTTAAATGGAGTTAGGGAAGAAGTTTGGGCAAAGAAGAAAACATTAGCAGTGCTGAGAAAATGGATAGTTTTTTCAAGGTTCAGGATTCAGTCAGTATAGAGAAAGGTAAAATTTCATCCTTAAAAATGAGCATAAAAGAAAGTGCTTGTGGTTTACAAGTTCTAGGTAGGGAAAGGGGAGAAGGAAAGTCATTTATCTAGGATTGCTACTGAGGTCCTAGCTGTGATCATCGAAAACAAACTACTGTTGATCACTTTAAAAGCTGGATGGGTTTTCTGGATATGTGTTAACCCAGAGATTGATGCCATATAAGTGGTATGTGAGTGACAGTTTGCTGATTCCAATCCTATTCTGTGTGTGACATGGTCTCTCCCTGCCTTTTTACCTTTGGTGCACTGGAGCTGTTTGCTCTGGATTAAAATGTGCCTCAGAGTTATTGGAGAGTTTAAGACCTGTCATATAACAAGATGGTAGGAAATGGAAAGGGGCCATAAAAGCTATATAAACTAGTGGAAGGTGTGTTATATTGGTGTAATTTACCTTAGAAGCATTTGGATACAGCTCTGCTGTACTGTATCTGCATGCACAGATAGTGGATGCTGAGCTCCAATGTTTAAAAGAAAAAGCCTTTTGTCCCAATGAGGAACCACCCAAACTCTTCCAAAGAGCAAGGATCTCTTGTTCTCTCCTGGCTGAAACTCAGTTTTGGGACGAGCCCAAGGTACCACATCACCAGCCATGACATTGCTGTTTTGCCTGTGCATGGGCAGAATTGGCCTTGCCTGGCAGGGGCAAGCAAACCCTGAGGAAGAGAGGACAAGGACTTTGATGTGTTGGAGAAGGGCACCAGAACTGCCCCTCATTGAGAATCAGACTACCACAAATCTGAGCAAGAGTTACTTTTCAACCAGCTGGGTTACTAATAATTGGTGATAGGTAGTTGTGTAGAGTGCGCTGTTTGGATTTCTCCTCCCTTCCTTTAGCTACCTGATTTTAATGAAGGGGTACTTATCTTCTTGTATTGCAGTCCTTGGGGAGTTCTCCTTTTCCTCAAGAGAGGATGCACCCATGTCCTACAAAGAAATGGTGGGACATAGGAAGGCCATCACAGTGCCACCGAAATGGACCCTCATATTTTTTCATCCTTTTTGTAATAAAGCAAATTCTGTTTGACTTTTGTGGCAGTGGTGCTTGTGTTCTCATTGCCTCCCACTTAAGCATAGCAATTCTCAGTTGGGTACAGCATCAGATTGCAGCAGGGTTAGCATGTGGTAGCAAGAATGATGCTGGGGGGCCTGAAGGAGGGAAAGCATTGCTCTAATTTTAAATCACTGAACTGGCAGCTTCATCTTAGATCAGCTTACCCAGACTCAAAGGATATCGCTATGATCTATTTAGCTGAAATTAACCTCTACTGATACAAGGCAATTACATTCCAAAACCAGCGGTGAACTTCTGTTAATCAGTCCCCGTTTGTCCCTAGGTTTAAGAGCATTACTTTCAAGCTGTGAGAACAGATTTTTAAACCCAGCTTTGGGACTTCCTGAGTTCCAGCCAACTTGTATGTGTTGTGCTGGGTGTCTTGCGCAGTTTTTAATCAAATCTATTCTACCATGTGATGGTTTTGCAGAGCAGGCTGGGTCTGGCTTTTGACTGAGCTCACCTGGCTCCTGGGCATTCTTGTCCACAGGAGGGAAGAGTAAGGTAAGAAGCCTCCTTGTGTGTCCTCTTCCTGTGTGCAGTAAGATCACGCACCTCCCACAATATCTTCCCTGCATAGTGCCAGCGCTAGCATGGCCTCCACAGTCCCACTCCAAAAGAATGCAGGAAGAGATTGGGAGAGGCCAGCGCTGGGGACACCTATTTCTGGAAAAGGGCTGAATCAGCCACCAAAGCCGTTCATGTTCATGGGTCATGAAGGAGGACAGAAATAGGAAGCCACCTTGTTCATGTCCTCATTTAACAATGACTTATGGACACAGGAGAGGAAATAGTTATTGAATGGCAACAGCAGATGCCAAATCAGGTTACTCTGCTGTCTGAATAGGTGAAACACAATGGTTATCTTCAGAGGGTGGTGGAGTGTCCTAGAGAAAGGGTACGTGCAGAAGAGTAAGCAGCTTTGCCTCTCGCCTCACACCCTTTCCCACAAGCCACTGTAAAGAGACCTTCCTAAAGAGGATTTGGAAATGAGGGTGTCTGGTCACGTAGAACCTTGTGGGTTTGAGGAATCAGCCAAAGTTATTGATATTTGAATATATCTAAATGTCCAGAAACTCCACATTTAGGCACTCATCTGGGAACACAGGTGAGGCAGGTTCCATGTGTGAGCGTCCAAATGACCTCCTGTTTTATTGTAATCCAGACTGGCAGCTTTTCTGAAGATGCTTTCAGATTGAAGCAATGTTTACCTTTGCTAATGCTGACATTGCTGTGATCCTTTCCCTTCTTTTAGTATCCTGTGACAATCTACAAACTTGTAAGTTTTGTCTATGTGGCCTTGGAGTCCATATGGAAGTTTTCTTGTTGCATCTTGCTTTCTGTTTCTCATCAGTGGTGTTTCTTAAACTGTATTTTAACTGTATTAGGCTTAGTGCAACACACTCTACTGTGCATACCAGCAAGGATCCTGGAAGACTATAAGGGAAGGCAAGTGGGAGGAGAAGGTAAATACCAGCTAATAAAACTTAAGCATAGCTGGGCTGCTAAGCCATTTCCAGTTCACCTCCGTGCCCATCACCTTCACTCTCACCATCAGACCTTACAGGTACTGGCAGTGGTCAATGCTTTGCAGCATTCTCTCTGGGCTGCTTCAAAACACTTGCTCTTCCCTTCAAAGTTTCCTTGGAAGTGCCCCTACAAAGTGGATCTGAGCAAATCTGCTTGTGTCACCTTGAGTCCAGGTTCAGACTGTGTCCAGAAGCAGCTCAGCATTTTGTGTGCCTCAGCCCATATATAGAGGAAATCAGCTTACTGAAGTCAAGACCGATAACCAGACCTCTCTATTTCTACAGAAATAGAAATGATGTGGGAAAAGATCAGGCTTTGTTTATTCAGGACAGAGAAAAGATCCTGTTATGGCTGAGACATAAGGCAGCAGGATATATACATCGAAATGTAATGCTGCTCAGGTGCTTGTAGAAGCTCAGAGCTGCCAAGCATCCTGATTGCATTCTAGTGCCTAAACCAAACAGAGCGGAAAAGTGCCTCTGTGCTTTAATGACCTTTCCTGGGGTCATGTTCTAGTCCCATTCATTTGGGGATTGAATCTTTTTTTTCTTTCTCCCTTCAGCGAATGTTTAAACGTTAAAGTTCATCGTGAGTCTTGGATGAATTTCTGTACCCCAGGCCCTTTGCAGCACTCCCACCTCTCTGCTCCCTGTGCGCTGACGCTGATCTGCTACATACCTTATTTTGTATGAGGTCTCAAATAATGCCTGTTTTGGGCTGCCTGCTGATGTTCCCCATAAAAAAAAAAGCTATAAGAATCACAAGAGTCTGGGTAAATATAGTAGAACTATTGCTCTTGTAGGACATGATCTTCTGTTCTCAGCCCAGTTTACTCATTGACTCATTGGATGACCTTGGAGAAAGTGTGCTGGAACAGGGATTGACTTCATCAGGCTGGTGACTAACTCATCTCAGCCTTGTACTGGTAAAAGAAGGGCTTCTGTGTCAAAGGGATACCCCGAGCCAGGCCCTGTTCAGCTCTTTTCACTGCTTGTTGGACTTTACTCCGAATTTTCTTTGAAGAAAACAATGCCATCTTTTATGGATGAGAGGAGCAGCGTTTGTCAGGACAGAGTGATATAAAAGAGAGACTTCCATCTGCCAAAGATTCCGCCTAACGTTGATGGGAAAATCTAAAAGAAGCTCCTCCAAAAGTTACTCTTTCGTGTTGTAATATTATTTGAAACCAGAAATATCTGCATGTTCATCTCTGTGCTTGTTCATAAAGGACTATCCCAATAGCTCACGTCTCTTACTCTTGATTATAAAAGAAATATCTAGTAGCTCTTTTCTATGCCATATTTTGATAGTGAGCCTCAAGAGTGCTTGCATTGGAAAACTGCCCAGAGAGTATTTTATTGGTCACATTCAATTTTAAAATGGTTTATATCTCCCCAAACCCCAGGTTTACAGTATTTAATATTACTAATGGGATGGTAAGATTGCCAAGCATTTATCAGCATAGAGATACCAGAATGGAAATAGTAAAATGACACATTAATCTTTGAGCTCTCAATATGTCACCACAGAAACACCCGCTGCCCATTATCCAGCTGTTATGAAAATACCAAGTTCTTAATAGCAAACACGTTGGAAGAGAGATAGAAGTGGTGGGGAATTAATATTGCAGTTGGCTTAAACCTTCCTTTCCTTGCTCATCTTCAGTCACAACCAGCTTTGTCTCACAGACAGCGCTGCCTGCCTCCCATGGAGATAGGTTATTGCCAGCCTGTATTTAAAAGGCAAGATAAGAGACAGTTTGGGTTTTTTTTTAATTTTTTGTTTGTTTGTTTGTTTGTTTTAAATAAAGCCACATGAAGTAATCTTATGCGGGACACTTGGTCTGTAATGACAACAGAGCTCCCACTGGCTTCACTGGCACTAGGTGAAACTCTTGGGGACCTGACATTTATTGCAATTACTGGTTACAGTTTTAAGGGTGAGCAGGGGATCAAATTCCGCACTGCCCACGATTTGCAGGGCTGTGATTTTGCAGCTAACACCACTCATAGGCTTGGCCTTCTCCCTGTCACTCCAGGTTCTGTCAATACCCGTAGCCTGTTCTCCAGGGTATGAATTCAAAAATGGAGAAACTGCACATTTGGAATTCCTGACTGACATCTTTATCTGACGAAAGGACAGTGAGCATCAGCAGCATTTGCACCTGAGCCTGTATGAGTCTAAATCCTCCTGTCTCTCAAGCTGCTTCCCACAAGCTTTATTGGGTAACCAAAGTTTAGATAACTGTCACCTCATTAAACAGCCTGGTTCTCTCTGGATGGTAAAGAAAATGAAAAATACATATCTGAAGGTTCTTCTGCCTTTTGCTACAAGTAAAAATAATTGGTAAGAAACAAACCCAAAGGGAATTTGTTCCCATATGAATGAGGTGGGGAAAGTTTGTCTGGTATCAGATCTTTTTGGATGTATTGAGTTGATGACCATTCCTTAGAAAGAAGGCCCCTCTGATACGTTCTGTGGCATACTCTGGAACAGGCAATCCAATGTGAATAGCTCAGCTCTTTTTGCCTCCGTTTACTCTTTCAAACTAACCTCTAGTGAAGGAGAAGAAACAACTGTTCCTCAGGAACACTGCCCTTGCTTGGACCAGGAATTGTGCTGGAAAGAGTATTGCAGAATGCAGACTGATGCCTCTGGGCAGAAGCAGCATCTTATCCATAGGTTATTGTACCAGTATTTTCCAGAGTCTCTTAATAAGCAATGAAACTACTGCTTTATAACTTGTCTTCATGCAAGTGGTGATTTTAATTGTGGAATAAGCAATGAGCTAAGGCAGACATTCTCTTCTAACCCAAGTGTTCTCAGACATAGAGAGCAAAAGAAGCTACATGACTGCTTTAATATGCAGCCCTGTTCGTTTTTTTATTTTTTTTATGAGGAGCGCACACATTCACTTTGCCTGATGAGCAAGGGATTTTAAGTTAACTGGTACATATGCAAGCTTACAGTTCTTTGGCATGTCTCTTTAATAGCTTTGTTGGCCCACCTCTTCCAAAATCAGATCCCACATGCGAAAGTGTGTTTAAGTCAAACTTTCTCTGTGAGACACTTATTTTAAGCTCCACAGAGGCTTTGCAGGTGTGTCAGATATAACCAGAGCTCACATAGTGCAGGGAAAATAAAAAGCTCTGTTTATTCACTTAGTGATCTGGCTGCTTGTGTCATCCACAATGTCAGACAAAAAGTCAACACCTCTGTTTAACTCATGTTTCCACTTTTCACAGACCTGGTATCCTTAAGTACAACCCATACCTGCTGTATATCTTACAAAGAGTTAGGAGGCTTGTCTGAAAATCACAGCGGCAGCTCTGTAAGATATCTAAGCATTCATTCACTGCCTGTGTATTAACTTTACCACTCAGGGGTATCCCACACAAGCATGTCTTGCGGGTAGTAATGGTCCTTTGGGTGCATTTTAGAATGGAAAAAAGCCCCAACTACAACCTTGTAGATTCTTTGATGTTACTTGCCCAGAGCGTTTTATTCAGTCAGGATAAACACAGTGCTGGGCTGATGCACACTGCAGGGGAAACCATTAATGCCCACACATTTGTTCTGCTGGGCACCGTGGCCTAAGAATAAAAAGTCATCCATGGTGATGCATACGCACTTTGCTGGGATTAGTCCATCTGTATCTTTCCATTTTTTTTATAAAAGGCCAGCTTCATGAGTGTTTCAGTACTCATGATGATTACTTTATT
Organism: Tringa tobata; assembly: GCA_033628505.1. Classification (NCBI taxonomy): domain Eukaryota; kingdom Metazoa; phylum Chordata; class Aves; order Charadriiformes; family Scolopacidae; genus Tringa; species Tringa tobata. The sequence goes on from JAHREE010000378.1 coordinate 2,661,145, forward strand.
GTGCATCTGCTAAAACTAATGATGCAAGGAATTTCCAAAGTTCAAACACTTTCTTCATTTCCTAAAGATAAAAGCTAGAACACTTCTGGGAACTGAATGCAAATTTCTGAATTGAATTAGTAGGAAAATTGGATTAGGAGGGGTTTCTTCATCTTCTAATAAATGAGAGTTAAATGTTCTACCACAATAAGACTACACACAATAGACAACACATACTCGTAATTCAGAACTAGATAAACAAAAGGCTTGATTTATATTTATTTTTGGATATGCAAAATGAGGCAGAGCTTCATCTTCTCACTGAAATGAATAGAGGTTTTTTGGGTTTTTTATTTTTTTCTACTGTGGATATGGTACCTGTTTTTCTCTCAAATAATTCAGTACGTAGTTGTGTGGGTATGTATATATATTTAATAAGGATTAAACTTGCATTCTAAGCATATATTGTTGTCTAAACCTGTCTCTAGCTAAGAACTAGGCTGCTCTCACCAGCTCTATAGTCGGACAGTTTGTTTTCCTGACCTGATAACCATTTCTAACATAATCTAACTGCGGAGGTTGACTGCAGCAAGGCACCCATTTCAGCAGAGGGCTGGTCTAGACAGGGAAGATATTGTGTATGGAGCTAGTGTGTGATTTATGTTGCATTCCTGCTTTGTATTAGCTGTCTGTAGAAATGTGCTCAGTGAGCAGGTGGTATGGAGAACTACCCCACTCTGAAAGTGCCAAAAGTCATCTGGCTTTGAAAGCGAAGGAATTTCCTTGTGTTGGCAGCTTCAGGGTTGCACTACGGATGATTTTTTTTTTCTTGGTAAGAAAAAAAAAAACAACTGTTCCCTCTTGCAGTACCCTAAACCAAACTCTTACCCATCCATTAGCTGACCATTCCTCTGTGGTGTCCAGTAATAGCTAGTATGGCCCAAAGATCCCAGACTCTATAGCTGCTTGGCTCTTTTCAGAGTCAAATTCCTGGTCCAGAAAATCTCCTTGTCCTAACCACTCTTAGGAAAGGATATATTTCAGGACTGCTCCAGCTTTTAAAGCCAAGCAGTGTCCCAGAGAGCTAAGGCTTAGACCAAGTTGGGTTGGACAGGTTCAGAGGAGCACCTAGCACACCTGCACAGAGGAAGTAACGTCAGCCACTGTAATTGCGGTAATATGATCCTCCCTGGTTAATACCATCTTCCAGAGGTTCAGCCACAGCTGGATGAAAAGAGGTTTTGGCTAGGCATAGCATTTGAAACCTCAGGAAAACAGTTGCAGAATGAAAAGACATCCCAAAGTACTTTGCTTCCCTCCAGTGAGTGCAACGCAGTTTCATTAATCATCAGAGGTAACTTCCTGATATTCTCAACTCCTCCTCCCTGCTTTCTCATACACCTTCAGTTTTCAGCTTTCCTTCCCCTATCCACATCTCACCTGTGGCCGGCTCTAGAAAACCTACATGCTTGTCCCTGGGAATGGTAGAACCGCAGCCTGAAGTATCTGAAGGTAAAACCTGCTCATTTCGGAAGCTCATAGAGTTTCATTCTCCTTTCCCTTCCAATAGCGTATCTGAAGTATGACATAGGGTGAGTGAAGCTGAATAGAAAATTTAATCTCTATCTTACATTACTCACTTTTCTGAAATACAACTCCTAAGGAGAATGCTGAAAACTTCTTCTATAGGAATATATTCTAAATAATGTGAATTTTCCACTTAGGTTCAGAAGTGGAAAACTAGTTAAACTAGAGTTGCCGACGGAGAGTAACCTCAATCCATCACACTCCTTTAAATATGATGCCAATAGCAGTAATAGATGCCCACAACCTGGGGAAGCATCACAAGTCAGTAGGAGAGAACCTGAAATGCAGCATAAAAGAATACCAGCCAGTTGGTTAACTTCATCGGGGGCCCAACCTAAATGCCTCTATGCAAATGTGTGTAGCACAGAGAATAAGCAAGAGGAGTTAAAAATGTGTGCACACATCCAGGGCTATGATCTTATTGGCATCACTGAGATGTGATGGGATGGATCCCATCAAGTGTTGGAATGGAAGGATACAGGCTCTTCAGGAAGGACAGGCAGGGGAGACAAGGAGGGGGTGTTGCCCTTTATGTCAATGACCAGCTAGACTTCAAGGAGCTCCACTTGGGGATGGATGAGGAGCCAACTGAGGGTTTACGGGTCAGGATTAAAGGGAGGGGAGGGACAGGTGCCATTACAGTGGGTGTCTGCTGCATGCCACCCGACCAGGAAGACTGAGTGGATGAGGCCATCTGTAGATAGATAGGAGCCCTGGCTCACATTCACAAGCCCTGGCCCTCATAGGGGACTTCAACCACTCTGATATCTGTTGGAGGGACAGCACAATATAAGCAATCCACAAGGTTCCTGGAATGAGTCAAAGACAACTTCCTTCTCCAAATGATAGAGGATCCAACAAGGAGAGGTGCTATGCTGGACCTTGTTCTCACCAACAGGGACAGTCTGGTGAAGAATGTGAAGCTCATGGGCAGCCTTGGCTGCAGTAACCATGAGATGGTGGAATTCAAGATCCTTAGGGCAATGAGGAGGGTGCAGAGCAAGCTCACTACTGTGGACTTCAGAAGAGCACACTTTCACCTCTTCAGGGATCTGCTTGGCAGAATACCATAGGATAAAGCCCTGGAGGGAAGAGGGGCCCAAGAAAGCTGGCTAATATTCAAGGATCACCTCCTCCAAGCTCAGGAGTGATGCATCCCAACAAAGAGAAAGTCAGGCAAAAACACCAGGAGGCCTGTGTGGATCAACAAGGAGCTCCTGGACAATTTCAAACAGAAAGAAGAAGTCTACACAGGGTGGAAGCAAGGACAGGTAGCCTGGAAGCATTACAGAGAAATTGTCTGAGCAGCTGGGGATCAGGTTGTGAAAGCTAAAGCCCAGATTGAGTTAAATCTTGCCAGGGACACCAAGGGCAACAAGAAAAGCTTCTATAGGTATGTCAGTCACAAAAGGAAGACTAGGGAAATTGTGGGCCCTCTCCGGAATGAAGTGGGAGGCTTGGTCAGCTGGGACATGGACAAGGCTTTTTTTGCATCAGTCTTCACTGGCAAGTGCTATAGTCACAGAAGGCAAAGGCAGGGACTGGGAGACTGAGGAACCACGTATTGTAGGAGAAGATCAGGATAAAGACCAGCTAAAGAACCCGAAGGTCCACAAGTCACGGAATCACGGAATCACAGAATCTTCATGGTTGGAAGAAACCTTTGAGATCATTGAGTCCAACCATACACACAAAAAAACCCTTGATGAGATTCATCCACTCGTCCTGAGGGAAATTGAGGGACAAAGCCACCAAGCCACTATCCATCATATTTTAGAAGTTGTGGCAGTCTGGTGAAGTTCCTGATGACCGGAAAAGGGGAAACATAATCCCCATTTTTAAAAAGGAAGACCCAGGGAACTACAGTCTCACTTTTGTCAGACAGTCTCACCTTTTTGCCTGGCAAGATCATGGAGCAGATCTTCCTGGAAACTCTGCTAAGGCACATGGGAAATAAGGAGGTGATTGGTGACAGCCAACATGGCTTCATGAAAGGCAAATCATGCCTGAAATATTTGGCAGCCTTCTACAATGGTGTTACAGCATTGGTGCATAAGGGAAGAGCAACTGACATCATCTACGTGGACTTATGCAAGGCATTTATCACTGTCCTGCATGACATCCTTGTCTCAAAATTGGAGAGACATGGATTTGACGGATGGACCACTTGGTGAATAAGGAATTAGCTGGATGGTCTCAAAGACTTGAGGTCAACGGCTTGATATCCAAGTGGTGACCAGAGATGAGTGGTGTTCCTCAGGGGTTGCACTGAGACAAATGTTGTTTAACATCCTTATTGGTGACATGGACAGTAAAAGAATGCCATCCAGAGGGACATGGACAGACTTAAGAAGTGGGCCCGTGCAAACCTCGTGAAATTCAATGAAGCCAAGTGCAGGATCCTGCACCTGGGACATGGCAATCCCAAGCACCAATACAGGCTGGTCAGAGAATGGATGGACAGCAGCGCTGCGGAGAAGGACTCGGGGTGTGTTGGTGGATCAGAAGCTCAACATGAGCTGTCAATATGTGCCACCAGCCACATCCTGGGCTGCATCAAAAGAAGCGTGGCCAGGGGGTCAAGGGAGCTGATTCTGCCCCTCTACTCTGCTCTGGTGAGACCTCATCTGGAGCACTCCATCCAGCTCTGGGGCCCCCAACATAAGGACATGGACCTGTTGAAGCAAGTCCAGCAGAGGGTCACTAAAATGATCAGAGGGATGGAGCACTCCTATGAAGACAGGCTGAGAGAGTTGGGATTGTTCAGCCTGGAGAAGAGAAGGCTCTGGGGAGACTGGGTCTACAGGAAAGATGGGGAGAGACCAGGGAGTGTAGCGATAGGTTGAGCTAATGGTTTTAAACTGAAAGAGGGGTGATTTAGATTAGATACTAGAAAGAAATTCTTTACTGTGAGGGCGGTGAGACACTGGAACAGGTTGCCCAGGGAAGTTGTGGATGTACCATCCCTGGAAGAGTTCAAGGCCAGGCTGGATGGGGCTTTGAACACAGTGGTGTAGTGGGAGGTGTCCCTGCCCATGGCAGGGAGGCTGGAACTAGGAGGTCTTTAAAGGTCCCTTCCAACTCTAACCATTCTATGATTCTATGATTTTAAGTGCCTGCATCCAATGGCAACAGACACAAAGCTGAGTGATAACACATTTCTGGGTCATGCCCTAAGTTTGGGAAAAGGTTTGCCCGTCATTTGGGAACATCTGGAATGATGTGGTGAGACTGACACAGTAATCCCATGTCTCTAAGGAAATGGCTTTTCCAGTTATCTTGGCGGAAGGAATATCTGAAGGATCCTAAGGCAGAGAGCTGCGTGCCTGTGGTGCAGCTTTACCTTGCTCAGTGGTGTCTCCCCACCACAGCTTTAGTCTGCCCTGGCAGGCAGGAGCAGAGCAATTCTAAACAATGTTTTATAAATTAACCTCTGAAATCCTGGGACAGCTTGAGAAAAAAGCCAGGATTTTCAAGACCTAATTTGGACCCTGAATGGAGGTTAGTCATGGCTCCTTCAGCCTTGCAGTCATTGCTGTAGAGAATTCTTTTCATCTGCATTTCTGGGCTTGTGGTGTACACGTTTTTAATGGTCTGGGTTGCATTATAGACTGGAAGTCTGAACTGAGACTCAGACTGGCATGTCTGACTGCATAACAACAGAGAAACGTGCCCCAGTTCCAGAGGACACGTTGTCCTGTGTTTGGAGGTGGCTGCCATGCCTCTGCAGACCACCTCGGTCGCAGGCTGCCACGTGGGCAGAACAGGTGGTTGTGGGTGGCAGTATCATTTACCCACTGCCATGGGGATGCAGTCACCACACCATACAGCGAGCAGGGTCAGTAGCAGTTGTCTGCCCAAGATTATGATCCACACAGGCACGGGATTAGAGCAGATTGCTGGTCACAGCCACCCAAGCCCTCAAACTGCTCAAGCGTGAGTGATACTGTGCTCAGAAATGGGCTGCTCCTACTGTGCTAGGAAATGCAAATTTAGAGAGAATTTGACTTCTCTCTAAAAATTTTTGTATTCATTACGCTTCATTTAGCACAACACAGCAGAATACAGGCTGATAGTGATGAAAACACCTAAGGAAATACTTTTAAAGTGCTGATAAATACATATACCCTGAAGAGGAAATAAAAAGAATTTCAGGGCCGGCACAGATTGCTGTGCAAAAATCTGTAAGAAAACTAACCCCAAAAATATTTTCCATATAAAATTCTTTAAAGATGGAAGGGAATAAATTAAACACATCTTTCCCACAGGAAGGAGGTTTGTTCCATGTATTTCAGCATGGTGCAATCTTCTATTGGCTGCAGATGTATAAGCAAAGCTGGTGGCCGGGAGGTACCCCCCGTGCAGAGCTGTGCTGCTCAGGCATGCAGGTAGACCATCAGCAAGTGACAGCAGGAAGAGGCAGTGCTGCCTGGTGGTGCTGCATCTCCTTGGTGTGGGCATCACCATTGGAACTCCAGCACCACGTGGCCAGTGGTTTTTGTGAGGCCTGATCTGTTCATCTGACTTCACAGAAGATCTGGGTTTAGCTAAATCTGTCAACTTGTAAACTCATCCCTCTGTCTCTCAGAGTGCTGCGGACACTCTTTCAAGGTGAATCCTATAAATGTCACCTGTCGAGTGATGGTTACTGGGAAAAGCCAATGTTTAGCAAACAGCCTACATGTGATTACGATGAACATCGACTGACAACTTACACGAGATATTACAAGTGCGGGATGTTTTCCTCTGCAGGGAACCCCTGTGTTTCTCTCCATCTTGGGTCTGACAGTGTGTGACTGTTTCACTAGGAACTGGGTGATAAGACACAAACTGGTCCTTTTAAACTTTTAAATGGAATTTATAGGTGTCTTTACACAACCTTGGTATAACTGTCATGATCCTTAAGCAGTACAACACCAATTTCAGTTCACTTAACTGAATAATTTTCCACGATTGTTTATGGAGGAATCACATTGATGGGTGAATTCAGCTTTCGTTTATTCCATTTTTATAAAGACATCAACACATAAAGTGCTTTTTGTAGGAGCCCAGTTTTACAAGGGGCCAAGAATCTCTGGTGGGCTGCTGAATACCATCAACTCTGTATTTTAACTACAGGTTTTCAGTAAGAAGAAAATACCTTGCAGAATTGAGCTCAAAATGAATCTTGAATGAATTGAGCTCAAAATGAATCTACCAGGGAACAGAGCATGTTGGCTCTGAACCTGTAATTTACATGAATTTTTGCTACTTTAAGTGAACAAAAGGATGCTCAGCACCTTCCAGTATTGAACATTGAAGAAAAGTCTGGACAATCCTGTCAAAACTGTTTCATTATCACAGTCTTTCTCTATCAGAGGTTAAGGATACTGAGTAAATTGTAGAATTGACCCTGAACGTGGATTTATTTCATAGTCTTAAAAGAGATCGGTGACACTTAACAGCCTTGTTTACTCCAAAAACTGTTTCAAATGAACACTTATCTAAATGCATTTGTTCCTGAAGGTCAGCACAAGGAAAGGAACAACATGTCCATTAACCATATCTCTCAGATATGGTTTCTGCTGTTGATTTTTGCCTCATCTGGATACTGTGTCTTCTGTTAGTGGTAAACCACAAAAAAGCTTTTCAGAAGCAGAGAGTGGTCTAGCAGCCTTGCTCGCTGTTCTAGGGCTGCATGGCCAGTTGCTGGTACTGACACAGGCATCTACAAAGATCATCACAGGGTTAAATGTTATCCTTGGATAAATCATCTAAAAACCGAGACAGTGACAGAATCACATGATATTCAGCAGAGCTTCCATGGTTAAGTTAAAAGATTTTAGCTCATTTATTTGTGGTAGGTAGTAGAGTTTGGGGATAACTGCAAAATCAGACCCAGCTGTCAGCAGAGTAACGCTGCCCCTTAAATGCTTTGTTTGGACTTGCCTTTAAGTTCTGGCCCAGCTGAAAAGCAGTCATGCTTTTATCTCGGTGTTCATGGCTTAACAGAGACAGAAATGCAGGTAATGCACAGAAACCTGTTGGTGATGCCGTGTATTGCAACAGTTGTGTCAATTTTGAAGGCTTTGGGGATTCCCGAGAACTACCAAAAGTGAAGTGCTTCAGACTCCAAACTGGTGCTCTTCCTCTCCATTTATCGTATACGCAAGAACCAACTTCGGAACTGATGCAACTCTGCTGGTTTTTTGGGATGTGGCCGAGATCAACTTTGCCCTTCTAACTCTTGTTTTTCTTTCCAAGCTGTGTTGAAACACTTTGGTCCTGTGTGGTTTTTTATTGCAAGGAAAACATACTTGCTCTGTGCCTCTTCGTGTCACCATTTTGACATACCAGCCCCTTCTTTTCTCTCCAGGCAGTCTCTGGAGAGCCTGGAAGAGCGTAACAGCTCATTGACTTGCAATGTGATTAATCCTTGGATTAGTCAAAATATGATGCAAACAGATCCTGACCCAGTGCTGAATGCTGTTCTTGCCTGTGCATGCAGTGTTAGGTACCTTACAACTATCTCGAATTGATCAGGACATCCGGATTTTGTAACCTCATTTTATAACTGTTCCTCTCTCTCTAATTCCATCCTGTGAAGTTCTGAGGATATGTAACAAGAAGCCACCCAGTTACTATTCCTTGCAGCTATCTGCCAGCGTCACCTGCTTCTCTGGCATCATCATGCAAGCATGCACTGTCACACTCCCTGCTGGAATCTCAGCTCGCGGGTTGAGATTCACACCATCACTCAGCCTGACAAGAGTGTTGACTCCTGGAGCCAGAGCTGTGTTTGGGAGCACATAAAAGCACTGGAGTCCCCTACGTCTTGGCAGGACTTCAAGGACTATCCCAACGAAGAGATCTTGACAGCATAGTTGTAAACTCCACAGGCCCCAAGGGCTCAAACACCATGATATTTATGCTGCAGACTGGATTGCCGCGATAGTATCGCTGTTAAGCAGACATCGGTCTCTGGGTAAGAAGTAGCATTTCTCACACCTGTTAATTGGCATTTGAAAAGATTGAGACTGACTGGAGTGGGCAGTGTGGCTGAGAAAGACAATGCATGCAAAGGCTGTATCCGGTGTTTCTTCTGTTCTCTGTTTAAAGAGAATTTAGCTGCATGGGTACCACAAATACTTGTGAAAGCTGGTATTAACTGAAGGAATTACATACTGCATTATTGACATTCCTGATATATTTAGGACCACACTTTTACACTCCTTTCAGTCTCTATTACAACCTCAATCTCTGCAAAAAGGTAAGAAGTCCAGAGCTCTTAAATTAGAAACAGGTTTAGGAAGCACCTAATTATATGGCAAACTACTGTGGGATTACATGCAGGCTTTCAAATTAAGCATAAGCCTTCATACTTTCTTCAGCTCTACCCCTGATGGAAATAGTGTCTCTAAGGTAGGTTCTCCACAACGTGTCACCAGGCTGGTCTGACTGTAGTAGTGAGCCCAGGTATTTTTGCATTAGAAGGCAGTAAGTAGAACATTAAAGACAGAGAGGTGAAGCTGGAGACGTTTTGGCAGGTAGTGCTTCTGGCACTTCAGGCAGTGTGAGGTAAGTGCAGCAGCACTGAAATTAGTTCATGAGGTCAAGTGTTGACAGCAGATTTCAGACTGAACCTGTTGAAGTAAATAGGGCAATTAACACCTTTGATAACTAATTTTTAAGTTCACTTGTGGGGAAAAGTCCTTAAGAGCTTCTGAAGACTTCATTGCATTACTCAGCTCTAATCTTCAGTATCTTTTCCTGAGAATTGCAAGGTTTACAGATTAATATTACATTTAAAACATTAGACCATAGAGGGCATAATGCTATGACCCATTCAGAGCACTCCGTAAGCAAAACAACAGAACAGAATACACAAAATCTTGCTAATAGCTTTTAACTCTATTTTACCGGTCTAAAGACCTGATTTTCTTTCTGAACAAACCCATTTTAATTTGGAACAATTCCATTTATTTCAAACAAGTTATAATGAAAATAAAGCCCGTGTCGGTAATATGAGAATCTCAACCATGGGAAGTCAAACCCCAAACCATCTTGAAATTATTCAGCCTCATGTAAAATATCTGGAAAGTGCTCCCTTCTAATAGTCGGCAGCAATTCATCAGGTTCTTAGGAAAAATCTTTCCTAAGGAATGTAAGAAAAATGAGGACAAAGGGTAAAATTTTTACAAGTAAGCGTGCAGGAATTCTGTAATAATTCTCCTGCTCGGATTTTCTCCTAGTTTTGTCTCTATTTCTAATAAGAGTGGAGAAATGAGTGGAGATGATTAAGGGCTTGGAGCATCTCCCTTATGAAGAAAGACTGAGAGAACTGGGACTCTTTAGTCTGGAGAAGAGAAGGCTGAGGGGAGACCTTATCAATGCCTATAAGTATCTAAAGGGTGG